>BMAW01006344.1:0-142212 GCA_019974015.1 Nephila pilipes | reverse complement strand
GTATGGGAACGAACATTGTGACAGGAGAATTTTATATATTAGATATAGTTATATATATACATATACATATATATATAATTATATATATACATATACATATATACATGTATATATATATATACATGTATGTATGTATATATATGTATATATATATATATATATATATACATACATGTATGTATGTATGTATATATATATACTTGAGGATGCGAATCTTGGGAACGTAATAGCATCATACTTTCCCCATTTATGGTGAACCACAAATGGATGAAATAGCATTCTATTTTATTTAAGATCTTATATCATTTTACCATCACGCATTCGTTTCCTCACTAAATAAAAATATACTGCTTTTACATGAAATGTGACTGCATCTACAATAGGTTTTTATTAATACCTGCATTTTTCTTCAAAGACGTATAAAAAGTAAACACAAAAGAAACCAAAAATTGTGTTTTACCAAAACTGTTATGTATTTGATATCATCAATAACATTCTTTTCGAAAACATATCAACCTCACTGCTACTTCAAGCTTCAGAAACGATTCTTGGAAGAATAAGTCCCCAAACACTTCACAAAGCAAGAAAAGTAAAACGCATGCAGAGAAAATAGATCTATGAATTTAGCGTTAAACGTGTAGCGAACAAAGCGGCACCATTTTGGGATCAATGGAAATCCATAAAAAGCTGCAAAGGGAGAGGAAAGAACAAGAAATATCGTCTGTTGTAGGGTGGCCCTCGGGCTGGAGAATCGTATGCGAGAGAAGGAGCACCGCGAGGGGTGTTTCTGTTTTATGTGCGCCCTTAGAACTCTGGAAGCGGGTTGTTTGCAGCGATTCTGCAGACTCCACTAGCTTTGTTCGCTGATGCGAAGATAAAAGAAGTGGGAACTGTTTTTAGAGTCCATATTAGGTACTTTGTTGAGAATAGAGTAAAAAGGACTTGCTTACAAAAAGGTGTTTGGCTAAGAAAGTGCTGTTGAGAATTCCTTTGTAATGTTACCTACTTTTGTAAGAAGATCTCAAAAAAATTTTAATGAAAAAAATATGGGCATGTAATTTATTCTATATTCCTTTTGAAGGTAAATTTTTAGTGGGAATGGAAGTTAAAATAGCGATAAAATCAATAGTCTTCCGTTCAGGATTTTAATTTTTTGTGTAAGTCAAATATTGAACGGGATTTTAAAGAGTTTAATATTTTTTTCTTTTAACATATTTCGCCACAAGGGTATTACGTTTTTTGAGGAATAGAATATCATTTCAGGAAGAAAAAGGAATGTGTTTGGAAGAAAATAATATCATTTCGAAACAAATCACGAATTTCTCACTTTTATCAACATAATTCGAAAGCAACAGTACAGATTATGCTGGAAATTATATTTAACATAATATAACCACTTTATCAAAACTAAATAAGAGACAGAACACAACTGTCTTAAACATAGCGAGAAATCGAAAGAATGTGATTCGAAAATAACTTTTTTATTTCTTGGGCAAGGTAGAAAAGCTTGACTCTGTAGGAAAGTTGTTCGACCGTTGGAGTTCTATGTCCAACAAAAATTACTTAGACATTGAACAAACTAAATGGATGGAAAGTAAAATCAATGTAAATGAGCTTTTAGTGCTTCTTTTTAAGTAGATTTGAACTGTCTTCTTGCGGGTCCTTATATATATAACCATAAATTAATCCATTCTTTTATCCCTACATAGCTTAAAAAATATTAAAAGAGGCAACTATAAGAATGAACATAATTTAACATATATTGAAAATAGACATTTATTGAAAAAATGCGTATTTATTGAAAATATGCATTAATTAATCTTACATTTAATTAATTTATTCAACTGCAACTACAAAAAAAAAGGGAATTTCCGTAAGATTTGTTTACTTCGCCCAAGAATTTAATTACCATTATGCAACATTTGCAATCACAATTTAAATTATTTTAAGATAATAAATACTAAAAACAATAATTTAAAAATCAGTTTTGAAATTGTAAGAGTTTTCTTGCTCTTTTATATGTCACCATGGCAACGGAATGGAAAATTCTGCCACCTACATCATATTGCCCAGAACTATTGCCCTCCGATTATCAACCGCTTTTCGTGCTTTAAAATGTATAAGGAAACAAAAAAATCGAGAGCGAAGCAGATATCAACCAAATTCTATTTAAGTTTTTCCCCTTTAGAGACTTATTTTTTTTTAAAAATCGTGTTCACAAATTATTATTGCGATGGTAAGAAGTCATAAGTAACGACGGAAATTATATTGTGCACTAAATAATATTAAATGCTAATGAAATATTTAGCATTTATATATGATAGAGCTATCCATTAGATATAATATTGGTCTATTTAAAATCCATTTCAACTTTTAAATAATATGCATGTGCTTTAGTAGATAATTTTGTATAATCCAATTTAATAAACTAAAAATATAAAAAAAAATCTAAAAAATAACTAGAAGCGTCTATTATATGTTATAATAAAAGTGTTTAAAGGGAATCCTGACATCTAAGAATAAAATTAATATGTTATATTTATAACATCAAAACAACATGCAGCGAGGTTCTGTTTAACGCATGCACATATTTTTATGATGACTCACATTTATTTATTGCCAAAAATTAAATCTGTAACCATATTTATAACTGTCTGTATCATAAAATTTCTCATAGAAAAATAAGAAATAGAACATTTGATCTCAATGTAAGATTTTTAGTTCCTTAGAATTCCAAGATGATAATACAAAAACCCCGAGCTTTCAGAAGAAAATTTGTCTTTTATCATTTCTGAAAATAAATATGTCAAAGTAAACGTCGACTTTCATTTACAATTTTATATAACCCATAATCATGGTCGACTGCTTTAAAGAATGACAGAAAACCAGACAGCGTGTACTGTTTTTCGACCTTTTTTGCTCCATTTCACTTTTTAAATGCGAAAGTGTTCGCAAACTTGTTTATGTCTGAAACGGTACAAAATAAAAATCTCTTTTCAGCAAGATAAACTTTTTTGCACCACATCTTCACCCAACATTTTCAATTAAAGAACTCAAAAAATGTTTCAAATAAGAATGCTATTTTCTACAGCGCTGAATAACGATTCAAATTTGAGGCTTTTACATGATTCTGATTAAATGCTCATCAAAAAACTTTTTCTTTTTTTTCAAAGTGCAGTTGGATGAGAGCCCTTTTTTTAAAACGTTTTTATGTGTTTCACTTGATGTGTGTGTGTGTGTCATCAAATTTTCGATCGTTAATTTAACCAACTTCCCATCAAGCTAGAGCTCTGAAACTTTGGGAATCGTTCTTACTCGCCTAACAATGCAATACTTAGACATTTGTGACAAGTTATAACTAATATTTTCTTTAATAATGTAGTTTAGCCCAACCACTTGGAGCGATTTCCAAAATTGGCACCAAACTTGAAGATTTTTTTTTTGGCTGAACGTTAAGTCTGTAAAACGGAACAGGGTAACCACATTTGGCAAAATACCATCAAATAATTCTTGTAGCCAAGCTGGTTGGGTTAAACTGCAATCCAACAATTTAATTTACCGGATGAATTAATTAATTTTAGTTAGTTTTAACGTTTTTAAAAATTTCACGTGGTGTGTGTCATCAAATTTTCTATCATTAATTTAACCAACTTCCCATCAAGCTAGAGCTCAGAAATTTTGGGAATCGTTCTTGCCTAACAATGCAATATTTAGTTATTTGCGACCAGATTTAACTAATATTTCAATAATTTGTTTTAATAAACTTTGCCACCATATAAAAACGTTGTTTTAAAAAACTTTCGTTTTTATCTCGAATTATTATTTATTTTTGAGAATCCATTACAAGCATAACATGTTAAAACCGACAATTGTAGTCCAGATTTCTGTACAGTATTTTTATTTGAATAAATCGTTTTTATTACGTAGGCATTCAAATACTCGTACATTTAAGTTATTCTTTAACTTTACGTATAATCTTACGCAACTTCTCTAAATTAAATATTTAATAACAATAAAGAGTTAACCGAAAGAGAGCTATGTTGAAAATTAAAATATTTTTTTAGAACAATTTACGATGAATTCTTCCATATTTCTGCTCTTTTCCTATGTACAACACAGAAACTACAGATAATGCTATCCTGGTTACTCAGACAATGAAAAAATGATGTTGATTTGCGCAATTTTTATTTCATTTCATTTAGTCATTACTCAGGAGTACTTTTTTAGAACGTTTTTATGTATTTCACTTGGTGTGTGTGTATCAGTGTGTCATCAAATTTTCGAACGTTAATTTAACCAACTTCCCATCAAGCTAGTGTTCTGAAACTTTGGGAATTGTTTTTACTCACCTAACAATGCAATATTTAGACATTTGCGACAAGTTTTAAAAAATAATTTAATATTTTTTTTTAAAAAAAATACAGTTTAGCCCAACCACTTGGCGCGATTTCAAAAAGTGCGAAACTTGGCGATTTCTTTTGGCTGAATGTTAAGTGCGTGAAACGGAACAGGGTAGCCACATTTGGCAAAATACCGCTAAAATTTGCTACAAGTTTTAACTATATTTCAATAATTTTTGAATAAGCTTTGCCACCATATAATAAGGTTGTTTTTAAAAACGTTGTTTTTATCTCGAATTCTTTCCATTCGATTTTAGCGTCATTATCAAATACTGAATCGTATGTTTTTTTTTTCCGTTCATCCAAGAAGTTACATTAAGGCGCCCATTTATTGCTTATTTATTTATTTTTTAACATTTCCGATTACTTTCCAGTTCCCTTCTTAGTAGTTAAGTTAATACAGTCAACACATCTCAAAATTTTAAATCTAATCCAGATGGCGAAGACAGTACTAGAGTTGACATCTCCACACTCAAAATGTTCATTCCATGAGGACTTTCAGAACAGACAACTGGCATTAATACCTGCGTCAATACTTCTTACATGACTGTCTTTGCTTCGAATTTTAGTTATCTGACTTCTACCCATCTGCTATTAGTTTCTTAACGCTAATCAAGCTTGTTAACTCCACCTAGCCAGCACACGGAGCCACCATGGTTCTATATCTCTTACAGGTTTGCCATTCAATTTCATAAAAAAAAAATATTGTATAAAAATACAAGCAATGATAACAAAGGTTATAAGATATAGGTAGGATATTAAACAAAACACAATAATATGTAAACATCAATAGACTTTGGATACTATCGAAAAAATATATTAAAACACTTGCTTTTCTCAACAATCCAGAACAAAAATCGTTTATGTTGAATGAAGGTGAAACTCTTCTTTCTACCGGTAATTACAATCGATATTGTTGACATCACTAATAGTATCGATAGTAATTACAATTATTAACAACAAAAGTAAATATCACTTTCATTATTCTATGTTAAAGGCATAAAGTTAATACACACACACACACATACACATATATATATATATATATATATGTGTGTGTTAAGCTTGGGTTTTTTTTCTCGAGATACATCCAAAACTGTTTAAATTACTTAGTAGTCTTGGACGGAACAGTAGATAACAACTTTCAAACTTATTTCTTTTTTGATAATACGCTGGATAGTAGAGCCGGGAAAGGCATCGAGCTGCAGGTTGTTGGAATCCGAGCTTCTCGAAACATCTACATTGAAGGATTGCGGTGTGGATCTTAAATAACGTGCTAATTTTTAAAACTACAGAAGCCAGTGGACTAACTTTTAGGGCATAAAGTTACTTGATTCCCACACGTAATTAAACTTGGCATTCCAAAGAATGGGAAAGTCCCATTTTATACCCAATGCATGAATCGTAACTAAAACCTCGCGTCCATGATTGAACTAAAATTTCCGGTATTAAAGAAATTTTAATAAGAATCTCCTAAACTTTAATTTCTCTAAATTTTCGTAATATGTACGCACAAATGTTATATATATATATCGTTGCCAACAGTATTTGCCTCATTCCATGAAAAACTATTAATATTTTATATTTAGCTACATTGTTTGATACAATAAATAATAGTGTCAATGTATTGATTAAACAATATATCAAATAAATTCCATTGCATAAGAACTATTAATGGAATATATTACCTTCAATCCTGCTATACGTTGGTAATCTAAGATTCACAGTTGTATTGGTGTATACATGCAGTAATTTTCAAATCAAATAATTTAACATTATGTCACTTCCAGATAACTATATGTAGTGTATTATTGTACTCATAATCGGTGTGCAGCTATTTAGGAACTATTCTATTGCACTTGTAATACTACTAACACATTTTATTGTAACTTTGTGTAATATCGTTCACATGCTTTATTCGTTTACGTGTATATTACTGTTCACCTAACGTTCCATTACATTTCCTGAAATACCTTTTGTTATTGATCACGGCAAGGTAATAGCCGATAAAATATAGAATACATTATTATTTGGAGGAAATAACGAAATCTGTTGGAAATAATGGCATAATAGTCTCATTCATCGAGAGAAGCATCGCCATAATATCTGAAATAATTATGGAACCGATGTATATGATTACATTTGCGGCTGCGAATATGAGAGTTTCTCATTTTCAATGCAACTTTTACGCGCAATATTCAAGAAAAAAGAGAATGCTGTGCAACTTTTATAACATTTTTTTTTTTTGTCTTTTAAAGGAATTATTTATTCTTGAATGTGAGCAATTTGATACCTTTTTTTATACCAAATATTTTCGTTTTGTTATTATATCATAGGATTCTTATTTCTGTAATAAACTCTTTTTCAGCTGTTGTTGAAAATAGATTAATTTGTAAAGGTTTATTTTATTCCCATTTTACGGCTACAACAATGGCTTTTTGTTTTAGGTATATTTTTTATCGTTTGCTCTTTTATTTTAGTAAAGGAATATAATATTACTATCTGCTTTAATAATTTATCGTCTGTTTCCATTATATTAATGTCAAAATTTAGCATTGTTTTAATTCTTCAAATGTTTTTTTTTATTGTGTCTACAAAATGGCGATTAGAAAAACAAAAGTGAAAATCGTACAAATAGTCAGTTTATTTCATAATTTTTAAGTGAAATCACAAAGACAGAACTATTTTGTATGGATAATTGTTTTATTATACCTACAAAGCTATCCAATTTTTTTTCTCTGAATTGTTTTTTAATTTCGCTGGATTGAATCAGCATTTTAAATATGATTAGATTTGAAAGTATATCAAACTTTGACAGAGAAAGTTGTGTTGTATTTTCCCTTTAAGTGACACTTTGGAGTGTTAATATGATGATTTTTATTTTAAAATGGATGAAACTTAATGGATAAAACGTGACTTAGGTAGATTAGATTACAATTACAGAAGTTTAGAACTTAGTTTTAATGAATTGTGTCTATAAGCAGCGAAGAACTGACAAAAGAAAGAATTTTTTGGATTACAGTAAGGAAATATCTGCTTAGAATCTGTGAATCAGCCCCTTATATCTAAATTTACTAGGAACTCAGGTCCATGATCCGCTTAATTTAAGTAAGACTACCCATATATATAGCATGCTGTTTATAACGTTTAATGTCCGTATAAAAGGAATTTTAGTTCATTCATTGTAGAGCTGCATTAATTGTGACTGAATTGATTAATGACTAATTAAAGAAATAAAAATAGAAGGAAAAAGAAGTAATATCAATTTGTTACGAGTTGTTTTATGTTACCAAATATATCTTAGAAGAAGGCGATACGAAATTGGCCTCAAATTAATATTATGGCGTATCATAAATAATAAAATAATAATAAAATTTGGATTGAAACGAGTTGTTTAATTGTTCATTTAAGTCTTATTTATTTTTAAATGAAAACTTTAAAATAAGAGCTTACTATGCTGAATTTTAAGGTTAGATGAATTTATTTTTTAAAATCTGTATTTAATATTTTGAAGTTATGGATCTTTAACATGTATAAAAAATAAGCTAAAATCAAAACAAATTTTTCTAACGATACCGTCGTATTTCTCAGGCTTTTTTATGAAAATATTTAAACTATTTTACTGTTTTAACTCTTTCGCTACCAGAGAGAGAAAAAAGAAGTGTTTCTTACCGTGGAGTGTCACGCTGTGCCATGATGATTTTAAATATTACTAAGCCTAATTCGAGAAAAAAAATTTCCCTAAAATCAGCTATTCATTAAAATATTTTGGTTTTTACATATATTATTTAAAATGCATTAAACTTAATATATACGAAAGAAAAAAGATTTAATCGAAAATTGTATGTTTTATACATAAAATTACATAAAAAATCATATCATTTAAGAAAATACAAAATATACTTACATTTGTTACATAAATTTCACGGTGTAAGAATCTACCATTACAAGGAATATTAAGATATAAGAAATGAATAATATTTTGCTGTATGATATTTTTATAATAAAAACCTTCAGTGCTTAGTCCAACGTCACATGTCTTATACACATATTTTGTCAACTCTTGACGCTTCACACAAAATTTTGAGCAAAAGGTACATCTTCTTCGTCCTTTTCTTCATTTAATATCTATGTACAGATTTGGATTATTTTCGCTAACGTTACTGTTAGATTCAGTCATTAATTCGCAAATCTCAGTATCAGATAAATACTTTTATTTCGTCATGACTCTCGCTACAAATAAAAACCGATCGAATGAAAAGAGCAGCAAGGAGCATCTGCTACTAAAACCCTTACCCCCATAAACATCCATAAATTCTCATTCGAAATTCTGAGAAGAAAGTAAGAAAGAAAAAGCAAGCCGAAAGCAAGTGCACGCTTTAAATCATTTCGTTACATTTAAAGAGCCACGACGCAACACGTGCTTTTAATAATTACCTCCCACCTTCCTGATACCTAGAAGTGAAATCTTATCCCATATCACCAATGTCAACACTCCAAATAACCTATCTATATAGATTTCGTGGTATCGTAACACCATATAGTAACATTAAAAAAATCAAATTAAATGGTCTGATCAAGCGTATCTAATGTGATACGCTGGGTACAGGAGAGCAAATGCGAGAGTATCGAATATGATAAGCTGGGAATGAACGGGTTAATTTGGCTTCTTTTTTGCAACTTTAAGTGAAAATTTATACCAGCAATTACTGAAAAAAATGTCTGAGCATGTTTGATTATAAGTCAAGGAATTTCTACGTTAAAATGAAATGCAGAACTTTTTATTTGAAAATATTACTGTTTTTTTCTTTTTTGAGTTTCCATATGCATTTTACGTTCACTACTATTACTTATAAATATCATATTAACTAGGCATCAAAAGGTGACATTTAAGTACTTAGAACTAAAAGCACTTTGGAAAATATTTATATGTGATACGCAATGAGAATATTTGCAGGAAACTGATAAGTAACAACTAAGATTACCTTAAATTTGATTAATTGGTGATTAATTGTTCATTGACTTGGTAATTAAAAGCAACATCACGGCTGTTGGTGACGGACCTTGTAGTTTTGAATACTTCGATCGAGTTCTGAAGAACGACACCTGAACGTCCCACACTTTTCAAGCTTCCACACCATCTCAAAAGAATAACTGATTTTATAAGAAACATAACACTAAGATGTTTATATATTTCATTCTGTTTATCTATTGGATTATATAATATCAAAATTTCAATAATCCATGAGTTAACTTATGAATCAACTTATTCCGTGTGAAATACATTTTGATGAATCTTAAATGATTATATATATATATATATATATATATATATAACAATGTATGTATAATACTTTTTTGTTTAATAGTAAAATAATGGTTTAATATTGATTTTAAACTGTTTGCTTAAGTAAGTTTCATTCTATTAGATTAATCAGCTAAGTAGAAATTTTATGTAGATAAAATCTCTACATAACTTATGATTTGCATATTTGCTCAAAATGTTTTAATATTCTGTACGATTAAAATGTGCAGTCTTAAAAAATAGAATTTTTCCCACTTTTGAAATTTTCTTCATAGTTAAGTAAAATAGATATTATTTTTAATATCTAAAGTAGCAATTAATTATGATGTTAATGTGTTAATTAATTAAATTAGCATACGCTTTAATTTCTAAAAAGAAATTTTATTTTTTTACGGAGAGTCAATTGTTTTTCTCAAAAAAGAGGATTTCTTATAAAACTACCTAAAACTTTAAATTTAACATAATTTATTTTATTATACTTAATCTAGTTTCTGAAGTAGTAGTGATATTGAACAGATATTTGATGACAATCAGCGCCCGTGGAAGCCTAGAGGTCATGGCAGTAAACTCGCGGTCGGCGTCGTTTCTATCGAGTCGTTGGTTTCGAGTCTAGTTGCCATATAAGACTCATCGTGTTGCAAAGAACTTGGAACGTCAACAGATTTATCGATATCTTAAGTCCCTCAGTTGGCCTATTGTGAAAGTTTCAATAGGGAGTTGCCAGTCTAGGTGTCGTCTTCGTCACTTGACTGAAGTACAAAATTACGAGGTCCTTCGTCAATAACTTCGTGTTCCTTTTAAATGTAACTTTAATAAGAAATTAATCATCACTCTAAGAATTTAAATTATAACTTATTCAATTTTGAAATATTTATACGCCTCATGAGATAAAACCCTTTAATTCAAAATTTCAACAAATTATCTCCAATATTCAAGGGGGCTGTGTCAGCCGAATCGCTGCCGGCTGTTTTCATTGGATCGTACGTTCGAAACAAGATGCCACCCCAAACCCGCCGTGTAGCCGGGCTGATGCTCGTTAAAATAGTAGAGGCACATAAAATCCTCCCGTTGGCGTATTGGGGAAATTTGGTGGAGGTGCCAGTTTACAGTTGTCGTCCTCGTCTGTTGACCGAGGCTCAAAATTACGAGGATCATCGCCAATAGACCTCGTGTTGCTTCTAGAGCGACGTTACTAAAACGAACCAAACCAACGGTAACGGCTAAAGTTACGAGGTAACTATTATAGACTTTTAATTTACTTTCTAATCAGAATTAGTAATTTAAAATCATAATGAAAGAATTTTTTCATAGTTAGAATTATCTATCAATATTAAGGATCAAGACAACAAAAGCCTGGGTATTCGACAGAGTGAGGAACTGCCGAAACAAACTTGGAAAATAAAGTTACGAGAGCTTGCACTGCTATTGGATGCTGTAGCCGTAAGCTAAGAAGCATTTATAGCAATGGGAGGAGAGAAGATTGAGGGGTGGGACTTAAGTTCGAAGGCGAAACGGCTTCGAGAACACTGTTGTCCGCAGGATTTAAAGAGGTTTAAAAAAGAAGTTAAAACTATTGAAAAAAAAAAAAAGAAATACCGTACTGAAACCAATTAAAACGAAAAAAAATATACAATTTACAATTGGGAAAACCTTAAACGCGAAGAGAATGAGTAGAAAGAATTATTCAATTTTTACCAAAACGCCACTAGCGACACCTGGTGGTCAAAAATGATTTACGAACCAACCAACATTCAAGGACACATTGAAAAATGAAATAACCATCCTACACCAAAAGCACAACGCTCAATGAGCCATAAAAATACGTTTATAAAATATTGTTCCGTTTATCATATGGCATTCGAAAACGGAAAAAAGAATACATAAACTATTGAGTTTTATTCTGTAATATACATAATGAATTAAAAAGTATATTTTACTTCCATTACCACAAAATAAAATGATAAATATGGTAAAATAAAGACTCCTCTCAAAACCTCCTATTAAGAACTTAAATAACGGAAAGTTCACACACATACTTACGTAGAATAATTGTTTTAAAAATCTAGGGCATAAATCTCTGTGGTTTTTCTCGAATGTATCCTTAACTAACGATTTCTGTAAATCTCTCTACAGAAGAAATAATTTCGTAATAATGAGATCAATTTCTTAGAATTGAATTAGCTGTATTGATTGAGCAATTTAATTAATTCATTACCATTATTATTCTGATCTTTTTGAACCATTAAGATTGATATCAAGTTCATCCAGATGTGAAAAGTATTATAAAAGTTATTAGTGTTCTCTATTTTTTTGAGGCGTGTACATGGATTTCTATCCAATCGATTCTGTAAGCAGTAGGTCTTTTATCGAGAATTTCCGTCACTTTGTACTCTTTAAGAGTGACAAAGCTTCCGTTGTTTGTCTACTTCCCCTTCATTTCTCCGAAGAGCTATTTCTTCCCGAATGTCCACATGAAATTTAGGGAGAATGATTGAACGGTCTGAAGTCCAGACAGTTCAAGATAAATGAAATGATGATAGGCCAGGGAATCAACTTTTCGAGTTAAGAAGTAAAATCGATACTAGATATAGAACGCATTATTTGAAGAATTTTGAGATCAATTTTTATCTCAGTTTCTTCGCAAAAGTCTGATGAAATTATGTGGTAAACAGAATGCTTCTAACATATTCATAGCGTTAAATAATGAATGAATTTTCGAATAGCATTATTTTTTATATACCTAAAATGCTTTGGCTCAGTATCTGGGAACAAATAACCATTATGTATTTTAACTTATAATGTCTATGTTTTTCTATCCTAACAAATATTATGACTTTTCTTTATTGGAATATAACAAAGAAATGCTAAGAATTTAACATATTGAAAAATGCTTCTTATTTAATAAATAAAGTAATGAACATGGCTCAGTTTTATAACCTGACTTCATAAATGAACTTAAATATATTTTATAATTTATGATATGTATAGTTGTAGAATATTGATATTTGTTTGATTAACTAGGAAACATACAGGATACTGAAAATTAACTAGGAAACATACAGGATACTGAAAAAATAAATAAATAGTTTTTCTTAAAGTTAAAAATAAAATTATTGCAATATCTCACTTCAAAAGCTATTACATCTTCTGAAGAGAAGAAATTGACTCTAAACAGAAGTGAGGGAAGTAGTTGCATCAGCAACTGTAAAATAAAGAATAATATCTCCAACATATTACGCAGTTCTTTTTCTAATTCTACGAATATTTATTACAGAGTGCTTCTCAGAAGAGTCTTGTACATAAAACTCTTGGCATTTTAAAATGATTTTTCATAAGTCACAAGAAGAATTCATTGAAACGAAATTGTAAATTAACGCGATTATCAATAACGTTAATATTCATAAATATTTATGTATTAGAGAACAGAGCAAATGCAAATTGTCAGTTCTCTTATATATATATATAAATATATATATATATATATATATATTTATATATATGATATATATATATATAAGACATTCTTTGATTCTTTGGACTTGGATAGAATATTTTCTGAAAAATGTTTTATTTTATATACTCTTATTAATCCTAATCTCTAAAACTAAAAATCTCTTTGTTGACAAATCATTAATGATAATTTTTTTATTTACAATACATGCAAAATAAAACGTAATTAAAAAATTTACTTGAAGCGGGAAAAAAAGTTAACTCGACTTAAAATTCCATTTGAAATTTAAAAAAAAAAATAACTTTCAGAATTATACTAACCTTCGTAATCATAATATTTCGAAGTATCGACGTAAAAATGAAGTAGCATTTCGAAAAATAATTTCAGAACAAACTGTTAAATAAAAAAAAAATTGTTGTATTAAATTTCCTTCTTCAAATTTATTCACAATGTTTGAGGAAAATTTTGAAGATAATTAAACATGACTTATTAATTAGTGTAATAAAGTTCACTAATACTAAAAATATCTCAGACGACTATAATTTTTTTAAAAATACTAGAAAATGGTTGAGAATACAATGAATGAAAAAAATATGTTATCTGTACAAATATTAATTTTGTTGAAACGAAAACCCTAACTTATGTTCCTCAAACGAAAAAAAAAAATTATATTGTTATTTACGATAGAAGTAATTAAGACCGATTTTTTTTGAAAAGTTTACTTGAAATGCATAATGTTATAAAATTTGTTTACATAATAACATAATTTATTATCAAATTTTGAAAAATAAAAATTCCTCAGTAAAGGTAATTAAATAATTTTTAAAAAATTGTTTATATACTCCTTGTTATCATTTACTTAATCTAACATAATATTAATGGATATAAAATATGTAATAATTTAATTGGAATAAACAATGTATGTATTTTTACGATAAGAATGTCTTTTAAGCTAATTTTTGTAATTCATATAATTTCAGGTTAATATAAAATTTTATTTATAGAATTCTTTGTTTGAAATTATCTTATTAACGGTAAGGTTTTGTTATGTTTTTAAATTTAACTCAATCGAATTAATTTTGTATGTAAGCATTCATACAAAAATGATACCTATTTGCCGCATGTTTGCTCATCAGTTCTGAAAATTTTATCATCTGTGATACAAATTAAAGCAGATATTTGTTTTTAAAGATTAAACAATAAATTTTTCTTTAACGAAGTCAATGTAATATATTTAGCAAAAATGGTATTCAATTTTATCAAAGTATGATTTCATGGAGAACAATTAGTATTTCCTGAAGCAAATTATTTTAATTGTTTTAAAATTCCATTTAACTTAATCAGTGAAAGAATTAATGCACTTTTAAAAAGCAAATTCTTATGGAAATAAATAATCCTTAGTTATTAAATTTTTTGAAAGCATTAGATATTAATGTTTAAAAGTTGCCATAAGGATTTCAAAAAGTAAAAACAATATATGATTCTATTTATTATACACCGTAGAAAATATATCCATCGTTGATAGAATTTTTTCAACAACACATTCGATGCAATTCTTTTGAAAACATGATAATTTACTAAACAATTTTATAAATAAATATTTGCAGACTCCTTAACAAATAAAAATTCTTAATAATATGAATTCATAAATTCGTTAATAGAAATAATTTTGAATTGACACATATTTTATTGCAAAAATAAATATATTTATGCGATAAAATTCATAAAAACTCTAATGAATAATAAATGATTTATTGAATGTTAAAATTTAACTCGAACTGAGTTTTACGAAATATATAATTTAGAAAAGAAATTGAATTTAAAATTTAAAGTATTTCTCTTATAAGGTAGAATTATATAACTTATCAGGAAGATGATATATATTGGTAGCTGAAAAATCAAGATTACACAACTTCATCATTCAAGTAGAAAGTGAAATATTTCCTCATTGTTTTTCTTGTCTTTGCTACTATGCCCTTTAAATACAAAAAAAAAAGTTTGTTCAATTTAAAAGTATTATTTTTTTGACATCCTTTTTTCACTAAGCTTCTTGAAATTTTTAAGAAGGTTTATAGCTCATAAATCGCAATGATCTTTATTTTCTTTTTGTAAAGTTAAATATTTTGTTGTAGTAAAATTGCAAAAAGGCACAAAAAATCGCACATACATACATACATACATACATATATATACAGCATATAACACTTACACTTAAATGTCATCTTCATTTGAGATAACCCTGAATATATATATATTAAAATTAAACTAAAAAAAAATGGTGGAAACTTCCATTTATTTTGTCTTTCATTCCAGCAAACCCACCTGCTACATATTTTAAGAATTCCAAACACAACGTGACATTTCCCAAAAGTCGTATTCCATTTTCCTATTCACAAGCGATATTAATTAAAACAAACTCAAAAGACCAAAATTTATCTTCATCGTTATCGCTTTCCCCCACACGGCACTTTAATTAGTACTGATGGAGGTGTCTTTCTCATTAATATAATAGCACGGGACCCTGGGACACTATCGGACAATAGCAGCAATGACTCCTCTGTATCGTCTGCTATAAACTTCAACGCGAGGCTCGAAAGAGAAAACTGTTAGAAGAGGAAATTCAAACAATAAATGTTTATGAGTGGCAACGGTAATTAAAGTGCGCGCGTATTGGCTACCGCTGAGAGGGAGCCGTGCTCTCCTTAGATGTAACATCTGAATTTTTAAAGGAGATGCTCTTTGAATGGTAGAGACGTGCCATAATTCATTTTAACAGGCTCATAATCAAAAGTGGGCTTAGCATTTATTATTGACGGTTAAACGAGATGATAGCCGTGGATATTTTTATGCTGGATGAGATAAAAGAGATTACTTAAATGAATGTTCGCTTTATTCCGATAAAAAGACAAATTTAAGGGCGTTTTTATTCAATGAGTGCGTATGACTCAGCGATTGTAAAGGCAGATGGTATCCAATAACGAAACATATGCCGTATTTATGAGATATGAAAAATAAGAAAAAAGAAAAATAAAGTTAACAGTTATCATCACTTTCCTTAAAGAGAGGAATTTTGACTAAATAGAAATATCAGTAGGAATAAAATAAGCACTCACAATAAAAGAGTATTTTAATTTTCATTCCCTTGAATAATTAGCCTCAAATTTTATTTTCATAAGAGTACTTTTAGAATGTGCAATTCTATTAAAAATAATTTTTGCTATTTTTTTCAACTTTTTAACTTTTGTATGATTATACTTGTATGTGGAGAAATAAAGCATTTTTCGAACACTGTACGAGGAAGAATGATTTGTTTTGAGTTTTATTTAATATAACTGAGAATGCTAAGCAAAACGCTCTAAACTCAATAGCAAAATAATTTATCACACCCCTTTTATAAAATTATTTCATATAAAAGGATGGAAAACAAATTTTAATACTTATAGACTTTGATTTAAAAATGTATTTATAAAAAACGTCAGAGACTGAATTATTTATATATTACATATCTACGGAACATTTTTTGTATTGTAAACTACATTTTTTTCAATTACAAGTAAATGAATTATCTATTAAGCAGTATGATTTTAGCTCGATTTAATATGTAAATTCTAAATTATAGGTAACACTGAATATATTTTACATGTTATAAACATAGTTTAGTAAATATTACATTTTAAAAATATAACTGAATACATATTCCTAAATTTTCTTACTCATGTAAAAAAGAAATTGAAGGAAATTGAGTCATATAAATTCATTGAGATTATTTTCTCTACAGCAAAAGTAGCTATTAAACGAAATGCAAATAAATAGTATTCTATAACTAAATATGATAAAATACGTTAAATGCCTTTAGAATGTAAATTTATTTGTAAATGTTGGCAATTGCCAGGATCAAACATGTAGTATTTTCCCCTCGTAGTATAAAAAGAGAACCCTCATGAATAAGATATTTCAATCAGAATATGATGGAAATTTGATTTTTTAAACATAAATAAATGAAATCTTTTTAATGGAAAGTATTTTCATAACACGATTTGAGTCATAATACCTTTATAAAATAAGTTTATATTTGTAATATTGCCATAGGAAAGATTAGAAATGGATAAAAATGGTTTAAATTAAAATATAATATTTTTTTAGTTCATTTTATACATTGAAAATAACATGAGTAGAACTAAATGTTATCTTGAAATATTTTTGTCAGATATTATGTTGTTCATATTTATGAGAAAACATTATTGTTAAATATTCTAAAAGATGTTTTAAGAGGATTTTTGATTATTCTCTTTCTCTCTCTCTCTCTTTCTCTCTCTCTCTCTCTCACACACACACACACACACACACACATATATATATATCAGGTTCTCTTACGAATGTCCTTTCAACTAATCTTTTAGGATTTTGCTACAACGTTATTTGATTTGAGAATCTTTGATAGTAAAAAAACCATGCTTTATGCAATTTTGACTATAGATATTGAATTGTGATGAATAATATTGATCAAATAACATTTATATGTTGCAATATTTAAAGTTATGAAAGGGATAGAAGAAATAAACTAGAAGGTTTGAAAAGCGATGTTGCACTTATTACTAAGTTGAGAAGAAAGCTCATTATAATACTCGACGTTGCTCCTCTAAGAACTAATATTTAATCGGTTACAACTTAGAATTTTTACTGTGGACTTATATTCGTTTTACAATTGTTAGGTAAGTAGAATTTGGTAATATTTATTTTTAGATATGAACACGAGAAGTGTCCTGCTCCACATTCGTATTACTCGTATTAATTTTTGATTACTATGAAATAAGATAAAATTAAATTAATGGTTTGATTGTTTGGTCGTTAAGAGTTTATTTCGGGGTTAAGTTTAAGAAAATTAATATGGATGAAATAATATATACTGGGGCCCCTCACGCTCGGGAGGCTTTACAAAGTATAAGTAATAAATAAAACAAAAATAATATTCATAAATGAAAGAGCAGCAAAAATTGCCATAAAAGTGTAATAAGTTTAGCAAAGAAGTCTATTAAAGTCAAAATGGATATAAATTAATTTAAAATTCTGATTCTGAATTTGGATTTCAATAAACATGTAAATGCGTAATAAAGGGTACGAGAGTGGTTCAAAAAATACTTGTATTTGAAGACAGATGGTCTCCTTAAGGTAAATTGTTATTATCATTGGGTACTACCATCTGTTAAATAGAGCCGAAATTAATTAGACATTGATTCATAAGTTGGATAGTCATTAATTGCCAAATCAAAATTTAATGTTGCCCAGTCTAGTTGAGATTATCGGTGAGATCAGGATTCAATGTTACACGCCAGAAACCAAGCAAAATTAAAAACATTGGGTACTTCCGGTGAATTCACGCCAAAGAAGGCGAGAATGATCTCTTCAGCCGAAAAAATTATTTCGAAGATTTTTTGAGGTGTGAAAGGCGTTATGATCACGAATACGAGTTACTGATACTTAGGCAGTGGTCTAGTGAGTCATATTTACTAGGAGCAAGTCGTTTTGAATGCTTTGAGCACCATCTCTTAGATTTACTGGAACTTAATGAACGACCGACATAAATGTTATGAATATCACATTTTGTAGAAAACAATTTTAATACATTTTCTTTTAAACTAATTTATTTTATAGACCGTAATAAAATTTCTATTTCTAAGGAACAACTTATATCTACAAAGTCACGCATCGTATATTGTCGTTCTAATATTACTGCACTTCTTGGGTTAGCTGATCAGAAACCATTTCTATAGCAACTGGCACCTTCTTACAAATCACCTAAATCCACCAGAGAAAATAAATACCCATCTCCTTCCAGATGACTTTGCGGAGGTTCAGATTTTTATATCCTGATAAGAAATTCTACAGAGTTCACACTGTCTGACGACACTTCTTTCGAAGAATCAGGATGACAACGCAAATACCGACACAGCAACTTCAAAACTTCCCATATTCCAGAAATCTTTTTCCGAGGGAAAAGAAGAAGGAAAAAAAAATGCTACTCTTCACTCAAACCACCGGCAAATAGAGGGTGGCAAAGTTTCGTGGGAGAAGCTATCCTTCTCTATCGAATTCTGTCACGTCTGCCAAAAGAGGTACAGTTACACTCAAGGTCCCCCACCCCCTCAGAGACATTTATTGATTTCGGGCTTTCCTAGGTAGCAAACTGTTACATGTTTGCGATTCCGGAGGGCCTTAGAGCACTTCTCATTTGTTTCTCTCTGCAACTTTACACGTCGGGAAGTTTGTCAAGGAGAAAATCCGACTTTTCGAGGATCGAGTTCATGAAATATTTGCTCCTTTTTCTTCATTCCTTCTCACTTTTCAGGTGAGGATTTCGGAGAGTTCCGAGAACAAGTTCGTAACTTCATCTAGCAGATTTGGAGCTCGGTGAAAGTGTTGTGCTGAAGGGCAAACCGAATTGTGTTTGGGAGAACTATGCGTTCAAATTCTCGATTGCATGCTGGTAGACTCAAATTAGAAGACATGTCTCAATCATTTTTCATTGATATTTGTCTTATTTCTTCGAGGTATCATATGCATATCTATTGTTAAGGAGACAATATTGGGATCAGTAATTTTGGAAATTTAAATTAAGTATTCAGATGAAAAAATGGAAACATCTGGTTATTACAAAAAAAAAAAATATTCGTAATAATCTTTTAAAAATATGTTTCTATCAAAATATAAAACTATATATAAGAAAAAAGAATTTTTCTAAAATATCGTAATAATCATAATATCTTATTAATCAAAAGAGAAATAATTATAAATGGAAATAAAGAAATTTAAAATGATGTGTCTAGCTGAGGGCAAAGCATGGTGAACATGCTTTATGGATCCAAGCCATCCCAATAAATAAATTGGTTTATAATAACATATATAATATATATATATATAACAAAAAAAATGACGCACCAAGAAGGACTTGTTCGATGGAGACAAAAATTAGCGGATAGGAAAATGATGCACAGAATAGAAAATGATTAAAATTTGAAACAAATTTAATGATTTATTTCAGAGTTACAAATTTACGAAGTAACGAGCTGAATAAAATGTTGGCCACCTCTAGCCGGAATGCAAGCCGCCATTCGACGTGGTATTGAGTGATAAAGCTCCCTGATGGTATCGTTTGGTAATTTTTGTCAAAACTGCTCCAATTGTCGGGCTAGGTCATAAACATTTTTTGGTAGATGCAGTCGCCTTCCCATCATATCCTAGACATTCTCAATTGGAGAGAGATCTAACTGGCCAAGGAAGTGTTTGACAAGTTGTAAGACAGTTCACAGCAACACTTGCCGTATGTGGTCTGGTATTATCTTGCTGAAAAATAAGGTCAGGGTAATAAGGTACTGCAGAAGGAACGGTAGCAAAACAGGTCTCAGAATGTCATCAACGTACCACTGTGATGTGAGTGTGTATCAAATGACGACCAAAGAGATCCAGCTATCAAGGGAATGGCACCCCAGACCATAACTACTGGTTGAGGGCCTGTGTGACATGCAACAGTGAAAGCAGGATTGGCACGCTGCCTTGGGCGTCACCAGACACGTCTTTGATGATCATCAGGACACAATTTGAAGCAGAATTCGTCTCTAAATACTATCCGTTCCCATTCAGCATCATTCTAACCGGATAGAGCCAAGCACCGCAGTAATCAGGTACGACAGCGTGTAGGTGAGAGTGGCAGATGGCGTAGCAGCCATTATGAGCGTAAATTTCACTCTATCAGCCGTCTTTGTATAGTCATGGTGGACATTCAGTAGCGGGTCGAACTTTCTGATGGTTTATAACGATAAATAAGACGCTGTGACAGCTGTTCTGACAATCCCTCTGTTCTACCGGTCTGCTATTGCTCTAGGTCGACCACTAGCATCCTGACGCTAAAGTCTGCTACTGTCCACCCATTCTTAACAGCTTATTCTAATCACCGCATCGTTTCGACCCACATGACGCGCAGTTCTCTGATTTGCCCAAACTGCCTCTTTGAAACCATTGATACGACCCCTTTTAAACACTGACAGTTGCTCATAATGAGCTAGAATCTGGCAGCGAGACATTTTTTTAAGTCGTTGGAAGGTATCCTATGTCGCAGTGCAACAGAATATTTGACCATCAGATTGAGAATCGCTAATATATACACCTGCTGATTGCGCACTTCCGATGCGCTTTAGCTCCCACTATTCATTGACTGGACACCAAATTGTACATAGATGTTCGGTCCAAATATTTTTGCATTTGAAATTTCATTACAATCAGGCAACTCCTTAGTATGTCGTTGTTTTGGTTAGAGTGTAGTATATATATATATATATATATATATATATACGACAAAATAAATACATTTTTATTAAAATGAGAATTATTCGTATTTAATTGAAATAGAAATACACGTCTGAAAATTCTTTTTACAAATTTTTCAACACAGTTCTTCCGAAAAGACTTCATCGTGTATATTATTTCAAGGCATATTATATAACATATACAATATGAAAGAAAAGAAAATAAGGAATACATATAATACTATATATATTTATTATATAACTAATCATGAGCTGTGTGACTAGCACAGGAAATGGAAGCATATATGCATATATTGAAACATTACTGTATAAAATAATGAAAATCATTTCATAACAACTGAATGGTGTCCTACTATGGAAACTATTATAATATATTTTACTTGGCTTTTGAATAAGAAATTATTTCCTCAGGACATTCATGAATCTATTAAGAGTAATAACAAAAGTCTATTCAGAAAACGATTGATATATTATATTTTAAAATAAAGAATCTTCATATGTATTATTCATATTATACAATGAGTGTCACATAAGAGATTAAATTTCAATAAAATTCTAATGCTTTGGGTATATGTCTGATAGTTTTGAATAGCTGATAACATTCATATTTGTCAGCTATGGGAAATTTTAGAAAATTGCATTATTAAAGTATTTTTATATATTTTAGTTCAGATTAAAAATTCCTTTATTAAAATATTTTTGTTGCAATGTTAGTATAAATATGGCTTCGAAATCATATATATATATATGTAATGATTTTTCTTCAATTTAAGTAATTTTTAAAAAAAAAATTATCTTATATTTTAACGAACATAATGATGCTTTGATCGTTATTTAACTATCCCAATCCTTTTAATTTATGTGATCCTGCGATTTCCAAAAGTACTAGATCTATTTTTCTCCATGATCTAAACTAATAGGAATATCTTCTACCAAACACTCAGACTCCATGTAAAATACCTAAAGATTCCTATATCTATTTTCACGTAAACTTTATAATCCTCAATTTCACTTCCCTGAAGAAACAAACTGGTAAAATTTTCTGGCTCTTCGTTCTTGTTTATGAGAGTTGATGGGTATATATTATCTACCATTCTCGGTGGAAATGCCTCTCTCTAGTGTGAATCTTACTAAATTTGTTATTCATTGATTAAAAGTTTCATTTTTGTGTTGTGACTGCCCCGATTTTGGTTTAACATGTCTTAAATCCTATTTTTCTAAAGTTTTGAAGAAGTAATAATAAAATTATATATATATCCGTCGTGTCGAGGCTCCGAATACTGAGGATACCACTAAATACTTATTATGTTTTGAAGCAGATGCTCGTCAAATCTGTTATGGTCCCATGTCTTCCTGTTAGGGCATATGGAGACGGTTGTTTCCAACTCTGACATAATCCTCATCACTTAACCCATTGTTCATAATTGCTAAGTTTCGTCGCCAACAGTCCTTGTGTTGATTTTTAGTGTGACATTAATAAGCAATTTCACTCTGAATAAATTTTTAAGTGCATTTATCTTAACTGAAATTTAAAGAAAAACTATACACTTGGAATTATTTGTATTATATATTTCTACAAATGCTGTAAATAGTGAATTTTTTTGCCCTTTTCAGAAGCGTTTGTTGAAAATTGTACCCAGGTATTTCCAGAATATTTCATTAAAACATTTCAGAAATCTTCATTGTATCTGCAGTTTAATAGGAATTAATATGAGAGTTTAAGACAAGAAGTCGAAAAGGTATCAATTAAATACGCTCACCAGAAATATTACTTGCAGAATTTCATAAGAATTCGTACAATAACAATCATTAAAAATTACCTAAATGTTAACAATAAGATGTTTCAAATTCAGTTAATTAAAGCACAAAAGTGTTAATATATAAACCTATTGTTTGAGATTGTTCAAATAATCAGCAAGACAGGCTCTTATTTAATTTTTCTATTCATTGGAAAAACGACAATATTATGTGACACACGATTTATAGTAAAAATGAAACACTTTTTATTAACTATCTTTTTCTTTTGTAGTTTTGATCATTCAATTTAAATTTTCATTTATATATATCTTAAATTATTTATTAATAATATCTGGTTTAAATCTCTGAAAATCCTTCTTTATGTCCTTGCAGATAAACGGAAATTATGATACTGCTGATTCAATACCTTTTTTTTTTAAATTTGAATATTAAATACAATATTTAAATTATTTTTCATGCTTTTCTTCACTTTATGGATAAGCAGTTACATTTATAAGTATTAATGGCGTTCATTTCTCATGTATGACATTTCATTAATTTTTCACAAAATAAAGATAAAAAGTCTCATTCAATATTTTTTATTTCCTTAGAAAGTTTTGAGAAATAATATTAAACTTAACTCTATTAAATTATTTAATGCGTGATTTCAAGAATATACACGTTTTGTTAAAAGAAAACAACTAAAAAAGACTAAGGTTTTAATACTTAAAAATGCTTTTGAGGTTTCTAAATAAGATAAATCTAATTACAATTTGGATAGAAGTAAAAGAAAGTTCCATAAAATTTAAAGAAAAAAAATTATATCTTAGTTTTGTTTGAATACTTTATTAAAAATTTATTTAGAACATGGTTTAATAAGAGAGAACTCAATTACCAGAAGTATTACTCAAAAATTAGAAGTATTAAATAGCTTAAAATGATCAGTAAAAAAATAAGAAAATTTAGTTACATATTTTAAGAAATACTTGTTAAAATACAATATCCAGCTTATATAACGTAACGAAAGGATTAAAATTAATCATTTAGTTTTTTACAACGTTACAGGTAGCACCATTACTAGTCTACTAATTTTGATAAGTTTGATGTGGATACAAATATAATGCACTACTTTTGGGTTAAGTTGCATTGTGATGGTGATGGTAATAATATTATTAATAATATAGAAACTCGAACCAAAGACTGCCAAGTTAATTAATTTCATGCAAAATTATTTGATGTTTCTCAGAACTGATGATTCATTTTGTGCTCAACTTAATCAAAACAGCTATCTCGATCCTTGATATATTTGACGGGAAAACTCATTCAAAGTTTATAACTTTCGGTTTGGGTAATATTGTGATTTAATACTGGACGATATATAATATTTTTCTAATTTAGTAAAATCGACTCTTTCTTTGAAAAGAAAATTAAGATAAAGTAATTTTTTTAATTCATAATTCATACAAATTGACATTTTTGATCAAAAGTCAAAAATGTTTAATAACATATAATGAAAAATTGTAACGATGTCTTTTATTTTTAGCGTCAAGTAAACCTTTATGATGGCTGAACATTTTACGCACCACTCCGAAAGAAAATAATGCTATTTATGTACTTATACAATACACAAACTGAAACAGAAACTAAAGTAATCGCTGACAAAACGATAGATTTGACCTTCGGCAATTCTAGCAAACGATAAAAATTGCTCTAGTATTTTAGATAGAACAGTTGCTAAGTTGAAGAGATTGAGAGCATAAAAATACAATCAAAACAAAAAAAAAGAAAGAATTTCTTTTTTTTAAGGTAAGATTAAATCAAAGAATGAGATTCTTTTTCTTTCTTCTTCATTTTTTTTTGAAAATTCTATATTGAGTGAAGTTTTTATTTTAAGATTCTAGTTTTTTTTTTAATATCCTGTATGTTTGAAATGGATCAGTAATGAAACCGGAATACGATTTATTTTCTAAAAAGGTTGATGGAAATGGAATCACTTTTTTTTTTTATATTTTAAAAATGTATTATTCAAGCTCATTCGGATAAGTAATTACTTTGAAACCAAGAAGTTTTGATTTATGATGAGTCTATTATCTTTTTTCTTTTAATAAATTTAAATCCATAATATATTATTGGAGACATTTTTTTCTTAAATGATTAATCATTTATGTTTCAAATATGTATAAAAAGTTTCACATTTTCCATAAATGTATAAGAGTGTCTATAATGATACTCTATTGATCGTTTTAATATAATGTATAACATTATTAATATTCATTATTGATTTCGTTGTGATTTATTTACAACAAAGCATTCTGTAGATATTGATTTCATTTTGTTAATTATCATCGCTATAGATTTGATTGAATAGTCATTGGTGATGAACTACAAAGTGGAACCATTTTGTAACAATTTCTCCAGCTTTTATTAGAACAACACAATACGATATTGTCGAAGGACTCTGAAATTCAAATTAGAGACGAGCTTGAAAGCTATTCAACACATAAGCTGATTTCTCTTATATCATTCAGTACCGAAACGTTATTTGAGGACTTTGAAGTCTTGTTTTACATAACATTCAATAGATCAAAGCGAATCATCAATTATTAAAATTGATTGGAATTACAATTACCACTTACATTGGTCCTGAATCATCGTTAAATAAGGAAAGTGCACTTTAAAAAAGTTACTAAACTTTCAAAAGTTACCCAATGGTCATGTGATGACTTTGAAATATTATTTTAAGTGAAATCCAGCCTCTCAAATAACATGATCAATTACTATTTTTTCTCCAAGCATACATATCGATTATCAGGGAATTTTAATGTCCCTGATTCATCTACAATAACAAAAATGACAACTGAAAATTTTGCCTAACTTTCAATATTTTACAACAGGTAACGTAAGGGCTTAAACCTCACTAGGATTTGCCTCAGTATTTGAACAACTGTTTTTGAAAGAATTTCATTTTGAATCAATGATACATCCCTCATTAAATGACAAGTGCATTTCAACAGTGAACGAGGATATATTTCAAGGCGAACGGAAGTACAAATGGCATCCTCTTTGTTATTTACTTCTCATCCAAGGTCGTGGAATTTTAATGACCCTTCAGAAAGAATTTTATAAAAATTAATTAGATGATTAGAAAAATGATTCACAAAATAGTTCTTTTTTTTTTTTGTTTTTTTGTATATTCTGGAATAGTGATTAACAAATTGTGGTGCTCTTATTCCTGGAGATAAACTAAGGAGAACTTGAGGAGTTCTAAAAGTATAAACAGTACTTCGAGAATAAATCTTTTGTATAGTTTACGAATTTTTTCTCTTGGGGTACATACAATTTGCATTAGTAGCCAAGGGGTGAGAATACAAAACAGGTTGGGAGCCAATGTTTTAGAGTACTTACTTTTTATTCCCGTCTTTATTCATTTCGCATTTTCATCTTTTATTCTCTTTCAATAAAAGTATTTTTCCCTTCCTAACTTGCAGTGACTTATTTAAAAAATCATTAATATTGTCATTTATATTATATGCTCAGTATTCAACTGGAAATATAATTCCATATGAAATTTTAAACTTAAGAAAATTTAAATTAAACACATTTCTACAGAAAATAAATCACTTTTTCAATTGAGTTATTGGTTCTTTGAAGAATGGCTGAATAGAAAAGAATGTAATATAATAATTTAGTTCTTTAAAAAAAATTATCTGAGGATAAATAAGTAACATATCCAAAAGTAAACCATACGTTTGATACCTTAATCATTTTAATTACAGTTATAGCGCAAAATTAAGGACAGTTTTATTTAAAATGTACTACTGAAATAAAATAAAATTAGGTTATATGTAAACAAATTAAAATTATTTTAATGTATAAAAATACAATAATAATTGTAAATTATAACATCGGACATTTTGCAATATATATATATGTGTGTGTATGTATAATATTGCATTAATTACATAATTAGTTATTTATATATAATAAATACATAGCAATACGTAATCAGATATAATTTGGATTTTTGTTAAGCTTCCATAAGGCTATACTAATAGGGTTAAGCACTAAGAC
This sequence comes from Nephila pilipes, assembly GCA_019974015.1. Classification (NCBI taxonomy): domain Eukaryota; kingdom Metazoa; phylum Arthropoda; class Arachnida; order Araneae; family Nephilidae; genus Nephila; species Nephila pilipes. The sequence continues at coordinate 114,927 of BMAW01006344.1, read as the reverse complement.
TGTAAGAAATATTATCTTCCAAAAACAAAAACAAAAAAAAAAAAATAACAAATGAAGCGCGGGAATGATTAAAGTAAATTATTATTTAAATAAAGAAGTGAAATGGTTTTTTCACAGTCAAATTTTTTTTTTGAAACTTATCTGAAAAATACAATTTTGAAATGAATTAAGTTATTTTATTAATATGAAAAAAACACACTTTTAGTAAGAAACAAAGGCTTCCATATTCTTTAGAAAATTAACTAAGTTAATTCTTCTAGCTAAAGCAAAATTATTAAAATTTATCGGTAGCACGAATTTAGTTGCGCAGTTTTTGGTTCCATTTAATTTAGAAATAAAAATTTTAAAAATACCAAACAGATAATAAAATAAAATTTTATAATTTTAATAAGTCCTGTTTCATTTAGAGAGAAATTTAATTATATAAGTCTTAATGAAAAAAATTTACTTTGCAACAAATGATATTTTTTTAAATGTTTCCCTCAATTTGCATAATATTTATTAAAATTACAACTTAATAAAAGAATAAAGTAATTTCTTAAAAACCAGTCTAATTTATTAAATACTTTACGTTGATTAAAATTAGAACTACTTTCTAAATTCATTTTTCAAATCTATTTCCCATATTAATGAGTCTAGCTAGAATTTTTCTTGCAGTAATATTCTTCTGGGAAATAAACTAATATAACAATGCAACAAAAAGATAATTTTGAAAAGTAATTAATTTTTGCTTGGAATTGCTAATAATTTATAAAGGATAGTTAAAACGTTAATACTGTATGAATTTTATAAAATTTTATAGAATTTCTAACTTACGATTTATTTGATATTTTTAAAGTAATAGCAATTTTCTTAAAATTGGACTCATTTTAATAGTTTAACAATTTAATCAGCCATTCACATCAAAAAATGACATTACTTCCTTTTTTTACTTGTAGATTTTATATTTAACCTATTGCTTTTTGCGATATAAAAATATTTTTAAAAAATGTAATTGCATCTACTTAGAAAAATAATGATAAAACAAATATTTGTTACATAAACAGAGGAGTGATATTTTCATTTGTGTTATTTTTATTTGTAACTTATTAAGTAAAAATTTGAATCAAATTCTCTTACATTTTATGTAATTTGATTTGAATATTCATTCTTTTTTCTTTCTAAATATCAATGCCCGTAAGCCAAGATATATTTTCTATCATAATTAAATTTTCTAACATTATTTTAAATTTTTTTAAAGCATTATGAGAAATTATATCACATTTTCGAATAACCATTTTCCAAACACATGTAAAAATTGATATAATTTAAATTTTTTTTTATTGTTTTACTTAAGTGATTTACTTTAATATCACACTATATTATTTAAAAAGAGGTTAAATGCAGTTAACACCTGGATGCCAAGTTCAATGTTTTTTTTCGCCAACACAATATGTGAGGCACTTAAACATAATATTGACATTTGGCGAGCATGGATTTTAGCATGATAAGCCTCATCGCCAAAGCAGTTGCGTAAATCCCAACATATATAGCATCAGGTCCTAAAAAACTTTTTTCAGAAACAAAATGCTTCAAAATTAACGGAATAAAACGTCTGGACTGAAAGAAAATCATTGTGCTTTCAATGCATTTCATTACTTCTCATAAATTATTTTCATAACTTATTCAAAATGAAACTCGTATGCTTGTGCTGTAATTTAGCGTAAAAAAATAACAGATTTTTACTATTCGGAATTAATTCTAAAGTCATAAAGAACTTTTTTTAATATATCACCTGATGTCATGAACACCTTAAGCCATTTATTCAAACGAAAACATGTGCTTTATGATAATCAAACTAATGAAGAGTCATGGTGATTTTTTGAACACTGACTAGTTTCTAATTTTCCAATAATTGATTGTTTTCATTTCTATTGCTGATGTGTGGCCACGGTAGTCTAGTAGTTATGGTCTCGGACTTACGGCTGGCGGTTTTCGTCAAGTCTTGAGTTTGAGCCTTGATGGCACTGAAGACCCAGCGTTTAGCCAAGGTTGATGCATTTTAAATCTATCGAGGTTCAAATTCCTCCTGTAAGCATTATGTGTCAATTAAGAGGAAGAGGTTCCAGCTCAGTTGCCATAATCGTCACTTTATCGAGGATCAAAATTACGAGGTCCGTCGCCAATAGCCCTCGTGTCTGCTCTAGTGAAATATTAATAAAACCAATTAGTCAATCAATTTATTGCTGTTTCAAGTCCTAAAAGACAGCATAACTTGACAAAGTCAATGATTCACTGAAAAAAAAAAATTTAAAACCATTAATGTGGATTAGAGAAACGATCATGTTTGGATAGCCTCAAACAATCAAGCACATGGTCCGAAGAATATTGGATACTATCAATGTTTTCCACTGTTTGTGAATTCTTTGGCAACGAACTTGATAATAATTTGGCCAAGAAAGAAAACTCTGTTCTGCAAGGTCCATATACTTCTCGCACCATTACTGAAAACTGCACAAAACGAAAATTTCATACCAGCAATTATGGAAGACCCCTTCGTCTTGTGATATGACAGGCACACTCTTAGTGGAGACTTTACTGTTAACGGATATAGTGATATTCAAATCACCATTCGTAAATTTATTAGTGGACATACTAGAAGACTTACGTTTGACAAAGGGTGAAAATATTTCTAGCCTGCACCAAATATTTTTTTTTGTTCATGTATTTCCAAAGCATTTTATAAGTTACATGGTGTTTGAAAGAGAAAATATAATTACTTTTTGAATATTTTTGCTCTAGTGAGCTTGTTTTAGACATCTACTAAACCATGTGAGGAATAAATATATATAGCATACAAACTTAGCGCGTGAACTTACGAGTACATACTTAAGCAAATGATAAAAGAAATTAATGATGAAATACTAAAACCAAATATCACATAGTATATGAGTGAATCATATTTATTTAAAATTTGTTCCTCTTAAATATTATTTATTTAAATTTCAAATTGTAAGATTGTGGTATTAAGTTTCACTACAAGAGCATTCTTTTAAATTATTAAATTCAAAGAATAAAGCACTGTTATTAAATTAATAAAAAAAAATCCGGTTTCTTGATCGAATTAATAAAACTATTATGGTGAGGGCGCTATTGCGTTTTCTAATTCAACTAACACTTTAAGGTCTCTTATATGTGATGTAGTTTGAATTGAAAATCTTTCCCAGTAAATGCAACTTGACTTATGTGTATTAATTTAAATTTATTGCAGGGTAGTTAATAGGGTTAAGAAATCATATTTGTAGGGCACGAGGAATTGAATTGTTTGGTGATAGAAATAGAGAGAATTTTTGTTAACTATGTAATATTTGAATCAAATTTACAATGAGTAAGGAAAGAAAGAGTCTACAAAAGGCTAGTATTCGAGTTCACATTAAAAAAAAGCTTCTAAAGAATCGTATGCTATTCGTTTGGTAAGATAAATACTACGTTTTTCAAAAACTGTGACGGTTTGTAGAATCAACAGTTTTAGCTCTGTAATTAAACACAGTGCTATGACGGCTGGTGAAATCAAACGGCTGGTGAAAGTGGTAACTGTTTTCCCCCAAGTTGCTTTTGAAAATGTCATCCTTCTCTGATGGTGATAGAGATAGCTCGTTCGCTTTTAAAAGATAGTCTTTAAAGTATTATTTGCGGTATGCTAATGTAATACTTCATCGATTGCTTCTGGCCCTTTTAAGCAATTTAATAAATAATAAATATTAGAAATATTAGTTTGTAAAGTATTAAATTTAAAAATCGAAATTAATACACATAATTCAAAACTTTATGAAGCATTTAATTGTCATATTTACCTAAAACTCATTTTGTGTGTGATACACTTTAAAACATGGAATTATTCGTTATGTATAGCTCATCATAAAACTTATTGATCATCAGAATAATCTAGATTTCCCTTTTGAACCATTTCCATAACAAACTCCATTAAACTAACACAAGAAAAGTATTTAGATCAAAAACAATTAAATTGTAATATTTTCCCTCAACATGCAAAATATTTCACGGTACCCGTATTGCCAACTGCATACTATCAAATCAATTAAATTTCATCAGTTGGTATCGTTTGTGACACAATAAGTACAGAATAATATACTCGGATGAACTCAGCTAGTCAGAACGCATTGGGGAAAAATTTCGCCATGCGAGTAGGGCTCGGTTGCAACCATTTGGGTTGAAATACTTTAGGCGAGCTGAACTCGTCTGCGCGTCTTATGGTGTGTTGTTCGAATGAAAGCTGGGCTCCTTCATAACCATCCAAAGAGTAAACGTTAGATCAGTCGCGTTAAGTTCCTTTTCCACTGATAGAATAGGTTAAGAATTGTATTTGAATTATTTATTTATATAAGAATACATAATTTTCATAGCTGTAGACTTTCTAATCTTTGGTGGATTAATTATTGACTTATGAGTAATTAATAAAGACAGTAAAGGTAAATAATATCAAGACATTACACTATAATGTCAAAAATGTTGGGAAGAATTATTTTATTTTACTTGTAAGTTCTTACGATCTTTTCCTGTGAAAACATGTTTGCCGAATAATATTAGGTGGTAAATAAAACATTTTATTAGACCCACTGTATGTGAATAACTCATGAATTATTTGCGTGATCATGCCAGTTGCGTGCACAGTTCTAATATCATATATAATCATTTCTAATAGGTATAAAAATAACTTACATTCATTTCTGTATAAAATGAATAAAAAAACTACAAAATCTAGTTTCCAACCTTTTAAAGATACGATGGAATAAAAAATTCAATTTTTAATTTCAATTCATCTGTTTCAGTTTGAATTATCCCATTCCAATATAGCCTTCAAAAGAGCTGTAAAAAGTAAAAATTTGAACAGACTTGCGTCTATTTGTTCTATTTTATGTATTTCACGATGATCAAATTGAATCCCAATTTAAACCCAATGGGTTTCCCAATATTCAATTAAAATTGAAAATCTCTTTGATGTTTACTTTGTGCGACATCATCAGATATTTAAAAAAAGAACTGCTGTCTGCACACACATTAAGTTTACGCTCTAGGGCTTTACGTTCACATTATTAAAAAAGAGTTTGAAGGTGGTTACACATAAAATCAATCCATTCTAAAAGTTCTTGGAACAATTCTCTCTCTCTTAATGTCTTTAAAACCTTGATAAAGAAAAAAAAAACCGATGGAATGGAAATAAAATTAAAAACACGAAGGACAAAAAACTCGCAATGAAATGAAATGAAATGAGAGATTAGATTCTTATTGAGTAGAAAGGCACTGGAGAATTGGAACAAATCCTTTACAGCCTTAACGTAATTTGGAAGAGATATCCAAACCAATTATGATACTTTAAAATGGCCGTAGATCATTTGTAAGAATGGGTTAGCTACGTGACAACACGGCAATAAAATAGCCGGCAATAGAAAAAAAAAAGCAAATTAAAACTTTTCTGCCGACAGTTTCGGAAATAACTGTTATTTTCTGTCGGTTATGGAATAAGTCATTATTAGAATGGGTATTATTGACCGATTAGGTTCGAAATCTAGCCAACGTGTTGGCAGTCATTATATTATTTCTTTTTGCTTTTTCATTGCTTTTTTTTTTCAAACGATATTTCAAATAACATTTACCATCTGCACGCATTTTAATAAGCCTATTTCTATACTCGTTTTTAAGAAAAACAAATCTAGATAAAAATTTTGTTGCAGTTATATTTTCTTATTTATCACATGAATGAAAAGGGCTTGGCAAATGTTTTAAGGTCAGTTAAATATTATGTATTAGGGGTGGTCATAATGTAGCTTTCTACTTGCAGGTGATTCACACAAGTGAGCAGTACGGCTCATATGAAAATAAATATATATAAGAAATATGGTAAACTGAAACTACTCAATGTCCAATTGGATTATTTTCTTTCTTTTTTTTTTTACAAATTTATTCGTAAGATTAATCTGATTAATACATAATAGTCATTATTTTATTGCTACTTAAAAAACTGAAGGCCCCCGTTTACCGACCATATTAATTTCGTTGGCATGATGATAATCCTATGGAATTTTGACTACCATTATCAAATCTTTATTATTTTATCTATTTGAAAGCATTTAAGTGCATCGGAAAGAGCAATAATAATAATTATGATGATAATGAAGAGTTCTGCGGAATTACATTTTTCTACCGATCTTTAAAAATATTTTTATCCCAGTTTTAATGATTTGTTTGTGAGTTTCCTGGTCTTTAAAAAATATTATAAAGCACTTTTAAAAACTGGAGAAAAATGTAATCCCGCAAAACCTTCACTATCGTTTGCTCTTTCATATGCACTTTATTGTATTCAAATAGAAAAATAATTATATATTTGAGAACGGTAATCGAAATTCCATAGGATTAACAATACGTTCACGAAAGCAAAATGGCCGGTGGATGGGATTCTTAATAATGTTATTTAAAAAAAAAACATTTAAAAATATCGCATTGTTTCAATCAAACAATTTTGTAAAGGAAATCTCAAAAGTCAGATTATTCTTGTGGACTCGTTACGAATGTTATCCTTGTAAGCAGTCAGCGGCTGAAATTTTGATTAATAAATTGTTTGGGTAATTCGCATAAGTTTGATTAAATACAGATCAAAGAAAATTATTAATGGGGGAAATGTTGACAAAAAGACTCAAAATATCCCTCCATAATTTATTTATATTGGCCAACACAAGGCGTATTAGGGATCATATTATAGGATAAGCAGGTTATAGAATATTTGGGGAATTGTTAATGAAAGAGTTTTATTTCTTTCGGTGGAGGGTCTAGAAAAATATCATTGTGTGTCCTACAGTAACGGTTACTATGATCTTTGCTAAGGGAATAATAATGTCATTGAATAAACTTTTAGCAGGAATTTCCTTTCTGGAGGGAAAAAATAGTGTTATTATGGGGGAAAATGAAGTGTACTTTGAAAAATTTCAAAAATTCCAATTGGCAATACTGAATAAACGGCTCTTACAAATATTCCTTTCTGAAGTGTGATTTCCAAAGACAGCATAGCTTTCCCAACCCCTGTAATATAAATAAATTAGGGTTAAAGAAAGAAAATTAAAATTTTACTGCCTATAATTTCAGAAAAAAATAATCTTCTGTCGGTAGCAGAATAAGACATGAGGAGAATATGTACAATGGTCTAATTAGGTTCGTGTGATTATTCTATTTTCATTATTATTTATTTATTTATCTTTTTCACTATATTTTTAAAAATATATTTTAATACTATTTGCCCTCTTTTTATATTTAAATAAGCCTATTTATTCCTTCTCATTAAAATGACTGAAATATCTATGATGACACTAAAATGTTTCAAATTTTGTATTGGGTTTTCTATTCAAAAACAAAGAGAGCTTATCTAATTCAATAGATGTATTTTCTATGAGAATTTACTAATAAATCGCTTAAAATATAGTTAACAAAAGTTCTATGCCATAGAGAAAGTTATTTGTATTTGCGTTTCCTTAAACACAGTTTCTTTATAGAATTCCAGTAAACGTTTTTCAAAATTTACTTTACACTTAGCACTAATATTTTCAAATGTATAAAATTAGATTATATTCTGTAGCGTGAATACTCTTTTTTATTATAAACACTCTTAAGTTTAATTATTCCACAATATTTGTACAGAAATTAAGGAAAATGTAAAGCATGAATTAAAAATTTCTAAAGTTTTATTATATTTGAAATTTTTACTATGCACAGTATATAGAACATTATAAACCTAATATTCTATAAATATCTGCAAAAATTTTAAGTTATAAATGTTGTTAATTTTTATGCTAAATATACCTAAAGAAAAGGATAGGACTTACATATGTAAATACAACTATTAATTATAAATTGCGCATACATAATCCTTTTGTAACATAAACGTTATTTTCTTGCTATAATCAGTTATTTAAGTATACAGATATTTTGATATTAAAACAGGTTTTCCCTTTTTTTAAATTTTAAAATAGTGATGTGTATTCAAATTTGGCACAAAATAAGCTGTTTATTCACTTGAATATGTTTCAGGTATCTTGAAAGTAGGCAAAGCTTATTAAAAATAGCATTAAAGTTATACTTTTTGGTTTCATATTCAAAAAAGCTTATGTATTGTTTAAAGATCCTTAAAGTCTTGCAGATTTATTTTTAAAGTATATGCAAAACATTCATAATTAATATTTTAACTCAAGATTATAATAAATTTATTAATATTTATTACTTTAGCATACAAAAAACATGCATTGTTATCAGATCATAAATAAATATTTTACTATCCTTGACAAATATTATTAAATATTGCATCTTTAAACACTTGTTATTAAAACACATAATGTGTTTGTTAAATAATATGATCATGTTACGTATTGAAAATCGTTACTTATAGTAAGCTTAAAAGAAATTTTGTGAAACAAATATGAGTATTAAATAGCATAGAAGTTATTAAAAATATAAATTGCCATCTGGTTTTTAGTGTTTCTCTGTTTTGAGAATTTGAACCCTGAAGTAACATCATTTAATTAATTTGCTAAACATAAAAAAAAACTTATTTAATAAATTGCTGAGGAAATGGCATGTATCATACTTCTTAAAACTACGTCAGACAATTGTGATTACGATGTTTCAAATTTTGTTGAAATAACTGATTGCTTCTGAAACTAAAAGTTGGAACAAACATTTATTGATTAGTTTTGTAGTTTTGATTTCATAAGTATTTCCATTCGTATAATAAACATAAAACAATAACTTATTTAATAAGTTTCTGAGGGAAGGGCTTATATCACAATTTTTAAGACTACGTTAGACAATTATGATTATGATGTTTGAAATTTTTTTCCAGCAGCTGATTGCTTCTGAAACTAAAAGTTGGAACAAAAATTTGTTGATTAGTTTTGTATTGTTGATTTCATAAACACCTCCATTCATAGAATTAACATAAAACTATATACTAATTAAATTATTACAAAGTTTCAAAATTTTTAATCATGACAAATCAGATATAATTTACTAACAGGAAAAAAATATATATCTAATTAAATACTCTTATATACTTTGCTATTTAAGTTGTAAGATAATTTTACGTATTACATTTTGTTAAAATTTACATGTAGCCCAGCGAAAGAACATGCAACTACATGGTTAGAATTACACAGCATTCATTTTATGAAAATGTTTTATATTACGTTTTTCTAGCAATCATATCAGAAGGAATATCAATACATGTTCACAATTATATAAGATATTACATAATGTGTCGTATCGAATTTATATAATTGTGTGTGTGGTACCATTATTTTTTAATTCATTATTTAAGTGCGTCTTACATCACAAAATCCTTCTGAACTCTGTTCGGAGTAAAATTAATTCCAATTATTTACATTATTTGATATAAATAAGCACTTACGTTATTAAGTTATGCTATATTACACATTACGTAAGCATCTACAACCAAATGCGATACAAATGAATTGAATTACAACATAAATTTCCCGCTTTCGTCATAACTAGAAAATGAGTGTTTGGAATTAAATATATGCATTACCCACAAATATTTGAGTAAATAATATCCAAAAGACAAATATATTCATTTCTTTTGAAAATTTCATGCAAAATTACAAAAAAAAAAGTCTAAAATCGCTACTAAGTAAGTAATGATAAAAATGCATCAGAAAAGTATTATTAAGAATGCTCTTTAAAATGCAAACAATATGCAAATTTTGTTTAGAAATCATTCTAATATCATTTCCTCAGAAGAGTTTAAGTGATTTGATCAAATCCTACATTTTTTATTGCATTTTAAAATCTAATTCCCACGCATTTTCATAAAAAGTATTTAATTCTCTGAAACTAGTATATTTTACGTTTTTTTTATTTTACAAATATTTCTGTTTCTATTTAACGATGAGCCAATTTAATTAAAATTATTCACATTTGAAGTTATTTGTATAAGAGCCATATTAGCATATTGTTCGAAAATTAGCTTACATTGTTGATCTCATCGAATACTTAATTTAATCAAAATGCTACAACTAAATTTAGTCTCATTTTAGTCACTAACTAAAGGATTTTACTTTTTGAATAACTTTCTGGTTATAAATATATATTAATACAAATGATTTACGTCTATTAAATATCTTTTTTAAATTTCTCGCACTTTATGAAAATTTATCAGAATTCGTGTACACTTAAAAATCAAATATATTGCATTTCTTATTAAAATGTTTAACAATATTTTCAAGCAGATTTGTCTTTAAGTGTACAATGAAGCTTTGAGGATTTCTAACAATTTCGTGAATAACATTTAACTAATTAAATGCTTTGGCAATCATCGTTAAATTCCATTAGATACAGTTTTTGTTACGACATTCTTATGAAATTATTTATTAATTATCTTTAGTAGTATCTTTCTTAAATAATCTTATGTTTATATATATATACATATATATATGCAAAATTTTCTAAAACCATAAATAATTAATCACTTTCAAATATTCAGTTAATTTACGATTTAGGTTTAAATTATTTTTATTGCACTTTAATTCTAAATCATCTTTATGACCAGTTTCTATGTAATCATATTCATGAGTTGAAAACAAATTATTTAAAAATTCATTTAATTTTAGAGATTAATTTAGAAAATTTAGGCAAATTCTAAAATGTTTTAATGCTTTATGCTAGTGGTTCCTGATTTTTTTTTTATTTCCAGTACACATTTTTAATTATAGTTTACACTTGATGCACCTACAGCTTGTAAAAACACGACTTATCATATGTCAGAGATAAAAATATAAAATTCTGTAGTGTTCCTGAGAATATGGTGTCGTACCCCATCCTCAGAGGTACCGGGCTACATACTTTTGGAACGACTGCTGTATAGTATTTAGAAATTGCTTTGATGGAATTGTGCCGAAGCTTTTAATTATTCAAGAATTTATTTCTATTCGTCTCCAAATAAACACTAAAAAATATAGCATCATGCAGTTACTTGATTGATTTCACAATAAGGAAACTTTTAAAATTGGATATTATGAATCTATTAATATAACACGAGAGAGAGACAGCTACGTCATGTCAATGGCGAAGCCAACTCAATAAGTGTCCAATCGCTTCAGTGGTTTAGTAAAAAAGTACGAAACTTTCCCTGTTTGAATAATTCCTGCAAGTTATCGCAAGAATTATTCAGATAACGTGATATTAGAATTAAGGATCCAAATGTATTTCATATGACAAATACTTGCCAAAAGGAAAATCTCCCTACTAATTTAGAGCGCGGGAAAATATCACTTTATGCAGTTTTATAACGCATTATTGAATAAAATGAAAGATTGAATGGAATTGTATCACAAAAAACGATGATTTTCTTACTATGATATTATAAGATATTAAAAAAAATTAAGCTAAATTTAACTGTACAATACGGAGAGAATAAAATCTCAATTTATAATTAAGTATTTAAAAGAAAAAAATAAATCCAAACAAGAAAATGAAGCACGTCTTCATTTTCTTGAAGATGTGCTGAGAAAATGTAAAGCAATTATTAATTATCATATCCTTAAAAATAAGTTTATTTAAAAAAATAAAGACAATTTATCGATAAACTTAAAAAACAAGAATATATAAAATAAACAGTAATAAATAATTGAAAAAGAAAGAAATCTCTTCAAAAAATAATAAAATAGAAATAAAGCTATGTAACAATGCCTCTAGATTATGAAAGAGGTACTCTGCTTAAACATGTTTTAATGAAAAAAAAGTCGTGATCAGTAAAAGGTCTATAAAAGAAAAGACACCGTCTAATTTGTCATTGCAATCCGAATTTGAGGATTCAAAGAAAATACTATATACCTCTAATTTAAATTTAATTCAATGAAAGCAACAATTTGAAAAACAACTAGCTCTAATACAAAAATATACCATGTTAAGAAACTAAACTCACTCATCGTTAAACAACATTAATGCTCCCTATTTTAGTCCAAGACTAACATTTGCAGCCAATAATTCATTCCACATAATGTTGGTATAGCACTGTGTGAATTAGAATTAAAATGAAGAAAAAATATAAAATAAAGTTAGAAAAATAAATCTTAATGAATATTGCAAAATATATTTTTAAAAAAATAAGAAGAAATATGTAAAACAGATATTAATTGCAAAAAATCCTTATATTATAATTTTTAATTCTTACTTTGTTCGTCAGAAGTTATTTGGGAAAACATCTTTTACAGTTAAATTATTTAAAAATTTTAAGGCACATTAACTAATTTAATATTACGAAGAATATAATTAAATGAAAATATATTAATATATTTTTTAAAAATATTTCAGTAGAAATTTCTAGCAATTTTGTAGAATGACACTCTTTAACTTGCCTTTGATGTAAGACCTCTAAATATGTAGAAAAACAATTCTCATTTATTTCTATAACTCAAAGGTGTCTGAAAAGTGTTTATTTCTAAGTAATATAAGCTTACAAATAATAATTATTTATTTGATTCAGAATTTGTTTTAATATTAGATATAGAAGTATCCACATTTTCAGTCAATATGAGTAAACCTGCAACTTAATTTTTATTACTTGTTCCTTATGAAGTGTTACAGCAAACGAAAAAAATATTTAATTTGACTGCAAAATTATATTAACTTCATTTTCATTTTCATGCACTATTTGATTTTTACAATCCGTAGAGTATCAAAAAAAACCATAACAGATTTTTTTAATTAATATGGTTTATTAAGATGATAACTGATATAATTGAGAAATTTTTTCATGTGTGAAACTCTAGCTGTAGGCCAAATATTAATAGGCTTAAGAGTCCACTAATACTTCCACAAAAGTAAAATTCTTTTTTTTTTTATTTTTATTTTTATATATTTTTGTCCCACGGGCGATTGAGGGGGAAAAAGAAGATTATAGGCTTCTCTTTTATTTATGGTCTGAACTGTTTGACTTTTTTATGCGTGTAAAAAGCCACATGTATTTAAAAAAGCTATTAAAACAGAACATGTTAATTAGTCTTAAACTTCTGGAATAAGTAGGCTTAAGATAACATTAGGGGCCTGAGCTGATCATTTGCATAATTACACTCTTATGGTTTTTGCGAGGACTAACAAGAATAAAATAGAAAAAAAAAAAAAAAATATCTTCATCATTCAATCTATAAAAAAAATGAAAACAAATGTATTATCTTTTAAAAATCTAAATACTAGATTCTTGAGGAAAGTTTTTTTTTTTTTTTTTTTTTTTTTTTTTTTAAATAATTAACCATTTTTATAATTAATTTATTTTTTAAGAATTAAACTTTTTTGAGTCAGATTATTTCAAACAATAATGGATGAAAAAGAAAAAAGGTGTTGGATTTTTTTTAATGCAATTTTATTAAAAGAAATAAAAAACTATTAAAAGAGAAAGAAATCAAATTATCTAAAAATGCAACCACGATAAATTTCAGGAAGTAAAAAAAGAAAAGGAAACTAATCCCTGGTTAAACCAGTTCTATCAACATCCACTTAAATATTCCTGGCGATACTAAATGCAGTGTATTCAGAATTGAATCAAAAAGAGGAAGAATTCAAAAAAAAAAAAGAGAGACAGACAGAGAGAGAAACGATGATTAAAAAAAAGAAAATAAATAATTCGAAACAAAAATAACGGAAGTGAACTGTTTGGTGATACGAAATAAAAACATAGTTCAGCAAAATGGAGGCTCATTGTAAAAAAATGATGAAGGAAGGGGGAAATAAGTCTTTAAAAAGTTTTGGGAAAGTGCTGCTAGGCTTTTAAATCGAGATTTAGGTACTGTTAGTAAGGTAATTATGTGTGGTGTGAAGTGATATTTTTCTATAATAAGGTTCCGTTTTGAAGCGGTATTAAACAAAACTTTGTCTACCATTTTTGCCCTAAGCAATTTATATTTGATACTGTTTAGATAGTGCATCTTTATATTGTTTTCTCAAACTGCAATGAAGTTTTCTTCCTTATTACTTTATTTCTATATTTACGTGCAATAATATTATTTTACTAAGAAATATTTGTGAAAGTCAAATTGTTATGTTCATATATTTTCTAATCTACACGGAACGATTTTGGATGTTTTCTCCAAATATTTTAAGATTATATTTCTATATAAATAATTTAAAAGCCTATAAATTGCAGTATATGTCTATATTTGAGGGGGAGAAGTGCTCTGACGATGGGTTGGAATACTTAATAGACGGCATTGTGCTTGAAGAGGGCGGTGCATGCGAAGAAGCACGGGTAGACGTGGAATGGAAGTCATACGGAACAGTCTGAGAAATTCTTGTCTGCAGAAACGGGACTGAAAAGCCATAAAGAACAGAGAATCCCGGCTGGAGTGATGTGGGTTCGGAGAGGATTGAGAGAATCTCTCTTAACTTGTAATGCTAGAGAGAAAGACTGGAGATTTCTTAGGAGCTTGAGTGTTAGAAACTTATTGCTATCTGCGTAGTTAAAATATATTTGTCCTTTCGAATTTGTAAATGTTTCCGTCTTGCTGCTATATAAGCATTAATTTTTATGAATAATCCCGTCTCATCATTTACGCCTTTCATCATTACATTTATCTCTAGCCATCCAATCAGTATTTATATATATATATATATATATATATATATATATATATATATATATATGTGTGTGTGTATTAAGGATTTCTACATTTTGAGACACCTTCGAACACTAGATGGCGCCACGAGCTGCAGTTCTATTTTGTGACTTCTTTCCAAGTGGTTCACACGAGTAACGGCAGATGGAAGAGAGCGACCAACAGAGAAAGACGTGCGATCTGATAGCTCTTTAATATGTATAACCAATAGTTCTATTTTAACTTAGTAAATACTGTACAATAATATAAGGTTTAATTAAATGTCATCTTCTGAAAATCCGCTTTGTTATTGAATCCAGAAAAACACTAGACATCTTTAAAACGAGCCATGTACCCTACTTCTGTAGTTAGGATTCTATATATATACTGTATGGGACATGGTAAATTAAAAATACTTGTATTCAATGTCCAAAGGTATAATTAATTTCTTTCTCTCTCTCCTTTCTTTTCAAAAAAATTATTTTAAACTTAAACAGATCTATGTACGAATCTATTATTTTGTTTAATTTATCTTGTTCTTTAAGAAACTTGATAATATTATGCAAAAAAAAAGAAAATATTATACTGATTTTATCAAACGATTTTGTACAGAATATCTCAAAACCTAAATAATTATTAAATATACCACTATTATTTTTATTATTTCCTTTTCGAAACAAAAAAAAAATAAAAAATAAAATTTTTAAATCCCTCTATTTCATTAGATAAATGAAAATAATTTATAGCAGTTTCTTTTAAACTCAAATATAAATTAATCTTACAAGAAAATATAACACTTAAATACGATATTTAAACAACCTTTTCTACATCAGACAAATTATTTTAAGAGTTACTTTTATCTATATAAAATACTTCTCCTTTCATCCTTAATTAAAAAAGTTTGCTTAAATTCTTGCCTCACGAGAGCCACCTTACTTTTGTATGCTGTAATTCAATTGCTCATATTCTGCTACATCATAATGCCAAAATATTGCGTTTAACTTACTGTTTAATTCGCTACATTTTACAAATTAACAATTTTTATAGATACCGCTAATCCATATTTAATTACGCGGATACACTTTTCGACGCTAAATATAAATTGTTTAAAATACAGTGGGTAATTAGGAAGTCAGAATTAGCTACTTTCTAAATTCTTTTATTAACAACATATGTCTGTCAACCATATTAGCCGCCTGATCGGTACATGCACCAACACATTTTTTTCTTTTTAAAGAATACTTAATAATATAAAAATTAAGTGCGTTAAAAATTGCACCCCAAATTCGATACAACATAGTGATTTATTTTTATTTCCTCTAAAATGAAATCAATATATGTGACGTAGAAGATTAATATCGCTTTCTTGGAAATATCGTACTGTTAATAAATTTGTATTGCAAATATATATATATATTTATTTATCATGTGTGTTATCTGGTATTCCATAATCTCATATATTTTTCCATCGTCTTGTAATATCACTAAATAATGCAATCGATTTGATTTTATCAGAAAATTGAGAATTCATATATTTCTAAACAAATATTCTTTGAAACTGGTTATATTAAATTTACTTCAGTGGTAAATGAATTTTTAGTTTTAGAAATCTGCAGTGCAGCTAGGTTTATGAGCAACCAGGAAGCGTAACTAAGTATAGGCTACTAGAATCGTTTAAACATTTTAGTAGTGACTTATTCTGAAATTTTTTTTGATTAAATGCTTTAGTTTGTAATCCTAATTCTTGTTTTTTACGCTCAAACTAGACACACTACTTAATTTCTAGCTCTGAATATTTAGAGTTCAAATGTCGTAACATTTTTAATGGTTTCATACCATTATTTAGTAAAAATTCATGGCAAAGAAATTCATCGAGCGCACATCTTTGTTTGGAGATTCTGGCCATAAAATAAACCTAGATTTTTAATATTTATAGTTACAGTACTTGAAACAAGTTTTTCTTTCTTTCTTTTTCTTAAGAGCAACCTAGTTCATGTATCGCTATAAATTTTCTAGGACGTTGAAATAGTATTCAGAAAACTCAATAGCGTGCCTGTGCTCACAGCTCATATTATTAAGGACTAAACGTATTTCTTTCTTATATAGAACCTGGTTAAGTATTAAAAAATTATTAGTAAACTTACTTTCATATTTTCTCAAAGGAAAAAAACACACTATAATGTACGTCTAGATATACGAGTGAATGACATCACTTCACTGCGAGACGTAACAAATGTCAAATGCAAGCAAACTCCAGTGTTGCCAACTTTCAAAGTCAAAATTATAGATTCCATATCCTAAAAATATAGCAATAACGTAAGAAATATCGAACACAATCTTATTATTGTTGTTTTCTTAATAAGAAAATTGTTGAACATTAACAGATGGAAATCTCCAAGGACAGGTTAAATTTTTATCCGCATCGGGGCCAGTCCTCCCGGATAAACGGTTGAGAATTCTGTTCAAAATAGTATCATTTTTTGATTGAAATAAAACCAAGGGAAATTTTACAATTTTCATCTCTCAACTCTGAATAAACGGCTCTTTCAAATATTCTTTTCTGAAATGTGGCTTCCCAAATCAATGTATATAGGGTCACCCACGATACACACACACACCTCATATATATATATAATGCAATATTAAATGGGTATTATAAAAAAATAGCATATTTTTTTTCTATTTTTTATAATTACATTTTATTAAAATTATATGAAAATTGATAAATTATGTAAAACGTATCTGAGTTAATACAATCTGTCAATATTTTTTCAAGAATAGCAAGGAGTATATCATTAATATGGCCTTTCAATAGTATTGGATAATGTGTTAAATAGTACAGAGTCTCTTTTTCACCTCTGATTTTCTTCCCAAACCCTAAAAATGTTTGACATTTTAACTCCTACTTTTGGGAAGCGTAAAGTATCATCTGGTCTATTTTTTATTTGTTCAATCTTATTACTTATTAATTAATTATTTAGAATCAAATGATTAGACGGTCTCCAATAGTTACAGTTTCTAAACTTTCATGAAGTATTGATCAGTAGATATTAAAATTTCTGAAATTGTTACATGAATTTGGAGACTATGGACTCTTTAAAACTATAAAAGTGATTAATGTTATAAATAATTTGATTTAAATTCATATATGTAACGATAAAAAGAGTTATATTTAAACACAGGTTCCAAGAGTCTTTTCATGGAATACGAAACTGATTAGATATGCCAAGATACTGAATCAAATTTATTTGTTCATTTTGCAGATAATGTTTTCTCGCAAATATTTACTTGAATGTTTGTTTCTAATTTTGCCAAGTTAAATCTGTTATAACCGAAACTCCGGCTAAATATGTTCATAAGTGTGAGAGAAATACTGAACTTCCAAAAGTAGAGTCAAACCTGTGTTTATGTGTATCTTTTATGTGCGTTTTCTTAAAACGTATTTAGTTGAGAGTGATATTTTATATGCGATGAATAAGAATTCAATGAAAATGCAGAACATGAATAAAAATTAAATTTAAAAAGAAAACAACTAATGACCCACTTCATATTACATCATTTTACATTGCAAAAGTATGTTTGTAATGCATAACCAAATTTGTTACATTATATCGTGATATCTATTGCGTTTCCCCCTCAAACAATTTAGAGACTTTAAATGAATTTTTTTGCAATCGATATCAATTCCGAAAGGAATTTTAATCTTGTATGTCCGGTTGCCCTGAAAAATACAAGCTGTTTTTACAAGAAAGAAAAATACAAGAAATGTTTCCATGCGTAAAATTTCGCTTAGTTTGGAAAACCAATTTCTAGCTTTATAGAAAGGTTTGGAGTTAAATTTTGAAATTATAACTTTCTAAGTGGTCATTATTAACCGCATAATTTTTTTTATCAATTTTCAATATGTTGCAAATAATACATCTTAAAACTACTTAAGAAGTTTCAGAATACTTTAAATGCATTTCTTGTCGTGCTGTCCCTGTCCCTTGCAGAGAAACTCATTAGAGTGTATACCAACATTTTGGCTAAGTTTCAAGAAGTCCTGATTTTGGAGGGGAAAAAAAGATGTGTTTTCAACCGATTTCTCCGCCCTCCACCTCAAAATTACCTTTTCTACCAATTGTTTTTAAAAAAAACTTTTTGAAACAATCCCGGCGTATTAATTAATAATTAACTGGATTCACATCTATGTTATCTCCATCCATTGTAAAATTAATTAAAATTCTTTGAATCCTTAAAAATATTAATTTTTCACCAGCTTCGGTTGTTATTATCTTTGTTACAAAGCATAACCAAACCTTTTTTAGAATTAGTAATCTGCAAATAAAATTTGAAAATTTTCACATTCTGGAAAATGACCAAAAATGGCGATCTCTAGTTCCGTATCAAACATGAGGCTATAAAATACACACCTTCTGGAATCGATCATACCGGTTGCCAGAATCATAAGTTTTCATAACAAACTTACTGCAAACGCACTTTCTACTTCCTCCTCAAAAGGAAATAAACATTAAATTTCGAAGTAATACGACTTGCCATTCCCTAGCTTTGGAAACGGCAGCTTGTTATATTCATATTACTGCTGCACTTGCTTTCGAAGGCGAAATAATAACATGAAATAAAGTAAAAAATGGAGTTTTTATGTTTGTTTGCTTATCGTTTTTGAAAATGATGGTTATTTTTTTCCCCTTCGAAATGGTATTTTGATAGGAAGGAAGGTAAAAATTATTATAATTGCAGATATCTTTAAAACGTTAGGGCGACGCTGGATGACAGCTGTTAATGCAGCTGCGGTTTATAAAAACTCTGTTGTTAGTGAAGAAGTAATTCTTTTTGTTTTTATTAACTTTTTTATTAGAGCCACTGGAAAAATATGATTTTTTTTTCTTTATCTGAGGGAGATAAAAAGTTCAACAGTCTGAGCAGATAGCATAAACTGCATAAAAAATTGGAAATAAATTATGCCAGCTAAATGAAACAAAAAAACAGGTTTTACATTTGATTTTCATATTTAATGATGCATTATCTTTCTATTCTTATTTTACTGTTTTTTATTTGATTTTAAGGGAGTATATTTTATTTACTTTGGAACCTATGTAGATGTATGAATACTTACTCATGCAATAAAAATTTAAGTCTTAAAAAAGTAATTTTTTATCTTGCAGAAAAAAATTCCTTTCATTTCAAAAAGTTTTTTTTTCTTCATATCTTAAGTTGTATTTCCAGATACGTATCAGGTAATGTAGAAATAGAGAGCGAAGAAAAATTTGTTAATGATATTCCTGTACACATCTTTATTAAATGACTGCAAATTTCGATAGTTTAATCATAACATTTGTAATAAAATTGTTTAATTATTTTAATTAATTAATATATTAAAATCTTTATTCAATTAGTTTTAACTACAATAATACTGATATAAACAGAATGGTTACTTAGAAACACCACTCATTTTAAAAATTAACACTTTGGCCATGACATACTTTATTTCAACTCGTTTACTTTAATCGTAATTTGAAGCTTTACTTAAAATCGGTTGCTATTATAGGTCATAGAATCAACACACAATAGTATACCGCTGACAGTAGTAAGCACCTTGATCGAGTAGGCGGAAGGTCTTACCACGTTTGGACGGAAGTGACGCCATACCTGGTAAGGAGCACAAGGAGTTCTCCTTATCATGTTGCTGTGCTTATCTGCCACAGGAATATTATCTACCTTCTGATAAGGGTCCTTAATCTACCAATTCTATCTTATTTTAGTTTATATGTCCTTACTGGAATGCGATCTGTGTACCGTTAAGCTAGTTGTGTTCAAGCTCACTCTTAAATTAGACTGAATTAATATAATTTGAATAAATTAATTAGAAACAAATTTTAACTGTAAGATATTATTCTTCTTACTGCTTCTGGAATTTAATATTAAACAATATTTCCAGTCTTAAAGATAACAATGAGTATGAGAAAAAATATTTCCGGAGAGGCAAATTCAAGAGAAATATGAATAAAAATTCAAGAAATAGTCATTAAAGCATAATTATTAAATATCTTATAAAATAAATAATTTGACGTAAAATAATTTTAAAAAAAATAAACTTATCGAATATTTCTAGAACTTTTCATCTTAAACAAGACGGAATTTATTTTGAAGGGAATGTAGTGAATGTAAGCAATACGTGTTCATTCATTTCGTATTCATAACATATATAAAATTTTGTTTCGTGTAGTATATTTACTAGAATTTTTCAAAATAATGAAATATACAATATCAATGTTTACGGAAGAAGATAAATTTCATACAACGCATTCAGAAACGTTGTTTTATAAAAGCAGTTTCATTTCAGTTGTAAGAATAATAATCATTTTGTTGACATACTTGTACATTGTACACACACGAGAGTTTTGAAAAATAACCACTATTTATCTTTTTTGAAAGCTAAAATCAGTTTTTTGTGCAATTGAAGAAAAAAATATGAAAAAAAAAAAATGTTACAACATTGTTTTGAAATATGTCTAGTTAGTTTTAAAGTAAATATTTAGACTCATTCGGTAAAAAAAATGGCTGTTAAGTCCATTTTTTGTTTATATAAAATTTGTTAGAAAAACACTGCTATAGAAATATTTGGTATTAAAATATTTACAACTTAAATAATTTTTTTTAATGTACTTAATGTTAATCAATGTAATTATTCAAAAATAACAGTTTTTTTTCACCTTAAACAATTCAATCTAATTTACTCAGATTATATTAATTAATTCAACGAAAATAGTTTATGAAAATTGTATAGTACCCAATAGCTTTGCGCAAATAAATAAAAAAAACTGCTATTAATTTATTCAGATCAAAATAGTTTTATTAACTTAAACGAGAAAACGCGTTATAAGTACTATATTCAATGCTACTGTTTGTTCAGAAATATCAAAATTTTCCTTACCTATTTAAACGGTTTGAAAATATGATTGTTTTAATCTAAATAATATTCCATCAGCTATAAAGAACTTAACGTGTACGAAAAAGAGAGCTTACAATGCAAGTACAATTTTCAAGTATTAAATGCAACTAAAATCTAATTTATTCATATTACATTAATTCAGGTTAAGTTTTTGAATGAAACAAAGAAAAAGAGTTCAAAAATAAGCATAATAGTCTTAATAACTTTTTAAACATTAACTAAATAATATTGTTAGAGGTGAACTCAGTGAGAACTATGGTACAGTTACGAAAAGCGGATTTATTTACATCAGTAAAAATACATATATAAAAGATAGTGCGGCAGCGTAAGCTTCACACCTAGAGATTCAACAGCAGCAGCAGTAGTAGTGACGTATTGGTTCTGAGAACTTTGCCATCCTTTGCGCGCATGTGCAGATAGAGCTTACATGGCGTGGCAAAATCTACTTTATTTTGGGGGAAGGGAAAGTAAATAAGCATTGGTATCCAACAAATATCAAAACCAAAAATTTTCCGTTTCAGAAAAATAACTTATTATTAAAAATTGCTTCCAGTTAATTTATTTATGTTCCTTTATTGATTTGATTAAACGAAAAGAATGTAAATCAGTATACCAGAAATATATCAACGCCTTAAAAATAAAATTATTCAAATAGGTAATATCCGAATCAGCAACTTTGCGTAAGAGAACAAGAACTTATGATTAAAATTTGCTTCTAATTAATATATTCAAATTATATTTATACAGTATATATTAAAAGTGTGCTTCAACAGTACAAGCTTATCGGTGCATATATAATGTTCCTGTTCGAATTCTTAAACCCAAATAAGTTATTGGTGGTAGACCATGGGCCCTCATCAAAGGTAGATAATATTCCATTAGCATGCATGCAAATCATCATGTTAAGATAAGGAAAATATCTTGAGTCCGATATGGGGTTTGACGTCACTTTCGTCCAAACGGATAAGAGGAGAAGGGCACTTCCGCCAGCCGGATTGAGGTTCTTACTACTGTCGATTGTGCACAGCGGCTGCCAGTAAAATACATTAAGTATCACCTAGAGTACAATTTATCGCAAAATTAAGATGATTTATTTCAAGTAGTGACACTAACTTGACAATATATTTTATGATAATCATGAAATTTGATGAGAAGTTCCATAACATTAGGCGATATACTTAATGTAAGATTATGATTCCGAAGCTTAAACAGGATGATTTGGAGTTATATGAGTATTTCTTTTTCTAGAGTAGTAGAAATTTAATCATTATTCTCAGCATTTATTTTGAAATGGCTTATTAAGCTTCCGGCAAAAAAGGATTTTTCGCTGGATAGGTCCTGTGAATACCGCGTAATTTTTTTGACGAAATCTTCACAGCAATTATTCTAAAATAAATATTTTTCAGTGAAGTGATATAAAGTCTTAGAGAACGAGTTAGTAACTTATGATTAATCATCGTGGTTCCGTCGCATTTCGAGGAAAAATATGTCTTAAAAGTTAATTTTTTTATATGCAAGAGAAACAATTTGTCAAATCTCTGCAGTCCCAAAAATTATGAATTCTCTCGAAATGGAAAACAATAAATTCTACATTAAACAACACATATAAAAGTAACAATTTTAATTGACAAACTTTTACATGATAAAAGAATAAAAAAAAAATCGAAAATTTAAAGGAAAATATTTTCATCGGGCTATACTGAAAATGGCAGTTTATCATCATCATAATTTTTTTTAAAGAAACAAATTTTTCAATCTAGCTGACAATTTTTAATTAAAAACTGAAGTGTCGCCACTATCACAAGTTAAACATTGTAAAGTTGCATTATTTTCCAAAACAACAATTCCATTAACTTAATATCTTATTTTTAATTTTCTTTTACAAGGGAAAAATAATGTTCGGTTCAAAGACTGTGGAAAGATATAAAATTAAAATTATAAATGTAATTAAAAAATGCAACAATCAGAACATTAGGGGCAAATATTTCGTCAATCCTTAATAATTAATGGATACAAAATAACCTATATAACCTAATTAAGTTCCGAGCTTAAAATGATTATTTTTAAACTCAGAACTTAAATATTTGCTGCTAGGTTAGATAATTTCAGAATAACTTAACTTGATCTATACATTTGTTTCAAAATGTAATATTATGAAATTATTGTTTATAAGCTACAATTGTCTATGCCTCTAATACAAAGAAGAAATACTTTTTAAGGAAAATAAAATGTAATATATAAGGCAATTTCCTTTTCTTTCTTCGGACTACTTTTTTTTTTTACTTTGAAAGTATTGAAAAAATATTATATGTAATTACTATTATTTATAACACAGTGAGAGTTTCTTGGATTTATTAAGGACCCACATAATGTGCTTCTAAATTACTTGAGACTATTTATTTATAAGTGCAATTAACTTTATAAGAGTTAATGGTTATTTTCTTAATCTTAACGTTAAGCACTTATGATGATTAATTCCTTTGATAATTACCTGCTAAAATGCTATATAAAGTCATTTTCCAATAGTGTTAGTTTGAAACCGGAAAGCCCTTCGGAAGGAAATGTTCATTTAATATCACACATTCACATTTTAAAAATTAAAACTAAACCTAATCTAATTAATAAATAATTGTGCATGAACTGTGCGTTATGCGTATAAGAAAGAAAAACTTATGACGGCTGCCCATTCCGGGTTGCCTCTTGTGCCATAACTAATCTCAATGTTTAAACACTAAGAATCAATAAGTTGATCAAAGAGACGTTAGAACAATAATTACTCAATTTATTAACTGCTTGTTAATATAACAACAATTATGAATGTTCTCCTGGACAAGGGCCTTACTGCCTTAATTCAATCTACCAATAATAATCTAACTGACTCTTACCACTAAGTCTTCCTCGAATACAACTCAGACTCTAAAACAATTGTTGAACACTGGAAAAACTAAATCTCTTGAATCACTCAACTTTTAATCCACAACTACCTACTTCAACCTCTCTTTCCACCTCTTTCAACTTCTCCTTCAACCTCTCTATCGCGACTCTCAGTCGGAGTTTATATATTTCCTATCTCTCCTGCTTCACTTCATTTCTACTTGTTTTACATAATCACGTTTCATTTTTGGTTGGGCAAAGGTTGTTTAGAAAAAGCAATCAATCTTAATTAAAAGTCCATAAGGTTAGTGAAGAGAAACCGCGAATAGCCCAACGTCACAAGCTTAAATTCGAGAGCTTTTGCTGGAATATATTTGAATGACATTTTGAGTTTTATGGGGCCTTAAAAACGTAGTGATCATGATCACGATCTCACAACAGGCGTTGTTTCAGTCGAGTCGAAGGTTCGAACCCTTCTTTGGCTGAAGTTCTTCCCTATAAGAGACTAACGTAAGTTATACACGTCGAGGTTCCAAGTCCTCATTTTGGTATGGTGTGGATATCTGGAAAGGGAGGTGTAAACTGAGATCGACCTTGTCACATGACGAAGGCTCGAAATTACGAGGTCTATTGAAAGTAACCCTCGTGATATTTGTAAGTGCGATTTGAATAATAAATCAATTGATTGTTCTTAATGAAAACACTTTCCAGTAATTTTTTGTTTCTTTTTGAGAGCACTTTCCATTTACAATGCACATTCATTAATAAAAAAATAATTCTAATTGCATGCACTTTGTGGTTATTGTCCCACTTAACAAAAAATGTAGTGCAAATACAAATATAAAATCATCATTTAAAAATTGGGTTACTTAAAATGAAATTCAAATGTACTCTACAGTTTGCGATTGAAAAGGCATGAATTTCTAAAAAAGTTAAGCCCATTAAAGTATTCTTAAAACTGACGGAGTGTTGCAAAGGGGTTCAATAATTCTGACATACATTGTTCATGTGTCTATGTATTAAATATGCTTATCCCAACAGAATACAGTGATATTATTTCTATCAAAATCTTCATCACGAATCTTTGGTTTCATTGTAAAAGCAATGATATTTTCAAATGTCTGCTTCTCATACAAAATAAAAACTCTGATTGCGTGAACTAACAAATTTTTTGTCTTCCAACTCGAAATATTTCATCACCTCTCTTAATTCAAATTAAAATTTGCTTAATTCCAGTGTCGAACTGAACAGGTGTTAAATAAACAAATCATCAACTCTCCATACTTCACTTCGTCTTTATTTTCCCCCTAAGGATTGTTAAATCTGTTCTTTAATAATCATCTCAACCACACTTTATAAGCCGAACAACAAAACCCAAAGATCATTAGTCAAAAGATATTGAATATTCTTTTCCCGATATCCAAAATCTTTTGGGCAATAAAGCAAATCGGGTGACATTCCCTTCTCATTATAAGTTCACCCTCATTAAGGCAAAACCAACAACTTTGCAGGGGCTTACTGCAGGGGCGCCAGCTTATTGCTGATTAGTTCTGTTGTTGGGTCTTGTAGTACTGATGGTTAAATCCGACCACACTACTTTCTTTGCGTGTTCTTTTCTTTCGTTGGGCAAAGCGGCTTAGAGTTTTGATGGCTGCTTTGTTCGATAGATTGGTTTTATCTAGGGATTTTTCAATTTCGAAACTGGGGACCAATTATTATGGGACAGTGATTTATTTTTTGACAATGGATTGTGGCCAGAGGACATGGAAAATAATAACGGAATGCATTTTTTTCATGTTTTGGAATCATCCTTTTACGATATAGAATCTAAGAATTCCCTTTTTAGTCAAAATTCTGAAATAACAAATATTTATTTACTCTAACTATAAATATAATTTAAGTTACCGTCACTACTAGAAACATCTAAATGTATTTTTTACCACATTAAAAATTATTGAGTAAAACATTACTAGTTGAATGATGAACTTATCGATAAATTTTATGATTTCGATTGCATTTGAGCTTTTTCAGGTTTCCTTCTAAGGGATCATTAGTAAAGCAATTCTAAGTGGACAACAAGTTTTGATTTCGGATGAAATCAATCCAGACATGCATTTGCATTTTTCAATTTATCTTTTGATTTATTTTTTATAAGTAATGATATATTACTTGAGGGTTCGCATATTTGTGTTTAAATTTACTAACAGATCATTTATTCGTGTTCAAAATTAAAAAAAAAAAATCACATCCATCGATTACCTCCAGAACTTCTGGAAATCCCAAAACGAGGTCTATGTTCGTCGGTTGATATCAGGAGAGCTCAAAATATAAAAGAAAATTATAGGACCAATCAAATTTATAGATCATTCTTACAGTTGTACAGATACGCAGCATTAATTGAGAAATATGTGATGCAGTAGAACCTATAACAATCATTCTTACTTTTCCAGTAAACTTTTTTTAAGGTGCTTTTTGTAACGTATTCCTATTACCTGTCTCTTCGGACATCTGAAATAATACTCTAATCACAAAATTAAACTTTATATTTACGTTCAAGCGCAGACAAAGTAAATAAAATAGTCAATTATAAATCAAAACAGAATTTATTAATCCTCTAAGAAGGGGAAATAACCAGTTTCACGTTCTGTATTCATGAGTACTAGCAACTTCTATAACATAACAAAGAATGCGCTTACAAGAATATGATGCGAGTATATCTTTCGAATATTTACTCAACCAGACAACGGTGAGTCCTAGCCTCAAATCATGTAGACATGCAAGAAAACTGCCTCCGTTTTCACTCTAGCACTCATCCTGTTATAGCAACGTTATTATCCCTCAAATAAATTCTCTGTCATTTTTTCACGACTAGAATATATCTATTAACTCCATTTCTAAGGTTTATTCAATTTTCATCACCACGTTTTATTTGATTGGAAAGATGTTGGAAACTTAATTATAAAGTCAGAAAGAAACCCCAGATGTTAGTTAAAAGAAATTTTTTGGATAGCCCATGTTTCGGTATCTTCGAAGATAAAAGAAAAATTGTACTTGTCTACCCAATAGCATCCTAGATATATTTTGTTAAAGTATTAGCTTTGGAGTTACAACTGGCCTTTTCAATTGGCATGAATGGCCAGTTAAAAAGGCCAGTTGTATGTGTAAATGAACTTACTATATTTCACTCTTTAAAAGACACATACAGAGTTCCAATGTCATATTTCTAAACTTCCCAGTAGTTATACAGTTACAGAAAAAACATGACATAAATATCTGTGTGCCTAACAAATATAATGTTTCATCAAATCCTGAAAACTGCGCTAACTGATGTCTTCCTCGAATATTAAGAGATAATTTGCATCTCTGAGATTTCTCCAGATGAACGTGCGTCGAGGATCAGTGGTTAGATTAAACCGAAGTTCATCAGAAATATAATTATATTCTATTAATCATAAATCCGATATTTATTTCAACATAATGAACGGAATGTCCTAAGTACAAGAGTGATTGAGAAGAAAAAAGCAGCTGAGAGCTTTTCTTACGAACAAACTTCCGTGTAATTTTCTGGAAACAGTAAGTCTTGAATCCAATTATTTATCTTATTAAAAATTAAATATTGTTTTCCGTAGATGGCCATGTTTATAGTTCGACTTTTACCAGGCCCTTTGTGTTCACAAATTAAGTGTCCATGCACTATTTCAATATGAATACAAAGCTGAATAGGTCATTAGAAGAAATTGAATTTGTCATTTGAAAAACCATATAAGTCAAGTTTTTTTCTCTCCAAACATGCAATGTTTGTCACTAAAGTACCTTTAAAGTTAAGCCCACAATCTGAGGGGAAACCACACAACATTTTCACTACATTCCTTACTGTTCGTAATATAGTGGAGGAGTTTAAAGAAGGAATTAAAAAAAAGACTTATTTATGTTGAAAATAATTTTAACCTCTGTGTCGTTTCCACTAACTAAGACTTTTATATCAAAAGCGTCAATTAATATTAAATATTAAATTATTAAAATTGATTTCAGGATAGCATAGCTTATGCAATGCAATCGAAAAATATCGTCAGCTGCAGTAGTTGGAAATGATTTACGAGAGAACAATTAAGAACAGGATGCGTTCCTAAATGATAGAATAAACACATGAAACTGTTAATATTTAAGCGATATCTTTATTAAATTTGATTAAAGAGCCGGTTAATGACTGTTTTGTTTGATTTAAATAATTCTTAAATCTGAATCTTGTTAAAACAACATATGTCACGTCAATGACAGTGTTTTAGATTCTTTTACAAAGGTGCGGTTCATAAGAAACAAAAAATATAAATAGTTCATTAACATTAAGTATAAATAATATAAGAAGTATGCTAATAAATAACAAGATTCACGCTACTGCAAAAGTAGTACACCTGCGCCAAACGAAAGCAAACGACAGCTGTTAAGTGTCTCTTACGCACACAGTCCTCTCACTTCTGTAACCAAATCCGTATAGCCTTAACCTTGGTTCATATTAGAGTTTAATTTGTTTTATTTTGTTTCGCCGAAAACATGACAAATAAGCAACTAATTGTGGTGAAATTTTACATGAAACTTGGAGAACCAGCTAGTGAAACTTATAATTTTTCGAGCAGTAAATGGAAATGAATGTTAATCATGTGCACATGTTTTTGAGTCGTTTGAGCGTTTTCAAGAAGGCCGAGAAGACATTGAAGATGATTTAAGTCCGGGACGTCTTTCTACGTCAAAAACTTATAACAGTATTGAAAAAATTAGTAATCTGGTTTGATTTGACCATCGGTTAAGTAATCGTGCGATTACGGAGACTGCAGGAAAATTAGAATTAATAAAAATTTTTAAGTAGAATTTGTAGAATTGACAAAAATTCCGTACGGCAGTTTTTTCCCACCAAGGTAATGAGCCGATTCGTTTCACATTGTCTGTTAAAAGGTTTCTAGCCAAGTGCAGCATCCCAGTGTTATACCATCTACCATATTCTTTGGATTTTCAACCATGCGACTTTTACCTGTCTCTTAAAGTGAAATCCGCATTCAAAAGAACGAAATTTTAGTTGTAGAAGATATCAAAGAGAAAGTAGCTTGAGTCATGAAGTTGTAGACAGAAGAAGGCTTCCAGCACTGTTTCGAGCAATAGAAAATTCGCATTGAGGGTTGTAGGGATGGAGGAGGGATATATATTGAATCTGACAATATTTAAATATGTATGACATCAAAATAAAATATTTCCCAGCTTCAGTCTCATTGTTAAATAACCACACCTAGTATTCAGCTCAAAATGTCCTTGGAAATTCTCGTACTTGTGTATTATATAGTTTTTATTGGTTCCAGAAAAGTTTTCATTGTGTGACTTACGTGGATTTTGTAATGACTGATGTCAAGTCTCTAGAAATGCATGCATGAGACGATCCCATTTCTTTTATCTCTACGATTAATTATCGTATGTCATTATTTATATGTTAGTAGGTACATTTTGAACAAAAGAAATCTCATGAATTTGTTAAGGCGTATGTAAGAAAGAAGCGAGGATTTTTCTGTATACTTAAGAAGCCTCTTCCTCCTCAATATTTACCACCCTCTCATTCATGAACATTTATGTATTAGTCACTAAATCTAATTTTGATACTTTTGATTTCAGCTTACGAGAAATTCAACAAACTTTGGAATTTATCTTATTTTTGAACTCCATCGTAGTCATTGTAATCTTGAAAATTGTTTTTACATTACAAGAACCAAAAAATATAAAAATAAAAGTTCTCAGAAGTTTCAACCATCAAAAGTCACGGTTTTTGCAATGATCTCTAACTTGGCATTACTTTTGGCGATGGATGTGACATAAATATGTAAAAATATTAAAATTATCATCCATATTTTTAAGACACTTGTTTCATGGAAGCGTTATTAAGATATCACGTGTATGAAGTGTAGCATCAACGTCATTTTCATTTCTTTCGAATGTAAAAAAAACTAAATTGTAATATGTATTAAAATTAAGCAAAAAAATATGTTTCTTAAAGTTTTAATTAAATGCTTTTCTTTATTGTACTGGAACTGTGATTGAGCCAATGTTTGCAGCTGGACATAACGAAGCAAAATGCACCAGATGACGCTGATGGTATAAATTTACCTTGGTTGAAGTTCCCTCTAACTTACAAAACAATATATTTCATTATAAATTACCAAAAAGGTAGCCAAAATAAGTTAATTACGTAAATTTGATATTCGAACTTTCATTCTAACTTTAAGAACTATATATATCATTATCAATTACAAATAAGGCTAAGAAGTAGGCTTTTGCAATTTTAAGCAACAACTTATCTTAAGTACTGGTACTGAGATTGAGCCAATATTTGAAGAATGGACTTTACAAAGAGAAAAGTATGCCAGAAGAAACTGAGGATATAAAGCTACCGTCCACTTTAATAGCATATTTGTCGTCTCTTCCTTTGCCAAACCCGCATAGACAAGATATCACAAAATCCCCTTCCACAATTTGCTGTATCACTTTTTCCCGACAATCCTCTACTATAAAAGGAACTACATATCCGGACAAACATCTACCAGGCGGATTATTTACAAATAAAAACAGCGTCCGAGGAGCTTCTTGCCTCGTGTTATCTGCGTCCTTGTTCCTGGGTCCGCTATATAAACTGAGTTATGAACAACTCTTCCTCAGAACTCCCGTAAAAACCTCACATAAATGGAGTGCAAATAAACCCACCAAAAGATAGACATAAGATCGGATCCTTTCTTTCCTTTTTTTTTCTTGCAGTCATCTATCTGGATTTATCCAGGAATCGATTTTAAGGGGGGAAGAACCCGTTTTTATGTAGTACTTTTCTTTTGGGTTTCTTTGGTGTTAGCCAAGGTTGAGAATAACATTTTGGCTACAAGAAGTCGGTGGATTTTAAGCCGACCGGGCTGTGAAATAGCGAGAGCACTTTTTTATGGTTTTAAAAGTTGACTTTTATAGTAATTTTAGTGCTTTAGCCTTCTAGGATGTTTTCTGTATGTTTCATTGGACTTTGTTGAAATGCAACGGTTATGCCTTTGTGTGGTGTTAGTGTGTTTTAAACATCGATGCATTGTGAATGGAATTCGATGTATAAAATAGAAAGATTTTAATATTCAAGTATAAGCTTTTCTTATATTGTGCAATATTATTTTGTTTGTTTTAAAATTTATTGCGTATTATTAAGGTTAAATTTTAGCATTTTTGAATTGTCTTTGAGAAGTTATTTACAAAAATGCTTCTAGCTTTCACACATGCACGCACGCATGCACAAACACATACCTCAATAACAGACATATATATATATATATACAGATATATTAAATATATATATATATATATATATATATATATATATTACATACGTTGATATTATTGATGTTAATAATACAAGATTACATATATATGCCATATTATTATTGGTTATTATTATTACATTGTTGGCTATTGTTGATGTTGATATATAGTTGCTATGTTATTGTTGGAAGCACATGGTTACGTTAAGATTACATATTATTGTTGCTGCATGTATACATAAGTATAATATACATACTGGTACTGCATATACATACAGTTACATACGCATGCGCCAGTGACATATGCTACTATGCCGCCACAAGGTGATTATATAAGAAAGAAAGAAAGTATTGTATACATACACATACAAGATTACATATATGGTTGCTATTGATATTGGGAAGGGGTTGCCATATGCTGCTTGGCTACGCCGATACGCATATGTTATACATGCTATTGCCACAGATTACATATATATACATACATATAAGGCATATCCCGGCTTCAAATCTTCAAACAGACATCTTTAAGTGTGATAATGTATCACTCATGGGACATTCGTAAATTGAAATATTGAGAGTATAGCTTATTATATATAATTATACTAAGGATTTATATGCGAAAAAACTGCCATTAATATATTTATTCTGACTACACGGAAAAACTTAGACTTTTATAAAATTAAAATTTCAAAATATTTAAGG
Source organism: Nephila pilipes (assembly GCA_019974015.1). Lineage (NCBI taxonomy): Eukaryota > Metazoa > Arthropoda > Arachnida > Araneae > Nephilidae > Nephila > Nephila pilipes. The sequence continues at coordinate 82,426 of BMAW01006344.1, read as the reverse complement.
TAACTTAAATGTTTTTGACAAAAGAATGATCTTATTTTATGTTCCGGGTTAAATTATTCCCACTCTTCTTTAAATTAAATATTTGAAAAAAAATTTAATTTGTTACAATACTTCATTTTTTTTTTCCTATTTAAATGTTAAAGTTTGTTTATACTTCAAATAAAGTTTAAAAAACGTATTATATACATATTTACTTCTTAAAATAGACAAATCCTATCACATTCAACTATTAGTAAAATATGAATGTGATGGAAAATGCTTATAAACATTTGTGTACTTAGTATATGACTAATTAAAAAAAGAATGAAAATATGCATTTGTCCGTAAATAATCAAAGTATCTATACACACTGGCCTATAAGAAATTAATGTGAAGTTTAGCAGATCAATTTATGGAATTTTATTTTAAATGCGCATTTTTTTATAGATATTTTGCACATTTTTTAAAAGAATTTTGTCATACAGGCACTTAAGGTTTTGTCTGAAATAAAAAAAAATTATAAATCTTTTAGTAGAAGACAATGCTTTTCTTTTAATCTAATAATAAAATAATGTTTTAAAGGGTAGACCTATTTATTTTGTTCTTCAAAATATTTAGATATTTAATACAATGTAGTTTACATATGTGAACAGAGTTTTAATTACCTGTGTTTGATAAAGTTTAAAAAAAAATTATACTAGGGTCTTGTTATTTTCTTTCCTCTAAGAGAAAGAAACATTTAAAATAGAATAGATAAGGAATTTTATGAGTGAGAAGTATTTATTCTAATAACCTAGTTAATAAATCAATTAAGACTGCGGTATTGCTTAGAGAAAAAAAGGCGTAGTGTTAAATAATTAATCAAAAATATATACACTCTTCAAAATTTTTAAAAATATGCTTCATGTTTCCTTTATTATCTAAAAACTACGTTCTTCGTTCATCAATTCCTATAACAAAATGCAAATAAAAGCAAATAATCGTCTCCTTTTCTTTCAGAAAACTTATGCAATAAATTCAAATAGCTTTCTTATTCAAAAATGCCTCGCTTCATCGAAAGAGAATTTCATACAAATCTGTTTGAAACTCAGTGAGGTATCACAAAATGCTCTTCTAAAATAAACGCCGATCTTTCAGAAAAACTTATAACTAAAAACATACATAATTTTTCCTTTTTACTTTGACGTAAGACATGCTCACCAATTAACATCCTTTGCATACTTTAAGAGAAATTTTTCTTACGTTTTCTGATGCTTTTCTGAGAAATATGCGAGAGTAATTAATAGGAAAAGACATCCGAAAAATACTTCAGTAGAATCTTGTTGAAAAATGTTTACACTTCGTTAACTCTCTAAAAAGAAATCTAAGAACCTCCTAATAGCAATTCACGGCAAATAATCTTGATTTGGAATAGCCTTCTTTCAGAAAAACTGCGGTAAAAATAAGAATGAAATCGCCGAAAAGAATATAGTTGATTGACGTATAATTATCTGCCTGAATATACTTCGCTTTTGGGTTTGAAGTATGTTAATGAAAAAAAAAAACGCGCAACAGACATGGTTCATATCCGATTATGCCTTTAAAAGTTCCTTTCAAGCTCATTATTTTTTCAAAAAAAAAAAAATGAAGGATTAAAAAATTCTTTTGAAGAATGTTTAATATTTCAGATGTCCTTAAAGTAGATGGCGGCGCTTTTTATAAATTTGTAACTATTTTTTTTTTTTTCACTTCGGAATAGTTTCAAAGGAATTATTCATGCGCTATAAACACTTTAAATCGACTGCTGAAAGTGATAATGATGTATTCTTCAAATATATCTTAGAATTATGGAAATAAATGCCTTATGACTTGCAGAATTTCAGCTATATTTTACATCATTAGTTCGGATATTTGAATATATATAAATAGTCTGCTAGTTAGCTTGCAATTTTCTAAACTTACATGTAATTTTTTTTTAATTACCAAACATTTCCGTGTATATGTTGAGTTGTCTGTGTATATTTGATATAGTTTGATATAACTATAAGATAAAGTATGTATTTTATATCATTTCTAATAGTTATTACGTAGTATTCTAATTTATTTCAAAATTAAAATAATTATGTTTATAGAAACCAATTTTAAAAGGGTGTAACTATTATACCTCTTTATGTAAAAACATTTAGATATTTCTTCTAAATTTGGTATTAAAGCTAATCATCAACACACATAACCAGGCAACCTCGAGGAAGCTAAAAATAAACCAGTAACTTCAAACTATCCAAACATACAGAACAACTTTACTACAAAAATAAAAGTCGATATTTTTCATTACTACTTTGAATTTTTTTCTATAAAATATTCATCACAAAATTGTGAGCAATGATTAATATTTCAGATGTTCCTAAGGTTAGAGCGAGATTTCTAAGTCATTTTTCACCTTGGGAAGGTTCTGAGGGAATTATTCATGTGATTTAATCACTCTAGTCAGCATGGTGATAATGACGTGTTCTTTGGGAACATTTCAGAAATATAAGAAATATAATGTTTTTAGCAAAGAAATATTTTTAATACTTTTTTACAGCTGTACGTATAGTATTTAGTTGAAAAATAATCTGATTTCTTTTATATAAATGAATTTCTTTGACGTGAATGCATAACAAACTGTAACATTGTTTTATTTTAGAAATAATATTTATATGCAGTGAGAAAATTGTCGATTTTTTCTAAACGTGAAATATACTTCCATTTTTGTACAGTATACTAATGCTGCGAATTTTAATCTTATATAATTAATTAAGCTATTAAAATGCCCTCAAATTTTGTACATTTGCTTTGTTTTTAAAAAGTAAAACCTACTTTGCTGATTCCATAGATGTATTATTTACAATAATTTAATTATAAGTAATTGCTTGTAAAATAGTCACCAAACATTCTATGCCATGGAGTAAAATATGTGTAATAATAGTTTTCATAAAATTATTTTTAAGATATTAAAACAATCTCATCTAAACCTATTTTAACCAAAGAACTGATTTTTTTACATTATAAAAGGAAGTTCCTTCATGTATAGCGAAAATATCTATTTTATATTAGTTGCACACAAATATTTCAGAATATCTATTTATTTTTATTAGATATAGGGGAAATTTGGACTAATATATATAGTATTAAATTTTTTTTATTACATTAAAACTGTGAAGTTATAATCGTGGCCTGTATATAGAATGTTATGTTTTTAAGTGTTCTGCCTATTTTAACAAATATAAATGTGGTATATTATATGCAAGATGTACCTGAGTATATGATTTACAAATGTAAATAAGGCTAATGATTTTTAATTGCTTATGCATAATTATTTTTGCATGTAAATGTATTTTTTATACATACGCAGATACATAAGTGTACATATATTACAATGTTAATATCTGACTTCCATTGCTTATAATTTAAAATTGTATGGATTACTTAAAACCTTGATTTTCTTCTTTTGTCGAAGGCATCTCAGAGGTCTTTGAAATGTACTATTTTTAAGATACAACATTAAATAAAAAGTTTTCAAAATATATCCATATTGGAGATTTTGAAAAAAATATTCAGTGCATTTAACAGAGACTAAACGTTTCATATAAGACGTAAAATGGATTTTATCAGAAAGATACAATATGTTAAAAGTCCCGTCATGTTATGATTTATAATTATGAGCATTAAAACACCCTAATTCACTCACACACGTGTATTAAAACTAATTGTTGTAAGATAATTAAAATTTTGATTTTCATTAATAGTCTTTCGCCTGAATATACAAGCAGAACTACGACTTTGTATAGAATTTTATCAAATATTTATAATTAAAACACAATTTTGTGAAAAAAAATACTAATAAAATTCATTGCAAACAATTACTGAGAAGTTTGATGAAGATTTGAAGAAATACTTTATTTTCTATTTTATGAATAGTCACTTCAGAAAATCAGGTTCTATAATTAGTTCTCTAAATTGTTCGATATATATAAATATAAATTTTTTATATATAGAAGCAACTCTATTCGTCTTGGTTTAACAATGCATACACACATGCAAAAATTATATTATATATTTATGCAAAAATTGTAGAGAGTAAAAATTAAACAAAATCCTCTCATTTATGTTTTACATTTAAATGAAAAAAAAATATGTTCAACACTTGAAAAAAAATGTCAGTAAGAAAATCGGATAAAATGAATTTAACAAAATGATAATAATAAAAAAAACACTGAAGAAATTAAAAACTTAAAATCCCCGCGTAGGTTTCACTACCGTTGCCAGATTCATTTAAGTGCCACAATAGATATATGAAATCTAAACAAAACATATAAGATTTCGCTTCTATTTTCAATTACTGGAGGTGTTTTCTTAAATATTTATCATTGCGAAATATCTTGAAATAAATTATTCATGTAACCACTTGTAATAAAATTGCTTATATATAACTCATATATCAAAGCTCGCTTCCTATTAAAATGTAAGAAAAAGTGCATAAAATAAATTCAGGAAATTTAAATCCGTTTTATAAAGCATTTAAATAGAATACATCAACTTAATTTGAAACTATTGAATATATTCAAATGTTTACAAAACATTTCATCTCAATAAAAATATTGAAAAAAAAAAATTCAAATCTAAATAAGTATTTTTTCAGATGTAATATTAAGGATGCTGTAATATTTGAAAGATTGGCTCTTTTAAAAATACTTGAGAGCATAAAAAAACTTAGAATATTTATGACGCTTCGAATAAAAGTAACAAGTAATTTCTTTCGAACATTATCATGTTTTATATCCTTTTGAATAGATACAATGTTAAATAATAAATTAGAAAGACACATGCAATAAAAGGTTTGTTATGAAAAATTTTGTTATACATATATCATTTTAATTTATGTGTTACCTTATTTGAAAACTTGTTTATGCATTAATAATTTTTAATATTCATTCTAATAATGAAATTGTATTAGAAAATTTCATTAGCAAGCCCAATTTAATTTGATGCATCATTATAGTTAGAAGTAAAATGTGAGCCCTTATTTTAATTCTTCGCTTAATTCATTGTACTTTAATTTAATTAAAAATCACATGAATATTAATGCTGGATTTTGTATTAATAAATATTTCATATTTACACAAAGACATTATCTTCGTCATTTGCGATTTATATGTATTTTAATACTAAGAATTAAATGCATGTATTATTAATAATTAGAAAATTAAAAATTAAAATTTTATTGCTATTTCGTAAACATTTAGAAAAAAAAAAGAATATCAAATATGTAGTTATAATGCGTCATAAATATTAATTTTTTGATTATTTAGTTTGAGATAGAGAAGCATAATTTAAATAAATGAAAATAATTACATATTTAATTTAACCTTTTTTAAGAATTTTAAAAAGTAATGTAATATAAATAATTCAGTAAACTAAAATGAAATAAAATCACACAATGTTAGTCAATTTGAGTTTTCAATAAGAGATATTTTCCCTCCCCAGTAAGAAATAGAAATTTCTATCTAGGTATAATTCATTGAAAAGTTAATTTCCTAATAAACACTACAATTTCTAAAAAAAAAAAAGTTTAATCATATATACTTCAAGTTATTTCGCCCCTTTTTCTTATTGTTAAATCATTGTTTTATGTTTTGAAAAACAAATTTAATTACATACATAAGCATACAGTAAACGGGTAATCGTTTTTGTCATCTATATCCTATTTCATTTTTCGTAAAATGATTATCTCGTACATATTTAGACATTTTAAAATACTCTTACTGACTGTAAATATTATCAGTTTGATATCAGATGTTGCAATCTAACGTGTTTAATTAGTAAAATAATCTAAAGAAAAGATAGAAATATTTGGCCTATAAATTAAAATATTATTCATGTTCACGTTGTATTGTGAGTAAATAATATAATATTTTGTTTTTAAATTTATTTTATGTTTCATTAGTAAATAAGTGACTTAAAACAGTATAAATGTTCGTCATTAATTTATGAAGTTGTGCGTTTCTTAACACAAATTTATTTGTATATAGTGTACATAGTGGTACATTCATTTGTACTTATATATATATATATATATATACATATATATATATATATGTATGTATTTACACAATGAAATGTACAAATAAATATACCATTATGTACACAATATAATAATATTTTTTTTCTTTCTAAATTCTTTCGTATTTTTAACAGAATAATTATTTCATAACATATAAATGTTTTGAAAATTATTTTAAAATTTAAAATAACGTTACATCTATTTTTCGTCTTTAATTTCAATACTCAAATAAAACTAAAAACCCAATATTTTAAGGATATAGTCCCAGGGAAGACAGATATCAAATTCAGAATTACTGCAAATCTCTTGGAATGTAGAAAAAGAGATTGTGAATGCTTATTGACTTTGAATTGTCAAGCAACACGAGGGCTATGGGCCTCTCAATTTTGAACATCGTCAAGTGACGAGTTTGATATCTGAACTGGCCCCTTTCACTTTTTATACTTTCACACCACTTTATCTTGAGAACGTGGCCCCCAAACAGACTTAACGTGCATCATCATCTCTACACATCACGTCTTAAGTGGCATTAGGGCTTGAACCGATGACCCGAAAAAGCTACCGGCTGCGAATCCGCGACCATGACTATTAGGATACACCAAGGTCACAGGAAAATGTGAAATATTCTTTGACAGTTAAAGATTGACGACAGAAAAGCTTTCCTAAATTATTCCGGACGATTTTGAGAGTTTTTAAGTGGTATTAAAGATTTGCATTTAACTTTGGTTAGCATTTGGATATGATTTGGGAATCACAAACCAAATAATATGCGTTAGTTTACTACCGTGTTGCTTTACTAGAGACAGACCTGACGTTAGCTATTTCTTTATAATTATTTTAAATTTATTTACTTTTCTACTTTTTGTCTTATGTTTTCTCGAGCCTAAAATAGTTTTGTAAACATTTTACGGACACTAATTTAAGACACCCTGTAAATTTACGCGTCAGAAATATAAGAGAGAGTTAAAGAGAGTCTTAGAGTTAAAAAATCTCTGTTATCCTGAGTACATGAATAGCAGGAATCAGTAAAACTACTTCTCATTTAGTAACCGTAGCAGCCGAGTTAACATAGCGCATAAGATCACCGCCGCCATTTTTTTTCATTGAGTCGATGATTCGAGTCTTGATGTAGGGGGGCTGACGTACGTTAAATCTGCCGAGGTTTCAAATCTTCCCGTGGAATGATGAGGAAATTTAGAGAGGGAGAATTCATCTCAAGTATAGTGTTCGTTACATTTTATAAAACGTGATTGAAAATTACTAGGGCCATCACAAATAGCTTTCGTTTGTGACAAAAATAAAATCAATCAATCAATCAATCCACCTAATTATAGCTTCCAATTTAAGTTGGTTGAGAGTCAGAATAGCATTTTATTTCCTCATGGCATAACTTTCTGAGAGTTATGCGTATCCTACTTTATTTCCTAAAAGATATATTGCACTGTAAAAGCTATCATTACAATTCAAATACAGTAGAGCATATTACATAAAAATCTGGAGTATATGTCTTGTAATCCACTATCTTTATATTTAGAATAACCTCTGATTTCCTCACGGTAAACTTTCTAAGAGTTATGTTTATCCTACTTTATTTCCTAAATGATATATTGCACTGTAAAAGCTGTCACTACAATTCAAATACACAAGAGCATATTGCATAGAAATCTGGAGTTTATATCATGTAACTCATAATCTTTATATTTAAATATAGTTCACGATTGGCTAATTCGTCATTACAAATATATATATACCACTTCAAGTGGCGTTTCTGAATAGGCTAAGTGAAATGTACAATTTATGAAAATATTTCCCCTTACTTAATTCGCACAGTTTATTAAGATTAATGAGACTAATATTGGTGCTATTCTGTGAATAGGGCCTTTTCATTCATAACTTTCATAAACTATTACAACCATCCTGTTTTCGTAACATTATCCAGTTAAATGCTCTCGAAATGCTGTTTAAATTAGCCTTTTAATATTTGAAATTCTGCTTAAAGTTGACGCTGAAATAATCAAATATATAAATCGAGCTTCTTTTCCAAATTTTTGTAACTAGCGTAAGAAATTTCTAACAGTGACAAGCAATGGATTGTTGATATATGCTTGTTGGATTGTTGATATTGTTGATATATGCTGTATTCTTAAAAACGGTAAATTATCTTTCGTGTTGTGAAGAGACCCTGTGACTATAGGTCGCGGTAGACTTGCGGTTATGGTCGTGGACTCGAGGCCGGCGGTTTTCGTCGAGTTGTAGGCTCGAGAATTTATACCCCTGAATACCCGCCGTGTAGACGGGGCTGATACACGTTAAATATGCAAAAGCTCAAAGTCCTCCCTTTGGCGATATGTGAAAGCTAGGAGAGAAAGAGGCCATCTCAGGTGTCATCCTCGTCACTTGACCGAGGTTCAAAATTACTAAATAACTTGAGAGAAAAAGGAAAAACGTTTTTGGGGGGAGAGGGGCAGTAGAAAAAGTTAATTAATTTGTAGTTGTATACTTAAGGGGAAAAAAACATGAAACACATTCACGTATAAATTCAACTGAGCAATAATGTAAGTTATTCGAGTTCTTTTTCCACTAACGGCATGCACATATTACCATTCTAAAAATAAGTATGCTTACGCAATGTATGTATAAAAGACTTTTTATACATGTTTACATACATTTAAGAGAGCAGCTAAAAACGTGCATTTGTAATATCGCATGAATTGGGAAATGCGATATTAGAAATGGAAATATTAAAGAGGTAACTCTTTGTAACAGTATTGTCTAGTGGTCATTTTTCTTCTTTTTAGAAAAGTTCTTGAATACGATTCTTTGGTATCCCAAAAGATCGTCGCCCTAAATTTTCTGATCAATGAGATCATCTCAGTCTTTTTGGAATAGATTTATTGGTAGCAACGCATTAATAGTTGCCAGATCCCGTTGACGGTCGCATTTCAATGTATATTTACGAAGACAACATGTCAATACTGTAATAAGATTTGATTTGCTGCTTGATTATTAATCATAATTAATTAATGTATGAAAGAAACACTTGCTTGAGATATTAATGGATGGCAGCACACAATGTTATCATCAATGTACCTCAGTAACCCCATCTGTCATCAAACACATGCACTTTTTGAGCCACCCTCGCATGTGCGCGTGATTATTTAGCCAATAATACATGCAAATTAAAATCAAACCTGCCATGAACTGTTTCTATACGTAGCCGTAGTAAATTTATCTGCGTCAAAGAGCAAAATTTTAAAACGAGCGTAAAGTGCAACAAAGTACATTCTTAGGATAAATATATGCATATTCCCTTTCGGAGATAATGTAGTTATTGCTTTCCATTGCATAACCATCCCATGCTCTTAAGAAGAGATAAGATTCAAATTGGTACTATTATCGGACCATATCCCTCTCTTCGATTCTCGCCGTCGTTAATCCCGTCTCCGTCAGATCGTAAATCTAACTCCAATTAATTCGAAGGCTAACCCAAACATCGCTATTTTACCTTTAACAATAGAGCCCAATCACTCTCTGGGCGCCATTATTTCTAATCTACCATCTGACCGGAAGATTTAAAGGCAGAGCGCCTTTAACCAAATAAGCCCAAACCTCTTTTCCTTATTCCAAGCTCTTGAGTAAAGAGTTGGGCATTAGGCAGCGACGTGTAATGTTATTTGTGGAACAATTTGTGTTCCTTCTTGTTTGATCGTAGATCAAGATGATTTAGGGCTGGCCGTTTGCCTTATCTAGCTCCCATAAATTTCTCCACCTTCATGCACGCCAAGATGAAGTTTCGTGGTTTGGCGGGTGTGCTAATCTTTTCGATGACCCTGTCCACATGGGCTCTCTTCAAGGATTCCTAGAGGTATCTTCTTTGGTAGTCGGGAGGAAAATGCTGTTAATCTCTGGCAAGGGATAGGTTAAAGAGAAGTCATGGTGAGTGCTTCAATTCGCTTATTACCTTATTGATCCGGAATATATCTGATCGATTGGCGCGTTCGATTCAAACTTAAGATTTCTGGTGCTCCAAAGCTTTCTACCCAACATTAATATTTCTACACATAAATGTTTTGTCAACTATTATTCTTGTAAACCAACATGCAAGTTGTGAAAGTTTAATTTACGTTAAATTGTTTATTAATATTGGTTTAAATGTATTAAATTATACACTTGTACATCTATAAACTAATCTGATTACATACTATTGTATATTTAAAATTACTTGAAGCACATTACTTCACATCGAATCTATATACGAAGGGATTTAAGACATTAATTACCGGTGTTTTAGAATTGGTAAACACAGTGTTAAATGCTTATGGAATCTCTATTTTCCTTTTCAAATATAAACTTTGAAATTGGATGTTGGATTTGTATTTATTGGATTACGGTGAAATGCTCCTTCATTGCAATGAGCATTTTAACCAATATTTCAGTCTGATAAAAAATATTTTTTTCTCAGATTTTGGAAAGTATATTTATATATACATTTAAAATCTGAAAATCGACAAAACAATCACTAAAGTAGATATAAAAATCCTTTATAAAATGGGGCAACAAAATGTAATAACAGAGTATCTTTTTTTTTTTTTCATTTTCCTGCATGTGTTTTATTCTATTGAAATAAATCTAATAGTGAAGACTTAGAAGGTAAATATAAGGAGAGTTCTAAAGGATTAATATTATAATCATAATTTAAAAAAGTATGGTAAGAGCATTATTGATAAATGAGATATCGATTTCATAAATGTTCCCAACTTATTTCAACTATAATTTTTCAAGACATAAAAGCAATACAATAATCAATAAGTATAAAAGAAATATTGTCTGTTAGTTTTTTTGCTTTTTTTAATTATAATTCGTGTTCAAAAAATTAGTTATTCTGATAAGATATACTGAATAAACAATAAAAATTCATTCAACTAAATTAACCTACATTTTATATATATATATATATATATATATATATGTTAGCATTGAAAACATTATTAGAAGTTCAAACACAAATAAATTCAGTAATAAAAAGATAATCATTTTCACCTTATTATAGCGAAATTAATGATTAAGTTTCTTAGAATAAAAAAATGATTATATTTTAATACATACATTACATGTTTATCCCATGAAAAATATGGATATAAAATATGGATAATAATATGGATTAGGAAAATTAAAATATTTTTCATGTGAAATTTATATGTATATAAATCAAAAAAGTAGAAAAATAATAATAAAAAAAAAATACCAAAAAATCTTAAAAATTTTAAAAACCTTAAAATTTTTTGAAAATACAAAAATGGAGAATAATATATTGCATACTGTTACGGGATTTAGACTGTTAAGCTGGGATATTCTAAAATTATAGGCTTAACTATCCTCATCAAGAAAATGTACTCTTAAAAATGGATATAATATCACAAATATAAATTAATTTTTTTTTTTTTTTTGAAAACTGAAAACCAAAAACTAAATTTAAAAGAAAAGCATACATAAAGCGAAAAATCTTTATTAAATAAAAGTTAAAAAATAAATATAAGAAACTTAAGGTAAAAAATAAGATTTTCCAGGTATATCACTTCAAGTGTTTTTATATTACATGCAGTAATACAAAGAAATGAAAATAAATTTAGAAACTTACAAAACGAAGTAAATCATATATATATATATATGTTCAATTCTGCGAAGTGGCTCTGAAAATATACTATAGTATATTTTATTACCTTACAACAATAAATAAGTTTTTCGGTCAAGAAAGTGAATATTTGTAATGTTAACAAAACATAGATCAGAAAGTTTTAGATAAAGATAAAATATCTACAAAGTGTAGAATTTGAAGTAAAATATAAGTTCTCCAAATGTATAGTAAATATATATCATGAAAAAAAATGAAATGACACTTTTTATCATTTGTGATAAAATATATATTTTATGAATTATTACGGAAATATATTACTTTTTACATTTTCTTTTGATAAAATATAATGGATTATTATGGACATTTTTGAGAAAAAATGTTGCTTTTTACTCTTCTCATAATGAAATATGTAATGCATTTGTAAGCATATTTGAAATATATTATTATTCTAGTAAATGCACTTTATCATTTAACAAAAAAAAAAAGACTATTTTAAGAATACTATATATTTTATAGTATCACATCCACAGCTAGTATTTCACAATGAGGATTTATTAAATTACATTCAAACAAAAAAATTTATTCTCTGAAATATTAGCACTATTTAAGGGGCATTTATATAATTTATAGCGTCCGGTTAAATATCAATTAGCTGCAAATGGACACCTTTTCTTTCACTGCACCCTAAGCGGTGATGGCAAGTAACAAAAGCAACAATGAGTTTTAAAATTACCTGCCACAACCCACTAATGTCAAATTCCAGCAGATAATTTTTCAAATTCTTTGTCGGCAAAGGTTATCTAATTAAATAGCTAGAATACGAGCTTAACGAAACACAATAGTAAATTCAAATTATACTGATTAAATTAAATGTTACGTGAAGGAAATAGAGCCCGTCCGAGAGATAAATCCCCTGTTAAATTAAATCCGGAAAACCATGCAACAACTGTTCATAGCCCGGCTCTGCCTTTATGAGTTTGAACAGAATTCCTTCCAAAAGCATCGTATAATGCGGTTGGAGTAACAAATTTATTACACGAGGCATACATCACTATGATTTAAGAGTCCAAACACGAAAAGTTTGTTGCGTCTCTCCACGCTTATTCTCAGGTATCTTGTTTTACTGCTGGTTGCTTTCATTGGATTTTCTGTTGGCACTTAAGGATAAGCTTTATGAGTCGAAGTAAAGCTGCCAGTGCAATCATTTCAAGCTCGAAACGGTGTGTTTTTGTTTGTTTGGCGGCAAGTTCCTGCAAGCTATGAGTTTCTTCTGCGGGGAGCTGAAGATTGCTTAGTGTGTAGAATTACTTCCAAATTGCTGTGAGTGGTGATTTATTCCAAGAAGGAAGGGCTTACAAATATTTGCTCTGAAAAATTTTCATGATTTAAGTTGATTGCTTTGGAATGTATTGTAGCAAAATCTCGACTTGGAATTAAGAATTGTATATAATTATAAAAATAAGTATAAGAACATCTATGGTTGCCGCATATGCTTTTAATCCTTATATTCTTGAAGTATTTTGGTTTTTTAAAATTGATTACACTTATATAGAATGCAAGCTATAACAGCCTCATCTTGGAAATTGTAAATTGTATATAATGCCAAAAATTCATACAGACAAAAATTTTTGCTGATATATATTTATTTAAATCTGTACATTTAATTTACAGAAGTTCGTTTTGACTTCATTTAATTAATTAGATATTTTTTTACATTAGACAATTTACAACATTCTTAGTAGATTTTAGATTGGCTGCACATAAGCTTCGCATTCATAGAAGCAACACAAGAGCTATTGGCATCAAACCTTCTTGTAATTTGAAATATTGGTCTGGTACAGAGATACCTTAGATGGCACCCTCGTTTCAACCTTCTCAACCACGTAACCTTATGGGTATGGAGCCTCGACGAATTAAACAAATATGAGCTGCTACTCAATAAGTCTTTAGTGACTTCAGTCAAACCCACGATTTGACGAAAACAAAGCTGCTGCGAGTTCATGTTTACTCGTTTACAGATGCCTCAAATTATTAATTGAAACATTAGTATTACACATGAGTATCACACGTTATTGGTTAAATCTCACATTTTTTTGGTTAGAAAAGTTGATACTAGTAAAACATTGCTTAACCAGCATAAAGCTGTCACTAACCAGACTTAGAATTAAAAAAATAATATACTTCATTTCTTTATGGTTTTTCTTGGTGTGTATAATTTTTTCCGGCTTTCAATAGTACTTTTCCATGAGTATTTTTACGTTATAACTATCATTTATTGGTTCAGTAATATTTGCACGTTAATGTTCTCTCACTTAACTGTTTTTAATGTATTATTATTAGTGCAGTTTTTATGTATTTATGTGTTGTTTTATGTAATAGAAACGTAATTTAAATGTTTCCTTTATTATTTTTTCTTAAATTATAAACATAACACATATTTTTGTAAGAATAATGTTCTGTTCTTTACTATTTTTAATAAATTTATTTAAATTACTTCTTTATATTTTTGTATTACATTTTTCATTATATATACCATAGAACCTCCTAATAAGGAATACCCACCAGATCAGATCATTTGTCCTAATACGGAAGTGTCCGTTACAAGAGGCATTGCTGCATATATATATATATATATTAATGAATTTAGCTGTGGTTATACATTTATAATAGAGAAAGAGATATACCATACAAAAGACATTTATGCATGTGATATCATTAGTAAAGCTCTTAATGCATGGATATTCAAAATCCACGTAATGATAGCGAACTAAAAATGAGTGTAACGTAGGATATGGTTCTTTCTCTCAGCTAGACAGGTCACGTAGCGTGACGGCACGCTGGATGGTTAACAATTGAAGATTTATAATGATAACCAATCCCAATCTTGCTGCAAGTCTATTGTCATCTTCAGAATGGCTCTTGAAGAAAGATGACGAGATGCAATCGCTCTCCCAAGAGCATCCCATACATACTGTATTCGGTTTAGCTCAGGAAATCTTTCTGAACACTCTGTGGGGTGAATATCTTCACTTTCCAGGAAATATTTCTGGACACTCTGTGGGGTGAATATCTTCACTTTCCAGGTAATCTCTGAGCCCTTTGTTTACAAGCTTAGTCTCCCAATAGCAGGAACCTAATACCAACTAAGGGCATTTGTAATAAGCCTGAATGTATGGATGTGCAGCATAATATCTGGCCAAACATAACACATCCATTACCGTAATGATCCTTTTCTCTGAATTTGGTGGGATGGTATTTAGTCTCAGGTTCTCTATGTATAATGGTACACCAAGAATCATTGTCCAGGCTATATCTACCCATCTGTAAAGCGCACAATGCTACACAAAAATCTGGTCCAAAGTGCATGTTGGCATCATGCTCTCTATTGCGCTGCAGAGAACGGAACGCAGACAGAGGGACTTCCAGCATGCAGCTCTCTCTGAGCAAGCCTTCGGACAACTTTAGACCATGAAACACGAGTTCCAGTGGCACCATACAACTCACGTGGGAATTATGAAATTGTCATTGAGGATCTTGGTTGATCTTCTCTTGGTCATCACAGTATGGATTCATTGTCCTAAAATTGTTTCCTATAATTGTATACGACACTGGATTATATTAATCTTAGAAACTGCGCATGTGATTAACCTGTCTCTAATCTACCGAGTATTCTCCATCTTATTCTGTCATCCGTACCTTCGTATCAAATCATTTTACTTGACACTTTATAAAATTTACCGAATTCTTACGAGAATCACGTCGGGTATCATTGAGGAGTACGAACACACATATCACCAACAACACTACGCGCGTTTATATCCCCTCCGCAATTACAGCCCCACAGATACGCATGTTGTACGCTTAAGTATTCGACTCAGAGCATTTGTATAATTCTTCAACAGCCTAATTATCAAACCTTTGGCTTAAAACATTTTGATAAAGTAGACATTATTTGAAAATTCCTTTAATTCTGCACACGAAAGTAATTTTTCCTTTCTTATAGAAATTAGAAATGTGATATGCTGTGACATTTTTCTGCTGGCAATTAAGAACTTTTTTATTTGTTGATGTAAACCTGCCTCACCTTAAAATGGTGAGTTTATGTTTGTTTGATAGTGAGTTCTGCAGGCTATAAGCTTCTTCAGTAAAGTGTTGTAAATTTCTTAACGTGCTGTAAAACCATTAGAATTTCTTACAGTGATAATTTATTCAAATAAGGGGGAGTTTCAAAATAATTGCTTTTCATGAATTTATTATATATATATATATATATATATATATAACACATCAAACAATAACTCCCGAGACTAACCCAGAGATGACGCTCGTAGTAAACCAGTAACCAGGTCTTTCTAGAGTACTAACCTTTGCTTGAAACGTGTCAAAATTTTAAGTCGATCGGACCAGAAACAGCTGAGTTATCGAGGTTGGAGTAAAGTCGTTTTGTAGTTTGTTTAAAAAATGGAAAAAACCGAGTTTCTCGTGTTCTGATAAAACATTGTTTTTTAATGGGTAAAAACACCGTGCAAGCGAAACAATGGATTGAAAAATGTTACCCAGACTCTTGTCCATCAAAAGCAACGATTTGTCGGTGGTTTGCTTAGTTTAAACGTGGTCGTACCGACACAAATGACGCGGAACGCTCGGGTAGACCTGTGGAAGCCGTTACACCGGAAAATGTGAGTGAAGTGACAAAAATTATAATGAAAGATCGCAAAGTGAAGCTCCGTGAGATTGCTGAGATGACACAGATATCATATGGAAGTGTATTTAATGGAAAAGGTTTTTTGAAGTGAAGTGAAAAAGGTTTTTTCCAATTGGGTGCCGCGATTGCTTTCGATGGAACAAAAACAGCAACGAGTCGATGATTCAGAAAGCTGTTTATCTCTATTTACTCGCAACAAAAAGATTTCTTTCAGAAAAAAAACAAAAAGAAAAAAAATTTTAAAGATTTTGAAAAGGTTTGAATCGTGATTGTATCACCCTAAAAGGTGATTAACAAAAGGTGTTATGTTGATGAATAAAAAAAAATTTTGCAAAAAAAATGTTGTTTTCACTGTTAGACTCGGGAGTTATTGATTGATGTGTTATATATATATATATACATACACACACATATATATACATATATACACACACATACACTCACACATACACATATATATATATACATACATACACTCACACATACACATATATATATATACATACATACACTCAATCTCTCTCACACACACATATATATATAAATATATATACCCACACATACTCTCTCTCTCTCACACACACATATATATATGTGTGTGTGTGTTGTTAAGTATAAAACGTAAAGCAGGAATTTGTATTATATACTGTGTTCATCAATTCCTCCCTCTGTTCTGCCAGATCTGTGGCCTTTCCCGGACAATTTTTATTTCCTAAGTTGAAATTGATTGATATTGAAAGTCAGCAGTGCGAGTCTGTAGACGAGACTGAAGTGGTGTTGACATCGAAACTCGATTGTGATTCATTGAAGACTACCATGTACACTCGTTCCAATTATTGTATTGAATTGTGTGGAGACAATGTAGAAACTTAATCTCAAACGGCAATGTATCCTGTGGGTTATAGGGTCTGTGTGCGATCTGTCTTGGATTTTTTTGAATACAATATGGATGCCATGATGAGAAGATGATATATTAAAAAATAAAAAAAATATTTGTCTAATTTTATTAAAACACAACTTTTAACGTTCAATGCAATAAAAATATTTATGCCTTTTTTTAAAAAAATTTCTTATTTATTTTATCGATGTGTATTTGTCATTCCTTAATACTACGAAAATTAAAAATCATTATTGGTCTTATGCATTTAATAAATTTTGCATTTTGCACAACTGACCGCACATTTGAAGTAAACGTTTTTTGAAGATCCTAAAATTAACAAGACGCGATCGTTTCCTTAGATCGCAAATGGATATTACTTACATTTACATTTAATGCCACCCCTTAAATGAGAAGACTTATAATTATAAATAAGGCTAACTTCACAAATCACAGGAGTAAACAGAGTTTGAAGCATCAGTAAGTTATCATAAAGTTACGCTCATGTGTACACTACATATATGACGTGTTGATTTGTTTAAGTAGAAATGCGAAACACTGCATACTTTAGTTTGTTAAATGAAGTAAAATCTCGGAAATTTCTCTGTAATTAGATTCTAATGATACTATTTATTGAATGAACATAAGCACAGAGAGTGTGCTAAGGTATAATAAAGATGAATTTGAAGTAATTTAGTCATTCGTATAAATGATATACTTCACTCCTGAATTTCTGTTAAGATAGCAATGGTAGCTATGGTTAAAAGGCAACACTTTTATGTATATCTACTTTTCTGTAATTGTGTTATTACACTGCTTATGATGGTTGTTACGTTGTTATTAATTTGATACAAGATAAATAAGTAACTCAAATGTTATTATTGCCTCAACAATTTTGAAAAGTTATATTTTAGGTAATTTCAATGTTAATTGAAGAAGAAAAAATCGATTTTATAGTTTTATCAGACCATTAAAAAGGGTGAATGTTTTTCGCGTAGCATAAAAAGTTGATTTATCGAATAATCATTTGTATTGCATGACAAAATAAAAAATATATATATTAAAGGTTCATATTTATAAGCACACACACATTATAGTTTTCTTTATTTAAATTAATATAAGATATTACTCATAACAAATGTGTGATAGTTTATTTATGTCGCACTGAGAAACAACACGAGGGCTATTGGCAACGGACCTCATAATTTTAAAACACAGTCAAATGATGAGCACGACACCTGAAATGGCATATCCCTCTCCGAAATTCTCCACCACGTAATAAAATACTCGGGGCCGTGCTTCGACCCTGCAACACGACGGAGTTTCAGTGGCATCAGGATTCGAATTCACAACTTGATGAAAACAACGCCTTCTGCGAATTCACGGCCAAGACAACTAGGCTACAGCGGCCGATTCCATTCCTAATTCTCCAATGCTTGTTATATAGCAAAAGAACAGAAGGGTGTGAATTCTTTTCTTTTCATCATTTCTGTTCTTACACCTGCTCACATTCAAGGTGATCAATGTAAAATGATCTGAAGATACTGGTTACTAAGGGTGTTCCATTTTTTTTTTATCAGTGTACTGTCTATCCTCTAGAGTGAATTCACGAATTGCACTCACCAAATTCGATATGTATCACTCACATAACACAGCTGTATTAAGATAACAATTATTACTCAGAAAATCATTTAATATATATCGGATAAATTGGTTTGGAATATCTAATCGTATCTTTCATTCTGTATGAAGAAAATCTGATATATTATTTACCGAACTTACCTTAGTAATTAATTAAGCATTATTTAAGAATAGAAACAAATAATGTTACTCTTTTATCTAATTCTATAACATGTATAACATATCACGATAATCTGGTTACTTGATTCATAAAAGCATTTGCTTTAATTTATTTTCAAAAAATTAATTTGAAATTTATTTAGCTTACATAAAGAGGAATAAGACTTGTACTTCCGTTTTGGAACGATTTAAAACGATTAAATTTAAATAATAGATAATCGTTTTGTTTATTTAAAATCTTTAAGTAATATTAAAGGCTAATACAGGAATTAAATAACGATCTTTGAAACAGGTTCGACATTAAGTAATGTTACGTTAATTTTGGATTTGATTTTTAACGTTTATTTTATGTTTAACATTTTAAAAGAAACATGATAATTTGCAGTTAGATTACTTATTAAAAAATTGAAGAAAATTTAACGTTTGAAATTTGATTGAACTAAAATCATTTTATTAGAAAGTTTTCAAAAACTTTGACTAGAATACGGTTTAATAGTTTCAATCTAAACATTTTCCTTGAAAGCCTTTCTGCTTCTCTTAGAGGTAAAACAACGGAAACGGTTATTTATGTTTCGTTATTTTAAAATTGTTTATGTCTACAAATATTATCTGCTGCATTTAGTGTGTGTATTTTATCACATTTCCATATTTCAAAATTAATGTACAGTAGAGTGTTGATTATCCGAACCGACATGGGACTGGGGATTTTCAGATAACCGATAATTTACGGATAAAAACGGTATATCGTCAGAGGAATAATATGAAAGAGAAATACACTAATACTAACGCGTACCCGCATATGATTTATTTGACAAGTCTCACAAACAATACAAAAAACTGACTAATATTATTTCGAAAGTTCAAAATTGACATTAAAATAGATTAGAGGCTTACACAAAAAAATTCCAAAATTTTCGTTTGATTCATGGTTGAAACTGGTTTTTTCCCCATTAAATCTCGCGAAGGTTTTTGTGCATGGCAATAGAACAGTGTTAAATTATTCTTGTGATTGCAACAATTATCATAGACAGTGAAAAATTTCTTCACTTCCTGGTCTCTTCTTAGCACAATTGTTATCAAAAACATATTTGTCGACGATGACAATTGGCAATGATTTCATGATGCACCAATCGAAGGCTCACACGCCACCGTCGACGAAGCAAAATTATCAAGTAGGTCGAATGACAGGGAGGAAAAATGCATGCATCTTCTTGTCGAACTTCTACAAAGTGTGCAAATTTGAATTTGCTATCTTAAATGCTTCCTGTCAAACAATGCTTAGGTTTATCTATATGAGAATAATTGACAATGTATTGTACATTTTTGATGGAAGTAATTGTGTATGATAATTTAGAAAACACATTCCAGTTTGTAATATAATCTTAAATGAATCATGATCAATTCACTGTGTTTAAATTATAGATAATTATGATTATCCCCATATTTTTATTTTAATCTATAATTTAGTCTTTACTGCATTTATGATTTGTTCAAATAATAAATAAAAATGTCAAATAATGATTTGAATGGTAGATACATGTTATAAAAATTTAAAAATTTCACTTTCAGGGAATTAGAATAGATTGTGTTTCTTTCTTAAATAGAGGTAATCACAGAAAGAGTGATTTAATTTTATAAACGAGGTCAAGAACTGTCATTCATAGTTTTATTTCATTTATTTAATTACATAAAAAAGCCATCTTTTTTAGAACAATTAGTTTCGTTAGATTTCTAAGACATTCCAATTTCTTCCACTGAAAAATACGAAGGACAAAATGAATTTAAGCTTTTCTAAAAACTAATTTATTTTTTTAAAAAAAATAAATTTTCAGGTAAAAAAAAATGAATGAAAAGACTCGGGATGATTTTGCAGAATCAGTGAAATACGAGATGATTGAGTTAATTTGTGAAGTTTTTTAAAAGCTCATTGAATAAATATTAGCTTAATTTAGTAGATTTTTTCTACTTGATTTTATCCTTTATTTTGTTATTCGACTTATCAAAAATTATTGTACGAATTCTACGTTCAGGTTTCATATTTTAACTAGATTTTTTTTTGTACAATTTGATTGAAGTTAACTTAATGCATTTTTTAAAATAAATATTAATCCATGAAGACTAAATTATTATGAAAAATTCAATTTAATTCTTATTATATCTTGTTATAAACGTTTTTACATATGTAAAATAAAAATCATTTGTATAGAACTTTATTAATCCTTAGTACATTCCAAATATTTTCTATTAAGTATGTTTAAAGAGAGAGAGGGGGGGGGGGCAGTTAATCTTCCCTTTGAGAAAAAAAAATGATTTTCATTATATTATACTTGTACATAAAATTTTATTGATTAGAAATTCTGGGAATATTAAATTTCATTAAAGGAATATTGAACTTCTTTCATATTAAATGATTAAAAAAGTTAAAAAGCTTGAAAGCATTGATCAAATATCGACAATGGCAATCTAACTCTCACTTGAGAAATTACAATTTTCATTTAATGCACCAGAAAAATGATATATACATATATAAAGTGGAGAGTGTCTACCGCTTATCAGTGAAAACATGTGTCTTAAGAAATAACTAAATTTCATTGATTCTTATTGGTAAATAGAAAAAACATTTTACAATAGAGGAGTATTCACTTCTTAACCTCAGAGCAGAACACTCTGAAAAATTTCGAGGAATGCATCTTTCTACGACAAAGTGAGGTTAATATGTCACCTTTCCTTCTATATCTACGTTCGCTACCTCTAAATGACCCCTCTTGTATTTTTCTTTTATTCTCTTCTCGGTAGAAGAAACTTATTTTAACACAGCTTCTGTTGGAATGCACACCTGCATTGATTGGTTAAGGAGAAATAAGGATTATTTCGCTGATCACTCTATACTGGATGGTGAGAGAAGATTGCCATCACTTCCATATATATATATAATTTTCCTCCAGTTTTGGTTAGAGATAAGTAACTGATGTAGTTAATAAGATATTTTCAAATTTTCTTTTTTTGTTGTTTTATGAAAATTCTTCTTATATTTTTTGTTTAATAGCAAAATTATAGGTAGTTTTTATTTTCATGTAAACTTCCAAAAAATAACTTTCTATAGAGATATAAGCGTTACGAATTTAAAATCCTTATTTTTCTTAAACTAAAGTGATTTTTGTTTAAAAAAAATAGATGAATAACTTTAAGTGAAAATTTAAAAAATCTGTAATTCGAAATTCCAAAACATCTAATTATCAGCTCAAAGGAATCATATCTACAAGCTTTGGCAAGACTTGGAACTGAAAGTTTGTTCAGGAGTAAAAGAGAGAGATTCTGAGAATTATATGTTGATCCAATAAAAATAGAGTAAGAAGCCTTTAAACATTAAACAGACGATTTTATTCTAGCAAATATTGGTAATAAACAATTGTATGAAAAATGTAAAATTAATCTATTTATAAATCTGAAAACGATATTTTGAGATAGAAAATTCTGATTGATTATTTATCAGAATTTCTAATAGGATGTTTATGCTTATTAGTTTCTTAGAATACTTTTGACTACAAATTGGAATACATTATATTACTTTTTTTCATTTTGCAATTTAATGTACTGAAATAATATTTTACTTTCTAAATAAGTTCATTTATACATTATTTAAACACTCTTTTCCGGAAAAACACCCTAGCTTTTTTTAAGACCATTGTCACGTGTACTCCTTGATTAATAGCGTTGCCGAGCCAGCGTAATCAATTCTCTCTACAAATTGAGTACATACCATTCAGAAAGTTAAGAAGGATTTGTTTTCTTTGGACTTTTATTTTTCTTCCCTTACCCCTTCGAAGAGCATAGGAAAAAAAATGGCGAAAATTCCCACTGAACTAACATCCAATAATCGATGTGATAGAAAATTATCTAACGTCCCCTGCATGTAAGATCAAGAGATATCTAATTATCTTATTTATGTTGCCATTCAAAAAAAAAGAAAGAAAAAAGTCTTCGAACTGATAACTTGTTTTCTGATGAAAGCAGGGGGTTTTGTTGTCTTTGATGAGTCGATAAATAAAGTTTTATCTAATAAACAACATCAATCTAAAAAAGTTTTGCTTTCTTTAAGGGGAGAATAGTTTTTATGGGAAAATGCATTATCGGCTGTTTGCATAATAATAAGGTTCGTCTTGTTTAGAGAAATAATAACATGAAGTACTTATAACATTTTGCGAAGTATTAGTCGTGCCTTTTTTATTCTAAAATTACTAAGCGTTAAGGATATTTGCTAAAAAATATTATCATTTTAAATAAATTTGCTGTTCTGTATGCAGAGAAAATCGTGTCTTTGAGTTCTTCTGTAGATATATTTTAACATAATTAACTCTAAAGGATTTATGATGTCATCCAAGGTTGCAGGCATCATTTCCAAGTAAAATAATAAATCTAATTTGGTATTACAAATAATATAGTACTTTGTTTTTTTGTAAGTTGGCTGTTGTATTTACAACGTATAAAATTAATTTTTAAAACTTTTTAAACATATTTGTAAAGTTTAATTAGTGTAAACCGTGATATTCTACATGTAGTCTAACTTTACATTTCCAATATTTTGTTACTAAAAAGAAATATTTATCATTTAATGTATTCTAAAGTGTTCCGATAATGCGTTTGCAATTTTAAAAATTAATTTGAATGTATGCATTAAAATAACATTTTCTTTTTAAGCAGAACGAAAAATAGCCAGTAGTAAATGTTTCCATATCGTACTTTTTTTCTTTAATTTAGATGTTTCTTTATTGTTTACGAATGTTTGTATTTCTTAAATAATTAAAATTAAATACATTTCAAATAAATTAATTTACCAACTATTTTACAAAAAAACCAAACTTTCTGACAAATATTTTTCTGCAGAGTGAAAAGCCCTTTTCAAATAACTTAGAAACAAATATTCAAAACGTTAATTCATTTCTGAGAAGCAAAATAAACACTTTGTGTATATTTTGAGAAATGCCGTTTCAAGGTAGCGAAAATAATTTCTTGCATCAACTAAGTAGCATGTTAATTTCTATAGTATCTATTGTTTGAGGATTATTTTCATAAATTTTGACCTTTAACAATTCTCACAGAAAAAAAGTAAGGGAATTCTTAATTCAGATTATTGAAGTTCTTGATTAAATGTAGATGATGCAAGAAGCTATTCCACATGGACATGTTTCAAGACTTTTTTAGGCAATCGACTCATATCAGAAAATCTTTCCTCCTTTTAATTCTGATCTGCGCATTCTCTGGGGATATGTAACAAACAAACTTTTTGAGAATAATCTCCAAACAATAGATAATCTGAAAATTGTCACATAACTCAAATGATATAAGAAATCATTCCCAGTATTCTGAAACGCTTTATAAGCGCATATGAGTTTGGCTCTGTCTCCTGAAAGAGCGAATATTTTTAAATACTTGTTGCAAATGTTGGCTCGAATTTTCCACGTTACCTTAGGAGAGCTGTTCACTGTTTGTATAGTAAATTCATAATTCGGAATTGTTAGGACACCTTGTAAGTATGGTGTATGTTATGGTGTATGTTATATGCTTTAAAATATTTACAGTTAATTTATTTAATATATTTTTAAAGAATATGTCTTCTCCCTATAAGTTTTTGCTAAGCTTCATATACTCGTATATTTTAGAAATCAGAATAAAAATCATTGCAATACATTTATATGATATACAATATATAAAATTCAAATATTAAGTTAAAATAGATGTAAATTTCATAAGAAAGCTAATAGTTCGAAATATTGTTATACGAGGTATGGCTATGCACTCATGAGACTGACGCTGTAAAATAATTAATTTTGATGCCATACATATTTACTTATTATTAACTTCAATGTACACCCCTCCTCTATCCCTACAACGCTCCATGAGATTCTTCTATTGTTAGAAACAATGCTGGAAATTATCTTAAGTGAGCTCCTTCAGGACACGTGCCGTTTCTATTTCACAGTATCATCGACTCAAATCTTGTTCCACTTCATGTAGATTTCACTTTTGGAAACGTATAGAAGTCGCATGGTGCAAGATCCGGGGAATAAGGCGAATGATCTAACACTTTGATGCTGTACTTGGCTAGAAACCTCTTGACAGTCAATGTGGAATGAGGCGGTACATTGCCTTGGAGGAAAATTTTTCCCGAATGAATATTTTGTCGATTTCTATAGTCTCAGTTATCGCATGAATACATATTCGACAGTCTGATTTAAGCAGATTACTGATTTTTTTCCACATTGTTATCCGTCTTTGACCTCGGAGGTTGACCTGGGTGTGAATAATCATCATCGTCCTTTCGCCCTTCTTAAAAACATTTCAACCACTCAAAAACATGTGCAAGCGATAAACATTCATTGCCATACATTTCTTTCAATAAATTATAAATTTCAGTAGCGTTTTTTCATGTTTTATGTTAAATTTCATATCAATTCGTTGCTCACTTATCTTTTTTCTTGGGAAACAAAGAAAATAACTCTAATGCGAACGAAGACTATATGGATTTGCTTACAGGAACGAGAGGCATTGCATTTGAAAAAAAAGCTTCGATTTGTCGGCTGCTGGTGTTTGACGCATGCGTATATCTTCTTTAACACCATCAGCCTAGTTATTTGGTATCCATACCTCGTACTTTTACAATAAACAATACTTTTCTTTCATGTTTATTTGACATAATTCAAATTTCTCAAAACACGTTTATTCCTTAAAAGTACTTCTTAAGATTCACGTTATGCTCAGAAATTTAAAAAAAGTATTAAGATGCAATTTTTTTTAATCTCAAATACGCTTTTATTGCTCTGATAATTTTATACAAGTAAAAACTCATTTTAAGACTTTTTTTTAGAAAAATCAATTTCTACAGTAATTTCCCTCTCCCCGGACAATTCACTGTAAATATTTAAAAACTTTATCTTTCATAAATTATGAAAAAAAAAATATTACATATGTTTGTTTAATTGTATATTATTTCCAAAATAGATTTATAATAATAAGCTTGATAGTTATTTTCAAATACATTATAAGTGTATTAAAACATTTGTTCTGCAAAATATTATTATTAAAAGGGTATTTACATAAATAGAAAACACAAATTGCTTAAATAAGATAAAGCTCAATTTAGTTCCAGACATTCGAAAAATAACTTTTAATTTGATATATATGTACGATGATGCATAAAAAGAACGAAATAATGAAACAAATTCTTGAAAAGAAAATTACATGTTTAAGGAGCAATAAACAACGATACTCGTAGTATGATTAAAAAGAAAATTAAATTAAGTTGTCTTTAGAATATTCAAAATTACAAAAACAATAACATAAATTGTGGTTTAACCTTGAGGGAATTTGTTACTGTAAACTTATGCTAATTCCTATTTATTTCTCAAATGTACTTATGTAATAAAATCAAGTATTTAAGCAATATAAGTTATAATTTTTGTTGAATGTAATTTATTTCATTTGTCAGTCAATAGATTTGTGTAACACTTATGTCATCATATCATTTCAGGTTCTAGATATTATATCACAAGTCACAAATAAAAATATAAGCTTGACTCCCTACAGAAAATGATTTTATTTTCGTTAACATTCGCGAATATTTACATTTTTAAACAAAATTCTTAAAAAAAAGAAAAAACCGTTTGCTCTTTTGCTATCTGATTTTAACCACTTGCTCTTATTATTTTCTACGACATGAGCTACTGCTTTTAGACACCAAACGATTTTTTTCCCATAAGATAATTTACTAACAAATATTTACTATTTTTTTTGTATGAAATGTTTAAAAGATGGAAAAATCTTTTGGTGTTTGGAAGCAAGCTTATAGTTTTTATATATGACTTATGCTATGGCATTGGTTAATTACATGGCTCTGATGACGTAGTTATATTACTAACCATGATCACCAGTTTGTTGTATACATTAAATTCGATTTTTAGTAAATGTAATACAATTTCACTCGATTTCATCCGACCTTATTTGAATAAAATATTCATAATTTTTATTAATTTTTCCATGTAAGAATTTAATATACTGTTTATCACAGAGTGTACGTTTATTCAATGCATAAATACTACTAATGTACTCGTGTGTTATGTAAAATAAGTTTTTAAATAAAATGTTTTATTACACTTTTTATTTCTTCCTTATCAAGACTGCATTTTTAAATTAATTTTAAAATTAGAAATGCGTCTTCATGAAACTTAATTTTTTTTATATTTGACTGTTTAGTTTTTTTTTCTCCTTTGTTTGATTGTTTGGCTCTACAATTTTTAATACAGCACATTTAAATAAATTTCGGACATGCACAATTTTCTTATAAAATCCGTCAAAGAAAATCAAAGTTTTTTTTTTCTTTAATTCAATTTAAAATGTAATTTATTTTAATTTATTTATTTTTATTTTATTATATTTCAATCGTAAATAATTTCTAAATTGTATTGAAGCTTATTTTCTTAGTTACAAATTATTTTATATAACATAATACAATATTCAAGCATGAAAAAAATTTAAATAGCATTTATTTTATATATTTTGGAAGTATCTTTAATGCAGTTGCTTAAAAATCAAATAATTTCAAAAATTGAATTTTAATTTATATATGTGTTTTATGCTGGTATTATGATAAATATATATGTGAAATATATATGATTTGTTTTATACTTACATAGAAAAGTTAAAATTTTAGTGATCTATTTAAGAACACTTTATTATCAATTTTGTTTCTAATAATGTATTATTTTTATTTTCTAGGTAAGAAAAATTAGATCCATGTTTCATCAAATTAGTTTTTATCATTTGTTCGTTCAAAAAGGTAACACTTGATTTTTATTTAAAGTTTATCTCAACTCTTGTAATTTAGAATTTTACCGTTAGCATTTAAAATGACCTTCTTTTCATTTAAAGATGTAGTTGTGAAAGCATTTTTAGATATTTGTACTTTGGATATATAATAACTGAACGTGTTTTAAAGCAACAATCTTTAAGTTTAGCAAAAGTGAAACTTGTTGTTATGTATGTTTATTTAGAATACACGCCATAGCAGCATATATTAGTATTATAATTTTTAAGACATTATAATAAAACACAATAAATTTAATTTAATATGGGATACGGAGATAACAAGTTAATAACATAATAATAGTGAGCACGGATTACTAGATATGAAGGAATTATTTACAAATAAGAAATAAAAGCTAAATGTTTGTATTTAATAATTTTTCTTTTCAAATAAACTAAGTCAATTATCTAATTGGCAAAACTTTTTTGTGCTATATTTTTATAAATGTAGCGAATTTTAAGGCCAAAAAATACAATATGTAAGTTATAATTTAAAATGGTATATGCAAAGGGCAAAAAAGAGAAGTTATAAAATATCGAGAATTTCATCTTTTTAAATGGAAATACATATTTGCTATATAATGTGTATATGCTGCTCCATATAATGACCCTTTGATTCTATATATGGATGCACTATATGCTATGAAATAAAGAGTAAAATAAATTAAATTTGATGAAATACGATCTCCGAATTAATTAATGAAAAAATGAAATAAAACTATTCATTTTCAACAACTTATAACAAATCAGCTAAAAGAAAAATAAATTACTCATTTAATATTGAATCTGGTCTTTTCATTTAGCCGAAGTTTATTTAGCTATTAAAATAAAATTTGGCTATATGTACTGTAATTAATTTTCAAAGCAAATTAAAATCTATTACATACATAGTATCATTTAATATAGGAATTTAATTTTAATTTGTCTGGTTAGTTGAAACAGACTTGTACTTAATTATATATTAACCATTCTAAAGATTTGACTTTTCTTTAAATATTCTAGCTTTTACGTTACATAAATTGGTAATTAGATGACTTTAAAAAAAATTGAATTATCAAATGAGGGCTTTATTAAAAATTTATTTTATGTTAAATTTATCTATATATAAGATTACAAAATCTTCTAATTAATATCTTATATTACTTTTTAATTTTATCTGTAATTTCTGTCCCAAGAACGAACAACATCTATCTATACAACTAAACTTGAAAGAATATTATGTCAAATCGCATGCAAAATGTAACTGAATGTGAATTTATGAATTTAAGTAATATGGAATATTTGAAAAACTTGACATAATTTGGCATATTCGATTGACTCGGCATTCTTTGATAATTTCAAAAGCCATAAAATTCCAAAACATACGCAAATTTACTTAACATGTAAATCAAATAATTTGCTAATTTACTAAATTTTCAAATCAACTATTAATGCAATTTGTGTAGTTATAAATTAATTCTAAATCACACAATTATAATAAGAATATTACATTACATTATGTATTAAATTTCATTCTCACTATTTGAATGGAATTACATAATATTGACTATTTCTTGTACATCACGTTTCAGTTTAACACGTAATAATTTATTAGAATTTTTCATCGTTTCTAAGATAATGGCTCAACAAGTACAAATTCTAAAGAGAGATGATGATGATAAGAAGAAATTGGTGTTACCATTACATGCTGACATGTGATATACAAACCAAAACAAATATAACGTTGATTCACATGTTGCATTTGATTTAACTGTCATTTGCTGCCACGTCGACTTATAATACGTGGTAATTCATCATTATACACAGAAAAAAAAAATAATTACATTGGTCAGTTTTTATGAATCTGCTCTAAGAAGGCGAAGTCGTTCGGAAAAGTTTTGGCATCTAATTTTTGAGACGCAAAGATCGTCAATCTCATGGACGTCTGAAAAAAAGGGAAAAACATCACTGGACAATATTAAAGTTGTTACGATCTTCTACCATTTCTTTCAATTAACATTATAAATCTTAAAAATATATTCACTAAATTATAGTGCAATGAAAAGAAATTCCCACCGTAACAAAAACCAAGTTCTTTTATTCCAATTAAGGTATATTATATTTACCTATAATTTAATTTAACTGCAGTAAGTGATTTCTGAACGCATCTGATTCAATATTTAAATGAATGAAAGATATTTCTTCTTGCCAACCCTTTTGAGTTTGAGGCCATAGTAGAACAGAAGATGAAGGTTAGAATTACTGACCCTTCGTGAATCCTATCGGAATTCGTTTGAAAAGTTCCTTTCTCAGAGAAGGTCTGCTATCAATATTTCACTTTTTAACTTCCTTTAGCAGTCTTGATCACGCGTTGAGTTACTGCCCACAATAAATAAATATTCCACTACTTATACATGCATCTATTCAATTCTAATCAATACACTTTAGTAATTTTTTTTATCTAATCTCCATAAGTCATGCTTCTTTTATTGGGAGGAATTTTCATTTCAAGCAAATTCATGTAAAGGTCCGAAATTGTTAGTTGAAATGAATAGAACTGCAATAAAACCGATGTCATAAAGTGATTTACTCCATTTCCATTTTATGCCGAGATCTAAACACAACTCAAAAATGTAGAAGGTAAAAACCTCTCGGTTGCTTTTGCATTTATTTGTGGACGCACGGGTTTTTTGGCAACGAGTGGACAGAATTTCTGCTAAGGCTGCCACGAAGTTCAAAATTGTTTTTACAGTCAATACCCGAAACTTTTTATAAGCAGGTAATAAAGGAAGTATGATGGAGTCTTGAAACAAGAATACACCAGGGAGCTAACAAAGAGATTTTTCTCTTCCAATAAAATGAGATTTTCATGTTGTATTACTAATGTATTCATATATTTACAAAACGACTCAATTTCTCACTGGACGAGATGCTTCAAAAGTTATTCTGAGCAGATTTAATTTGAGTGCAGTTACTTCCTGTGATTATAGCGTTGATTGTGAGGAAAATGTTGAGCAAGTGCTTCTTCTGTATTCTAAATTGATCAGTGAAATAAATACCCTAAATTAGCACTTAAAGACATTGATATTAATTTTCCTCCAAAATTTCACATGCTTGCTTCCAAGAGAAGGGCATTTAATAATTTTTGTAAATTCATTATAAGTAATTGTAATCCTTCCTACCTTCTTAAACTTTCCTTTTTTGTTTATTCTTATTTTGGATGTGGCCGCGGTAGCCTAGTGGTCATGATTTCGGATTCGTGATCGGCGGTTTTCGTTCAGCCTTGGCCATTAAAGACCTGCTGTGTAGGCGGAGCTGATGCACGTTAAATCTGTCTAAACCCAAAGTCCTCCCATTGACTTGGTGTGGAAGTTAGGTGAGGGGTGCCAGCTCAGGTGTCGTCCTCGTCACTTGACCGAGGCTCAAAATTACGTGGTCAGTCACCAATAGCCCTCGTGTTGCTTCTAGTGCGGCGTTAAAACTAAACTTCTTATTTTTGCATTTATTATTAACTTCCGCAACCCCCGGGGGATGCTTAGAGGTACATGAGAATTTATGGTGTTTTTACAATTAAAAGAAAATCTAATTTTCTTTTTCTAATTTCCAATACGGGAACTTCTGGGACCATTCCCGTATGAAATTAAACACATTGAAAATGTTACATCATTCATTTCTTCAGAGTTTCTCTAACATCCCGATTGTTGATTTACTAGAGGGGTCAATAGCGTGATAGCACACCTAGAATAATTTTTTTGATTTTTTGAAACTTATTGGAAAGGTAGATGAGAATAAAAATTACGAATTTTCCGTGAAAGGACGGCATTCTTTATAAATCATAACTGAATGAAATAGAGATTTACTGATGTAGTTTCTTTCGTTCGAAATTTATTTAAAACATTTCACCAAAATACTCTTTTTTATCAGCCATATCAAAATTATTTAGTTTATTTGGATCCAGTTTACTACACAATTGTTCGTATTAATCAATGTCAATAAAATTTCACACCATCTGTTCGTTCCGATTATGATATATTTCAGAGGAAAAATATGACATATCTTATCGATTAGTTTCCATATTTATTCAAGTGCAATCTATCTTCATTTGTCTTAATCATTCAAATCGAGCAAGAAATGATCAAGTGTTTGATTCTACACATTTTGTTGCGTCCGATTTGTTTTATAAAAATAAAAATGTTTTGAGTGAGTCATTAATTTTCTGCCAGGAAAAGGATTAAGTCATTTAATTTGAGAGGATTTTCTATAATGATTTTCGATTGCGAATGTTAAAGTTTGCGTTTTGTATTAGTATTTAATGAATGAAAAGGCACGCGTACTTATTTTATTTAATTGAAATTAATTCCCTGACAAGATAGATTTTCTGTATATTTTATGTTTCAAACTTTTGAGAGTTTTCTTCTTCAAATAATTATGCTATTCATTTTTAAAAGATTATGTGCATTGTTTTTTTACGATGAAAATTCAGAATTTATTTACCTTTTATTATAATATTATATGAAGTCTGTCTCTGTTTCCCGTTCATGCATGCAGGACCGGCTCCAATATAAGCAAAGCCCAGTACAAAGTTGACTGTCGTTGCTTCGGAACAAATTTAGCACAATAAAATAATAATTTGTATCACTTCGTTCTTTTTGTTACAGAATAATATAGTAAGAACTGTAAAAATTCTAATAGAATAATAAATAGTGTCTGATCCCTGTAATGAGTGATAATCGGGATCCTTGTTTACAAATCCATAGGTTAAGATAATCGGAAGTTACAATACTAATATAAATAAAGCGATAATTTAAGTTAGAACATTAATACAATATTTCTTCTTCGCGAATATATTTTCACATAATTGTGGAGTCATCATTTAAATCTAGAAAATAAATGTAAAATATTTTAACAATTTGTAATACCACTGCCTAATATAAAAATTCTAACTCCTTAACTTTGGTGATGAATTTGGCAATCCTTTTGGTGATACGGCGAGAAATTTGGCGACAAAATGCAGTTTTTTTGAAAATGCTGGAGAGTATATATTTCGATTAGGGCTGAAGTTAAGGATTTTTGCTGATTTTCCCAGAGCTGTCACACTTGGCCGGAAAAAACATAATTACCAAGAGATGTGAAGCCAGAGTGGATAGGTTTGGAATTGTTAAAGTGAAGCGGTCGGTAGTGTGACCGAGCTAATTTGCAGATAGGTGACCTGGATTTGCCTGGAAGCGTCCTGTATCTGCCAGGACTATCCGAATGTGTCGAAGTCCGTGCGAAGTATTTTTTTGGAGTCTTTTCCCTGGTGTGATCTAGTAAACTGTTGAGTTGAACGTTATTAAAAGTGCTGACTCAGTTATTACAAGTTCTACTTTGTACCTGTGTTGCAGATCTGCACAAATGTTGTATTAGTTCATGTCGCTAATTAGTACAAGCACTGTGTTTCCTGTTTGTGCTTTTAATTTGTTCAAGTTTTGCTACCTGTTTTAGACTTATTCTGTATATTTGTGAATAAAGCGGTAATAGCCATTCTTTTCTGTGTTTGAATGATTTGACTCAAGCATCCACACATTAAATCTGTTTATACTTCATCCAAGGATTAAATATCGAAACACTGAATCACGCTTATTTGGCTTTGCAGCAAGACATGGAATGCATTATGCAGGTTATAGCGGGAAGTAATTATAAATTGCCACACATGAAAAAAGCATTGCTTGTTACTCAAAACACCCTCCTGCAATTCAGTTCATGGGCCAGAGATCCTTTAATGTGGCCCTTGAAGCAATAAATAATTCTAAAAATTACATAAATTGTAATATATTAAAAGTTTAATACTTATTGCACTCATATGATTATATCACCTTCAAATTAGTGACAGAAAAAGAATTTTTTTTTTAAATAGAATAATTAATTAAATTGTAATTTAGGTAAACATGGCAATGATTTCATTACGGTTTGAGTACTTTTTATCAAAACATTTCTGTAAAGATAAAATTGAATCGAATATATGTAATATTTTATCAAACCGAATACATGTATTTTTTTTACTAATGTATTTTAAAAGCTATACAGATTATTTTTCATAATCCTTTAATGTTTTGAAAATGTATAACATGATGTCAGTATAAGATAATGGAGCATTGTAACATATATAATTCAAGTATACGCAATCCGTTTTTGTTGTTAAAAGCAAACATACTATTTGCGCTATCTTTTATTGCTTATCTCATATGTAAACGAATAATACAAACGTCTTAATAAATCTTAGCGTATTTTGCCACTGATAATAAAAAATTAAAATTATTCAAAGAATTCTCATCAAAGTAATACGCACAAGGATTTTTTAAACATTTTCAACGTCAGTATTTTGTCATTGCCTTAACTTTAAATACTAAAAAGACAAAATCGAAACCCCGACCTCTTTTTCAACAGTCTCGAACTCAAATTGTAATCCGCCGTAAATCAAAATGAAAAATTTTCCAATGAAATTTTTAATCTCGACTCCCCGCTGCTTCTAATCCTTATTCCGCTGAATATCTCATGCATATGGCTTATTTCGATCTCGAGTTTTGATTAAATTTCAATCCGATTACGAACCACAGAATATCTGAGCGAAGAACTTTTAGCTACGGGTTACCACCGCATATTATTTGGATACGCTGAATTAGAAAATGCATACAATGTTTCGGAATTTCGAACATAAATTTGTATCGGAGATTTCAGATAATCTTTCCGATTCTAATTTTAGATTTGGTTTTATTAGTTTGCAGTTTTCTTTGAAGTTTTATAATTCTCCGCTGCATTTGTTAAAGGTTTTCACTGTTCGAAGGCGATTCAAGAGACAGGTTACAGAAAAATGTTCACTCCTTTAAACTAGTTTTGTATTTAAAGGTTGAAATGTTTTTAAAAGAATATCAGAATTGGCAGGAAAAGGGGCTCTAACCCTTTCCCCCTTAGAAGTGCAATGAATAGAATTAAGGAAATGTATATAGAAGCTATGAAGTGTGGAATAAAAAGTTTTGTATTAAAGTGGAAGTTGAGCTGAAACTGATAATGAATAAATAGGGATCTTTTTAACAAGCGTGAACAGTTATTGGATCATTGGTAGGAAATAGATATTGTGGATAAAGGATAAGAACCCTCATCTTTAAATCTTTTTAGGACTCGAACCCAATTGCTCCAGTATAGTAAAAACTAGATAATTATAATAAAGGCTAGATTTTGCGCATTCATAGAATGTTGCCACAAATAGCTAAGTATATGAATTAAGTATTGTTTATTCGTTGATTTTAATAAATAATTTGCTTATCATATGTGTGTGTATTTCTTTTCTTTCGAGTTCCGCTTCATAGTTTTTTTATATAACATCAAAAATTGGGAGTGAAGGAAGTCACTAAGAGATGTTACGGAGGCCTTTCGTCTGCTAATTAAATCATTTTTCGTCTACTAAACTTAATTTAAAGTTACTAAACATTTAACTTGAGTAAACGAAAATAATTCCGAAATTTGTTTTTAACATCTGATTACTAGGCACCCATAGGGAGGTATTGTTTTGGTTGGATCAATTTTGGTGAACCTACTCACTTTTCAAATTTTTATTGTTTGCATCAGTTTTAATTACATTTAGCATTAATATATTCAATATAATAATTTGCTTTAAATTTAATTACATGTAGTTGATATAATATTCAATTTAATAAACTATCGTTTGCTTTAATTTCAATTACATTTAGCTTAAATACATTCAATTTATTGTTTTATCATTTCCTTTAATTTTAATATTGAAAAAGTTTACTATTGTTCATTTCTCGAAATTTCATAGTTTACTTTATTTCTTATGTTTAAATGAGTAAATTAATTATAATTTTAAGAATAAGCGCACCTTGGGTGGCTAAATCTGCTCTTTGCATAGAACTTTCAATTGTTTTTCTAATTTCTTTTGATTATACGTATCTTGGGAACCAATTTATAATTATAATTAAAAATATATTTAAATAAATTAGTCTAATCATGGGATTATATCCATTCTTAAATTTTTAAATTGATTTGTAACAATTTTAAGAATATGGATTTATTTTGATTTTAAGCTTAGTTATTAAAAATGAAATGAAATGCAGTAATCAAGTTTAAATGGTACAATTCCCAATTAGAAATTTACTTTAATTCATATGCAGTAAAAATGCATCATGACTTATTAGAATTTTACATTTTTTTGAATTAATACAGTTAATATTTAGAATGTATTTGTTTACTCTATTTAAATCCAAATTACTGACACAGAAGGTTTTGCTAAACCATGAATTCTATTTAGATATAAGATATAAAAGCTTCGATTAAACTTCTACTCTTTATAATAAATGCATAATATAGGCTTCAGGTTGCTATATGTAGACAATAAACATTATAACATAACATGATATTAAATGAGTTCCTTAGAAAACGATTTGTTGTTGTCAAGTGATATAACGAAAGATAAGAAAGCAAAACATTATTTAAATGTATACTTAATAATTATAATAATAGGTAATAAAATAAACATTTACTAACTTTTTCTGCTAAGAAATCATGCGAGGTTGGTTCAAGAAGTACCCGCTTTAGGTTGAATAATGGGAATAGGTTAACTCAAGAACACACGCACATTGCAGTTTTGACCATTGTTATTATGTGAAAATCTTTGAAGTCCTTGATTGTAAAATACTTCATATCCTCCCTAAACATCTTCATGATATATTTTTCTGGCCAGTGCGACCATCTTCGCCTTCTTAGGAGCAGATTCATCAAAGCTAACCACCATTGTTTAGATTGTTGATTACGGTTTCTTGAATATTGATTAATGCAGATTCATCGATGATGATAACTCAAAACGTCAAGAAACCAATTTTAATACCACAGCAAATGATTGCTTAATCAATACCAACCTATGAATAAATACCAAATTTGTTTTGGAGCTGTTTAAGAAATGAATACATACAACGGTAACACCAGTTTTCCTCAGTAACATCATCTACAATGAAAAACAAGCACTTTTTGCCAATTTTTTTTAAACATCATTTGGGCAAAGGATATTGCTTTTAGTTGGAATACGTGTCCTATTGATCTCCGAATAAATGAA
The DNA here is from genome assembly GCA_019974015.1 of Nephila pilipes. Taxonomy (NCBI): domain Eukaryota; kingdom Metazoa; phylum Arthropoda; class Arachnida; order Araneae; family Nephilidae; genus Nephila; species Nephila pilipes. The sequence continues at coordinate 45,404 of BMAW01006344.1, read as the reverse complement.
ACTCATTTTTAATTATGGAGTACCCATTTAAATAAGCATTTTTAAAGATTATGAATAGTTTAGAATAGTAATGAAAAATACTAGTAGTTAGTAATCTCAATGTTTCTATTGCTTCGTTTAATCAAACAAAGAGATAAATGACAATAATATGTATATTTAAAATTTTTCTTAAATCTTCGATTTCTTTAAAAATAACGGAAGCAACCAACTAATTAATACATACCATCTAAGCGTTATGTTTTGTATAGTTTCTCTTGAATAAACGAGAAATACTTTTTCAAATGGATTTTAATCTCAAATATTATATTTAAGTGTTTTGGATTAATTGTGTAATGGGATAAATAGAATTCCTCTTCAAATGTAATTAACTACATTTTGAAGGACAATCATTTTTAATATAAACGAGTACGACTCCTTTTAAATGAGTTTTGGATAAGCGGAATTAAATTTTAAAATAATTCTCTGATAATGCACTCAGAATAAATTCATTCTCTAGTAATGCAATAAACTTCCATTTATTACAGTTATAATTATGGAACAATGTGGTAAGTTCCATTGATTACAGGTTTGAATATAAATGATTAAATTGAAATATTTGCCAAATTATTATCAAGCATAAATTACTATTTGAAGGAATTTTCTAAAAATAATAAAACAAAAAAAAAATACTGTATTTTTTTTTATAAAATTGTGAAACAATATACAGTGCGATATGTTTTTAATTAAATTATCAGATTTATACAGATTGTTTTGCGGTTTAAATAAATTACTGCATTATAATAATTTGCATTCGTCATTATAATAATTAATTATAATAATAAGTTACTGCACGAAAAGTTTTAGCCGTCACTTGGGATTTACAAACATCTCGAAGAATAGATTATACAATCTGTAATAGAAAAATGGAATATTATCTTTTGAATGAAATGAAAATCCTTGTTTTATTATTATTACTAAAAAATGTATTTTTTTAAAATCCGAACTATCTTCAACTGACTTGTGTTAAATAAATTATGAACTTAAAAATTATCGGTCAAAACAATTGTTATTTATTTTACTTATTACTAAAAATTTTAAAAAAAATAATTAAAATTTATTTATAAGTATTTAAAAAAATTAATGTACAAAAATGTAATTCAATTTTCAAAACAAATATGTAAATTATATTTTTTTAAAATTATATTCTAATTTATTATTCGACTATAGTTAAACTTTAATTAAATTCTATGTTTCTAAATCATTTTTAATTATTTACTGATCTATTATTATTCGTTATTATAGACAATTCAAAAATGAGCTTCACTTTTAAAAAAAACTCTAAATATTTACCAATACTTAGTCATAGTAAAAGTTTTCCTGGTTACAACTAAATTTTTACTATGCTAAAAATGTATCTCATCACAAAGTAACCGAATCAAAGCAACCGATCTGCTAGAAAAGTCAAAATGTGAACGGGTCACTGAAAGCGGATCTCGAGTTGTTGAACCTGGCTGCGTGCCAAACTGGGAAGAAAAGGCTTGGCGGATGCAATAATGGTAATACAAGAGCATCTTCTTACTGCGTTGTCAGCAAATAACTGTACTTGTACCTCTGCTGTCATAGAGGTAATTGAGAAAACACGAGTTTGTCCTGGTAAAGGGGCGGAGCTTAAATGCAGATGGGCTTGAGCAGGTGCTTATGTGTAGGCTACTTTGTAAAACGTCAGTTGGTTCAGTGAATTGAGTAGTTGAGATGAATTGCATATTTATTATGGGTATGGCCGATGGATATGTAATGGTTAGAACTTGTAGATTCGCTTTGGTTTTTCTCAGCGTTGTGGTGTTAATATGTATTTTATTTTAATATGAGTTGGATATCTTTTACGTAGATTAAGTTGATTAGTATTCTTACCTGTTTTTCCTGTAAAACTTATTTACACATAAAGTTTAATGTTCTGATTGTTGAATAAATATTTATAATGATACTGAAGTAAATTTATTATCAAAGGAGCTTTCGTTTTCGTATAACCACAAAATGTCGTCCTGAACCAATTTTTAAAATAAAGTGTTGAATATCCGTGACTTGTTTAATCTAATTTGATTTCTTGCAACCGATTTCCAATAGTTTCAGTTTGAGTTGCATTCGTCTCATTGATGTATTAGTATTAAGAATAGAAATTACGTTTGTTTTTTATTTTACGGTAGGTTACATTTAGCTTTATCGTCTGCTTCAAAATATTCAATTTAATAATTTACCTCTGCTTTAACTTTAATATCTGAAAAAATATGATTGTCAAATTCTATATTTTGTAATTTGCTTTAATTCTTATTTGAACTCAATAATTTGATTTGTATAAATTAAGCGTCTGTTTTACTCAATTGTTTCTTACCAAAAGTTTTCATTGCTTTGTTTGGTGGAATGTCTTTGTTTTGTGATTGAAACGTAACGAGATGGCGATGGAATCCGTATGCTGTAATATAGGAACATATAATATAAGGTATAATATATAAGTCATAATACATATTTTTCGAATTTAGAAATAGACTCGAACGGTATGGATGCAGTATACGAAATGTTAGGTGATTAATCGTTAAATCAATTCAAAAGTGTACGTGCTATAGATTTCAACATATATTTTTGAAATGGACAAGGTGTGAAAAAATTCTTTGAAGTCCTTAAAATAATCGATTTGCTATTAGGAGCCAATTCAAAACATTATAATACACTGGCAAATAAAACATTCGATGCTATTGTTTCTACAAGAAGTCTCGAAACAGAATTTAAAATGCGTTGAGCTATGATAATTTATTTAGCTATCACAAACCATTGTATGATAGATTTGAATAATAATTATCTGAAAACGTTAGCATCTTTGAGGGTTAAATTTATTCTTTGTATGTAAAAAGTATATTATTCTGACAAAACAAACATTATTTTGTAATATACAATTATTTACTTGGTAATTTTTGAAGTTCCGTCCATATAATTTTGCATTACTATATTTAAAATCATATATTTTCCAAATTAGTTCAAGTTTGATTTTAAATTCTAATACCGCCTATTGAATTCGGTACTGTTTATTCAAGACACTTTATACTAATAGATTCGTAACATTTAAAAACGTTTAGCAATGAAAGTATTAAAAGGCTTAACAATATCAAACATGTTGAAATATTCCTGTAACCTAATTATAAACTTTAAATCTTAAGAATCAGTTCTTAAAAAAGTTTATGTTTAGAATTTTATAATATTCTGAATTTGCAAATGAATGTATCATATAATATCTTATTAATTATTTATTATCAGGCGGTTCGTTAAGTTTTTACAACAGTTTGGGCTCCTGGGCATTTCTCTGAAATATATATAGTGTAATTTGAAAAGGTGAGGTAGGAAAAAGATGCAAGTTAAAATCTGTCAGCCCCTTAGAAATCCCATCAGGGGGTTACCATTTCTGTAGACTATGAACCTGGGACGCTTATTACTAACTAATGGGCAAGCCGTGTGACTAGCTAGATGCTGGACCTCCAATTCCCAAGTGAACTTGGTATCATTTACCGACCTAGGAAAGATAAATGGCTCAGTACCATAACTTGTTACAGTGCCGAAGTCAAGGGGAAACTAACCTAGGTCGACAATGCTCGCAGTTGAACATGCTAACCATAACAACACCACGGCCACAGATAAAAAGAAAAGAAACATCAAAATCAACCATACAAATCAATCAATCATTCTTGTCATTTCGAAAATATTATCTAAATTCTAACTTTATATGAAATGGCTTTCAAATTGTTTGCCATGACTATATACGAAAACAATGGACTATTTTTTAATGTCAAAAATTTAGAATTTCAGTTAAACGAAGAAAAATAAACAATACGTCTCAGAATTGATTTCGCGATTGTATGTTAACTGAGCAGTGGAGCATAATACTCAAATTCTAAAAACAAATGCAGAATTAAACTAGTTTAAAAACTAACTATTCAAATTATTCAAAAATATCTCAACAGGCGAATTACATTGAAATACATTTAGATAATTTTTAATGTAAAATGACATTAACGAAAATAGTATTTAGATTAAGAGCTCTATTCATATATATTATTTTTTTGTTTTGTCCTTAACTAAACTTAAATGTACATTTTCAGTAAGAACTTACGAACAACTTTCATCGCAAAAGAAAAGCAAAGGCAAAAATTAAATTACAAAAACACAAGCTCTTAGCAGCATCAACTTTTGGAAAACAGAGACGCTTCTAAAAAGTGCATTAAATAAAAACCAAGAACTACCTAAAACAATTTTACATTGATGTTAACTTCAAAATGGTGAATGCTAGAGTTTTACGATTTTAAATGTAATTAGATTGGAATTTCAATCTAGAGTTGAGAGTTTGATTAATTCTCATTCTGATATGGGATTCTCTTTTCTTCCATTTTTAAATCCAAGAAGGTTTCTTTAAGTTTAATCACTGTTTTCCTGGAAGGGAAACGTTGTTTTTTTTACGAAGAAATATATTTTAAAAAAAGCGAGTTTAAAATACACGGTATTTCTTTTTATTAAACAACTTAAAAACATATCGGTATAATTAAAAGAAGCCTTTTTTCGTTTAGAATAGAAATATATTATCTTATCTCATTTAAATTGAAATACTTATTAATTTGCAGCTTGTATTATTTATATAAGTATACACACTAAAAATCCAAAGCATTTTTGATAAGGAATAGCATTTAGTCAACGCTTAATTCAAAATTGTACGCAAATTAAAAATGTTCTAAAATGTATTGTGTCTTCTAATTTTAATAACTTCTAATTTTTTAAGAAATTCTTTTCTTAGGTTTGTTATTAAAATGTGTTAGTTTTTGTTTTGTTTTGAGTAAACGATGTCGGCAAAAATTCGTGGAGGCAAAATAAAGGGTACATGGTTATATCCTCAGAAGATTGACATTAAAATACATCACAATTATAATAATTACATTTAGTATGCCTGAGATATATTTACATTGCTAAGATATATTTAAATTTACATTTTATCTTGAGCTTTTATTTTAATATCTGAACAAAATATTATTAATTAATTTAATAATTTATCGTTTGTTCTTATTCAATTGAATACTGATTCTTGTAGTGGGTAGAATCGTCTGTTTCTATTATTGTTGTCGTTAACATAGGTAACATTTTGTACTAAAAACTTTTTTGCTTGTGGAAATAAAAATACATTAGGAATTTGCAGAAGGTAGTTCTTTTTACAATAATAATTTGTGTGGAGCCTGCGACTCTGAAGTACGATTACTATGTTTACACTAAATTAACTCATTTTGTATAATTCCACTTTTTCGAGAACTGGACAAAACAAATTACTGCAGCACATGGCCAAATGAAATTAGTAAAACCAATATAAATTTTTTCTTCGTCTTTCTTTGCCAATCAAATACTTTAAATGTGAATAAATGTTTGTGGTAAGCTTCTGCTAACATACGCACGAGTATAAATCTGTTATAATTTTCTAGTTAGCAGTTATCTGTTTTTTCCCCTTTAAAACTAATTTGAGTGCAGTTTTATAATTAACACTGCATCTACAAAAATTGACATCTCTTATAAAATTGTTCTTTTAAAATTAGTTTTTCTGATAAAATTATATTCAGTTATATAAAATAGTACTGTCAGCTATGAAACTGTCAGCTATGAAACTTGATTGAATCGCAATGCCTCCACAACCCTAAATTATTTTTATTTGTGAATCTAAAGAGGGAAATAACAAGATCTCCCACATCTGTTCAAATCGTAACTCTGAATATTTTTCTCCCAAATTATCTTTTCTGTCTGGGGCTTTCCAAGAAGGACTTGACCAATCGTCCGTTTCTTGTCTTTGATTTTTTGAGTGTTTTGGGCTCATACAACTGATCTAGCTCATTGGCTAGATTGGATAGGATTAACAATTACAACGATACCAAAATTTATTCACATTTGATGACATAATTCGAATTAATTTTGAGTTACTGCAACTTATAAAACTAAAAATTAATTTAAATTTTAAAATTAACTGATATTTGTCTATGATAGACACAATAAAATTTTGTGTTTGGATTTGACCTTCAATGTATGTAAAATGAGTGTTGGAAAAGCTCTAAGCTCAGCAAATTATTTCCATTTAAAATGATTACTTTGATTTTTATTCTAAATAGCAGATAAATTTGAACTTGAATTTTGGCACTATTTTATTTCAATTTATATTACGTGATATTGCCAACTGATAAACAGTTTATTCGTGGTGAATGTCATTTTATCAGTTTAAAATGTATGCAAAATATTAGCATTTTAGCAATAATTTTACGCCTATTAGAATTGGATCACAACTAAATAATATGTGATAGTTAAATTATTAATTGCCGTAACTAATGAATTACTGCAACATTTTTTTCAGATTTTGAGAATTAGTTATTTGTAAAAGAAGTAAAATAAACTATAGTTTTCAGATATTTATTGGAAATATTAAAACACTTGAATGCATTTGATATTTAATATACTTAAAACCATAAGCATATTAATTAGCAAAGAGAATATTAATAAATATATTTATTTAACAGTATCTTTCCCAACATTTTATGTTATGAAAATGCATTATATGTATTTATCCCGTTCATCAAAAGTAAAGAATGTTTTTAATTTTTGTAAAATAATTCACGTACCTTTATTGTATAATTTTGATACAATACATTTAATTTTAATACCAGATTATTCAAAAATCATTGTTTAATAGTAAAATTTGAAAAATTTATATATTATTATACAGTATTTACATATTCGAGATTTGTTAATAATAATTTTCCATAAATAAATTTTGAATTTGATTAAAATAATATTCTTAAGATATTAAAAATATCTTTCTTTACAAATAATGACTACAAAAGGACAAATAACTGGAAAATTTAAAAGCAAAGATTACTGTGAATTGATTTTAAAAAATACATTTATCTTTAAACTTCTTTAAAAAGATGTGTTCTTTGTTTTTATTTGCTAATGTAGAGTTTCATATTTTCTATTATAATTCCTTTTTAATAATAATAGAAAAAACATGAAATTTAAAAAAGTTTATACATATTCAAACTCAATCATTCAATTCGATCATAATAATGGAGAAAAATTATTATGATTTCAAAAGTGTACTACAGTTTTTAAATATGGAAAAAGCAATGTTCATTAATAATTTTATACCTGTAATGAGTTTTTTATTATTACAGATAAAAGTACGTTTTTCACAAATATCTCTTCAATGTATGTTTTGAAAACGTAATTTTCAAACATATAGTAAAAAGTAATAGTAAAAAAAAATTAGAAGCTTTTTTTTAATGCATAAACCATTTTTTTTTCATATAAAAATAGTTTTTTTTACCACGCTTCCTAGGAAAAAGAAAACATTTTTGACACGGAATATAAAAAAATGTATCATGTTTTTTTTATATATATATTTCACTATGAAATTCAGAGTTTTCTTTTCCCGAATGTATTTTTGAAGTGTGTATTTCTTTCATTTTTTAACGTATTGATTTTATTAATATGTATTACTTTTTAAATATTTTTTTTTAAAAAAAGTCCCCTTTAGTAATTCAAATAATAGCTAATTATAATATATTTTTAAGAATTATTAAGACATATAATTCAATAAAAAACATTTAAATATTAATAAATCTCAACAAAGGCTAGAATTTCAAGTAATGTGACTAGTCCAGATATAGAAACTTTCTTTAAATTGAAAGTTCTCACTCATATATTTGTATTTGATAAAACAATATTCATTAATTATGATCTAATAAATACGCCTTCAAAGTTTTCAATTACTTGCAATTTAAGATTCTCATTAGTTTTTAACTTTCCAAATATATGTTTGGTATTTCCAAAATCCTTCTATATTATAATTTGTGGGACTAAATTGTAGAATAAAGAAAAAAATGTCCTCTGGCAACTAATTTTAAAGATTATATATATATATATATATATATATGTGTATATATATATATATGTATGTGTGTGTGAGCGTATATGCGATGTATCTGTCCTGAAGATGACTTCTGTACTGCGTATCTGTCCTGAAGATGAACAGTTTGTATTTTATATGATACGTAAAATATAGTACAGAGCTTGAGATCTCAAACAAACTGAGTTCTATGAATAATAACATCAACTTGCTATTTAGTAGGTTGCATTCTTTCAGTGGCATACTGATCTTAACAACTTTAATTTTCTAGTTATTATTTAGCATGCTGTAAGTCAGCTTTGTTCTTTTAATTTATCAGTCTATAATTTTTTTCCGGCTCATTGTACAAAGCTGTTCGAGAGTTTACCTCCTCAACCACCGATTTATTTAAATGTTTTATAAGTTCAAGATATATTTTAAAACACTCACCTCTTTCGATAATGTTTTTAAGTCAACAATTTTTGCAATTGGTGGTACTTCTTCATTAAATTCTTCAGCAAAGAAAAAGTTTTTTTTTTCTTCTAACAGCTGGATACATTTACAAGTATATAAATAAATATATTCTTACCTGAACACTTGCTGATGATGAAAATAATTCCTCCTTTACGCTGAAGAGATTCCTCTGATGAAATGAGATGTTAATACCTTGGTAAAATAAAAGATAAAGATTCCTTTCCAGTTCCTTAATATCACTTCAGACACTCCACTATTGAAATGATTTATAAATTATTAGCAAATTAAATTATTATGTCACTCCACACACAAAAAACAGTCTCAACTATTCACCTAACCAGGTCATGCTCCCCATCATTTTCTAGGTTTCAAATAATAAGCACTTCAGTTCAAAATAAAGCGGTTTGTTTACAGCCGTCACTATGCAGACAGACAAGTAATTAAACATAGTGGAGTAAATTCAACGCTTTTGTTAATTCACTGCACAAATAAGATAAAATTTATTTAGATAGACAGTTTTGATATCAATTGGATTGTGTGTGATCCTTGTTCTAATACATAAAATGTCTGCGATTATAGCTTTACTTCCAAACGCTAGAGACACATCTGTATCTACTGATGCTTTGTCACGGCGTCTACCCACGTTTATCATTTCTTCTCGTATAACGGGATGTTGCTCCTCCGGTAGCAGTGCTCCCTGGCGGGCGATGAGGTGTATCCGGTTCTATAGCCTTGTTCTAGAACATGAAAGGTATTCCGAATATATATATATATATATGTGTGTGTGTGTGTGTGTGTATTGATTTAGCTTTAATTCGTATTAGTTTCTCGTAATAATAATTTAATTTCCAAATTTTTCCTATTATCTCATTGAAAAGTAAAGCATTCATTCTCATTTTCTGATACCATTCTTTTTTAACTTTAATTTATGCAATCATGCGATATTAAAAAATTCGCTGACCAGGCTTCAGACCTGTAGGGATGATCCCTACCAGATTTTAGGTTTGCACTTAAATTCCCTCAAAATCCCTCCATTCATACCACATGTTTCATGACGTTTATTGAGAAATATCCTTGCTACATAACCCAAAACACAGTGAAACGTCCTCTCTTGCTTTTACTCTCTCCTAATCGTACACTATGACTGATATGTAGGTCTCTCTCTCCAACATATATCCTTGTAGGTCTCTCTCCGCTCAATAAAATAATTAATGAACAATGAAATTGGTTTCGACTGTTTTATGCACATAATTAAATAGAACTAATTTAAAATATTTAAAAGAAAGGCATAACTATATATATATATATATATATGGATTAACAGATACGTGCATTGAATGACAAATGGTGTTGTTAAGACATGACAAGCAGGTGCTGCCATTTACTGAATGGTACTAAAACACATTTGACTCTGAATCATATGTTAGATTTGATTTGATTTGTAGCATCGTGTTGTTGACATCAATGTGACCTGGATTCATCATTATGCACCAGAACTAAGCATTTTTCAAAACAATGGGTTGTTTCCTATGAATTTTCTCATAAGAAAGAGAAGAGGGTCTCATGTAGTAGAAAATACATTACAAAGATTTTTAGGTATGAGAAAGGCGTCATATTCATGAAATTCTCAAAGAACGGAAGTTAGAATTAGTCAATGAACAATCAATCACCCCATTCCGACTTCGAAACCTGTTACTTTTTGCGCTTTAATCGTGGAAATTTTTTTGTTCTGATAAGTAGTTTTGAAATTTAGTTTGTTCTTCTTATAATGTCCGTGTTATATTACTTAACATGAATACAGGAGCTGCTATATACCCTGTCTTAAGACACAGGAATGTGATAAACAAGAAAGACCTCCACTTCGATTTTCAAAATTTTATTTTTTTCAATGATTGTTTTCTCTTATATTATTATTTTTACAGGAATTCTTACATTCTTAGACCTAACAGAGATATAAATATTTCATAAATTAAAATGCTTACAGATTCTTAAAAATAAATATGCGTCACTTAACTACAAGAATGTAAATACTCATTAATTTAAATTTAACAGTAAATACTGACAATATTGATTCTAAATTATTGAATACACTTCTGAGAAACGTCAATTGTGTTATATTTTAAGTATAAATATGTTAATCCCTCACAAATATTACATTTAAGATTACTTGATTTCCAAAGGAAATAATATTTCTGTTACACGAGTCAACAAACTTCTCGGTTTACATTCTAAAAATAGGTAAATAAAATACACTACGCTTTGATCAATATCAATGTGAGATACATTACATTATCAATAAACAAATAAACGAGATTAAATCTCTGATGACCCACTCAAAGTCCGTGTGCGTTACTGGAGAGCGCTATTTCGCTTAAAAGTCTGAAGGTAATCATTTGACTCAACACCATTAAAATAAAACTGGAATCGATGTTAAATGTATCCGAAATCTGCGTAAATATGCAATCACAATTAATTGAAAAGTCGATATAGTCGGTATTTTATTTTAATACTTCTCCGAGAGCAAATTTAGGACTAGCGTTCTGTTCGTTCTAAAAGTTGTAATCAATTGTGACGATAAAGACCCAAAAATCGAGAACAGATGTAAAATGTCTGATAATGATTCGGATTTAATGACGTACGTCATGCGACGTCATTATCTGCATCGATTCTGATTGGTGGAATTGGACACAGGAGTTTTATGAGCCTTTTCACATAAGGAGGTTTAAAAATTTATTTTTTTTCTGGCACAAGACTTACTGGATGGTCTATTAACTGTTAAAGAATAAAGGAAATAGTATTTTTTTTAAAAAAAAACAGATATTTTCTGTATCGGAAAATCTTTCTAAGTTAGAAAATGTTACGCACTTTCTTTTAATCTGCTTATATGTTAGAATGTGTTGCTAGAGCGCTTAAACTGTTATTGATAAACGCTCGTGCTTAAATATACATTCATTAGAAGATTAGAAGTGTAATAAGCGGTATGACCTACAAAAAGTTAGTTAAATTATTTTCGAATCATGAAAGAAACTTTATTTATATCAATTCTTATATAACGTACGTTGATGAATTCTAAAACTCTTGCTCTCGCTGTTAGCTTTATAAATATAAATTCTTGCTTAATAATTCTACTTGATCGATGATTCTTAGTTTATAGTTTATTCCATCATCATTTACTGGTAAAAATAAAAATATAAGTGCTTCTCAAGTGTTAAAATAATACCAACTTTCGGTATCAATTAAAATGAAAGCAAACGATTACCCCATGAAAATCAAATTAGAATTTAAATATTAAAATTAAGGAAAGCCATAACATATTAAAACAGACAATAATATTTTTGTTCAATTATTAAAATAAATGCAAACGATAAAATATTGAAGTTGACAATAACATTCAGTTCAGATATTAAAATTAAAAAGCAAACGATAAATAAAAAAAATATTCAATATGTCTTAAATTAAATGCGATTAAATGAAATTAAGTAAATCATTACATAATAACTATTCGCAACATATATATTATTAACGTAAATTATGTCTTTTAGAAAAATAAATCTAGGATTAAGAAGGTGTTCAGTCCATAAAATTAGACAATTTTATCAGGAACCAGGTTTAGCAAGATGTTTACACCAGTCCCACATTTCATATGGAATTTTAAAAGCATAGAAATATCAGACTTTATTAGTTACAAATTTGAAAGATTCAGATCTTCTGGAACAATCATGAAACTTGAGGGATTAATAGAAATAAAAAGTAACTTTAAAAACCGGTAAAATAAGCATAGAAATTAAAGACTTCTAGTTCAAAAATTGGTTTCAAATTTCAGCAATGAATGAGATTTCCTTATAATGAAACCATTTTAATTGAAAACGGTTTGTTTGTTTTCAATGGCCACAAAATATTTCGGTTAAAGTTAAGTGTCTGATACTCTTTGTTGACAAACATGGCGACTTAGTAAACAAGACGCTAAAGAAGTGATACGCAGGAATGACTTCATAAATGAATAGCAAACCGATTCTTACAAAGATGGCACAGATTTAACCATAATCAACAGATAATATTAAGACTATAATATTTTTATGGAACAAGCAACGATACTTAATCATAAATATTTATAATAACTATTATTAATAAATATACTAGTTATTTTTTTATAGAACAAATTATTTATAGAATTATTATTTATATCTATATTCCAGTATATAATTACTAATATACAATATATATAATTAATAATAATTATTATTTGAGTATATAATTACAGATACATTAATTTTAATTTTTATAACTATTATCTATAATTATTAATATATATTATTATAAATAACGTAACGTTTTGTATTTTATATATTATAAAAGTGTATATAAAATAAAATATTTAAAATTTACATTTAATGTAAGGAATTTATATGAAATATAATAACATTATTGCGGTACGATTCACACACACATACACAAACTTAATTCTTTGTTTCGAAAAAAAATGGCGAATTAGCGAAAAGAAATGTATAACGTATTCTTAAAATATTGTCTGCTGATTTTTAAAAATCACCTGCCATTTTTAACGAATAGCGACTTTGAAAGGAAACACGGGATATATGTAGAAGTTTGCCAGAAGACGAACTGTTAGGGTTAACAGAAAATAATTCTCTAGATTGAAATCATTAATTCCCAAAAAGCACCAATCTCTCACACATCATTTTCTCGTTAACCAATACTACTTTATAAATAATAACTATAATATTCTATAATAATTATATATAACTATAATATATACATAATAATAAATAATATATTTATCATCTTTCTAATACAGAAGTGATGCTGCCATCACATGTGCTGTAAAATATAAATATCTCTAAATTATAATATAGTTTAACTGAAGTAATCTACTGTAACTGAAATCTAAATGCATTTAAGTCTTTCACAAAAACTAGCATTTTCAATCTTTTAAAGATAAAATTTCATGAGAAATTGCTTTTATTGCCAACAGAATCAGATATTTACAACATTTTATTACATTTAGTTCTTAAGCATATTAAAAACAATTAATTCCATATTTTCTGCACGAGAATCGCTCTGATTATTACAAGCATTAAGTTTCCTTTTTCGCGTAAAATGAAATGATGGCGGATGACATTGGATATGATTCGATTTTTCTTAGCTTTGGTCTTTATAAGAGAAATAAATTTCATATTTTTACATTGTTTGGTAAGTTTATTTTCTATTGAAAGGTATTGTTGCCGGAAAGGAGATTTGTAAGTAGGGAAAGAATATGCTAGTCAATAGAGCTGAATGGGCAAGAGTCACATTGTCAAAAAAGGTCGCGGTAGCTTAGTGGTCGTAGTCGTGGACTTGCGATCGGCAGTTTTCGTTGAGTCATAGGCGAGAGTCTTGGTTCCATTAAAGATACACCACGTAGCCGGGGTCAATGCACTTTAAAACTATCGAGGCTCACAAAGTCGTCCTATTGCTTTAATATAGAAATTCGGCTGGGATGCTAGTTCAGGTTTCGTCCTCGTCAGTTGATAAAGTTTCAAAATTATGAGGACTGTCTCCAATAACCCTCGTGTTGCTTCTAGTGCGACGTTAATAAAATCAGCCAATTACGTTGTCAAAAGACATGAAGAGATATTTGGTTGTCTAATGTTGTCAAGTCACCAAAATTGATGACTTACTGGATGATCCCAGATAAATCTAGAAGTCTCTAGACACAACTTTTTAGAATATATATGTGTGTGAGTGACTGTGTGTGTCAATGGTGTATGTGTCTCATGTTATATTGATTACGGATTTTAATTTTCTGTTTTCTATAATTGTGTGAATAGGTGCTATTGTGGATTTAAATGTGTGCATAATTATTTTTTTTTTTTAAATGAATATTGTTGTATCTACTAGATAGTCTCAGAATAAAATTTAAGTTTCCTACTAAAGAACCTACTTGTTAATTTTGAAGACCTTTTCCTGCATTTAAGTTGTTCAATGCCATAATAATATCGTTGTTCCTAAATACAGGAGAATAAACACCCATAGCGGCAAACAAAATAACAATAGGAACGAAATAACTTCTCATATTTGAGGAGAATAAGAGTCTATGCAATTCAAGTGCAAGAGTTACAATTCATTTCACATAATCATATGCTATTTCATTTTAAATATGAATTATTACTATAGTACAATGTATGTCTTTGAACAAATACAGAAACTGAAATACAAAACAATGCCATATACCATGTATGTGCTTAAGTATAACAAATAATTGCATGCAAACAGTTCTCATAGAAATGCAAAAGATATAATCGAGGTAATTATTACTCGTGAAATAATTAACATATTTATTTATTTTATTAATTATTTACTAGAACTTTAGTGAATAATGTAAATTCCAAATGCAGAAATGAGCGAGAAATTAATAAGTCATTGTTGTGAACAGTAAAGTATAATTAATACGCATTGCAGCAATTTGTAATGAAGCCATACTTTGTAATTCTTAGCGGATAATAAATAGCCTTAATTTATTTAAATACGAAAAGTGTTAATATGAAATCATGTGTGTTAGAATGTATTAATTCATTGTTGAAAGCATTCAGAATTTGAAATTTAGTGTGTGTGTTTATATATATATATATATATACCTCTCTGTGCATTTATTTACTCGCTTGTATATATATATATATATATATATATATATATATATATCTGTGTGTTTGTGTATGACACGATTTGAATAAATTGTTGAGAAAACTTACTGAATTATGTTATGTTTTACATGCAATTTTATTGAAACTGATTTTACCATAGGATGTTATGTATTATGTCTCATAATTGTCATTTATCGATATAGAAGAATTTACAAAATATTTAATAGTTATGATTTTTTATATGTAATATAAGTTTTTTTTAATATCTATTTCAACTCTTTCATATAAATCATTCTTTTCAGATAGGTTCTTATACATAGGTGGCATATATTATATCTTAGTCATCAGATATATCGTAGAAAATTGAAACACTCATTTTAAATAAGCATTCTATTTTTTTTTATATGAAGTCTATTGTTGTCTTTCGCCCTTATATTTGTTGTTTCTGGATTGTTGCAATTTTAAAAAAAAACAACTCATATTTAAGATAAGTAAGTTAATGAGTGGCTATTGTTAGACTTCCTTTACAAAGTTTCGGTATGTTAATTTTTTATTTTGTTGTAATTATCAAAATTTAAAAATATTTACATTATATGTAAAGTTGTAATTGTTAATATGCAGTTAAAATAAACTCCTTAGTGTCAATTAGACACAGGAATGTTGTCTTCTCTCAAGATATTTACTTGTTTCATTAATATTCGTATTGTTCTTCATTGATACCTTACCATGTATCGTGTCTTTTATTTCACAAGTTCTCAAGCCTCTTTCAGTGTGTTCTACAGTTTTCTTTATTTCACAAGCATCGTTGTTCTTAAAAGTTCACTATCCCATGGTTAAAACCCTAACCATAAATATCTACTAGGTAGATATAAAAAAATGGGAGGGGAAAATTGAAACAAAGAATTATATAAAATATACTTGATAACTGTCTTAAAATAATAAATACGTTTTGAGTTTGATTAAAAGCAAATAAATTACCCTAGCCCCAAGAGCATTCAGAAAATATATACATAGCCATTTTATTATGTATAATATTTTTAATAATTAAATCTATTGTTAATGACTTTTACCTAATTTATGAACGAATATTTGAATTTACAATCTTATTGGAATGAGTTAAAATGCTATGCAATAGCTAAGTATATATTTTCCATCTAAAATATCAGTTCTCCCCAACCAGTGAAAATCCACTTATAGATCCCAAAATTAAAATTTATTCATTCAAAATATAACCTTTTAAAACAATTTTATAACCATCAAATCAAAGTCACGCTTTTATCGGAAGAAAATGCCTTTTTGAATTTCGTTTTGTTGAGTAACGGTTGAGTAACTAAGGATAAATTTCAAAAGGGTTTATTTAACTTACTAATTATAATTAAAATTTATGTATATCCATGAAAAATTAATGTTTAAAATATATAGCATACCCTCTCTCTAATGATTTCTATGATGATTTATATCTGTAATGATCTCGTATACACCGATTACAGACATGACAGTCAGGATTCCATATTCCGATGAAAATTTATAGTACAGAGATCAAGAGCTATAATTTAGCAATATATTATCTACGTCCTGATCATGTACCGGTCAATTTATCTCTGAAGCAACCACATACAAATGAGATCCTAGGAAATAATTTTAATAATGACTAACATTTATGAATTTGCTTTTTTCGTGCATTTTTAATGTGAATGCTTTTTTGTTAATCACTCTGTCTAAGATTTTTATCTTTAAGCTAACCATTACAAAATCTAAAAGCGATATATCACATTTTACATTAATAATTTCAATCATTAGAGTTAATATCTTGAAAAATTCAGTACATGTTAAAATATAGGATTAATTCTCTCTACCGAATTCTGAACTAAATCTTTACTACTTACATCTTCTTCCAAGAAAGCCATTTTTATGCGATTACTATCTTTAAGTTTGCTGTGAGAGAAGTTGAAAACGATGTCTTGCATTACACAATAATGCCTTTACTCATTAGAGTTAATATCTTGACATATTAAAAAGTGGGACTAATCTTTTATTCCCTTGCTACCAATCTTCATCGATGTCATCATTACTTACACCATCTTACAAGAATACCCCTTAACTGTGTTCTCTCCCCGACACAGATATCTCTTCAAACACCACAGCAACAGGGTTGGTATCGATTAATTGTCCAACCACCAGACAAAGCCCAACTTCCTTCCAGGAAAGGAAGGATTAAGCCGTACCTTGGTGGTGATACCCCCTTAAATTCCGCCTTAAGTGGCATCAAGTAATTTAAAATCCAGGTTAGTGGCCCTTTAGGACGGCAGCTGTAACATAAGAGGATTAGTATGCAAACTCCAAGTGATTCCGGTTCTGGTGTACATACCTTAATCTGGGAACAGATTGTCACTTGTAAGCGATTTGTTTAAACTTCCCCTTAAATGAGTGGTAATTAAGGGCCGGCGGGGAAGAGGTAATTGGAAGATGTTGGATCGTGTTTTTCCCAGGAAAAAGATGTGATATCGGGTTTTGTTGCAAATGATAGGGTTGGAGCTGAGTGTGTGTTACAAGGTTGAAAATGTGGTATCGTTGCCTCTAAGTGTATTTCGAAAGGTTGCTTTTATATATGTGGGGAGGAGAACAATTCATTGAAAGTATGGACTCTTTGACCACATGCATCACGTGTTATCAGAAATGACTACCCTTTTTTTACAGTATCTTAATTTTATTGTAGACATCCCCTCTTTTGTGCAGTAGATCTCTTTTCTTAACTGGATATTTAATGGGCGAGTGAGCGGCAATTAAGGTTTATGGCGCTGAAGCCAATTTGACTAAGCTGTGTCGAACATTTGCTTAAACTGTTATTTAGACAGAAAAAAGTGAGGAAGAGATAAAAACTGTTAGGCAAGATGGAAAGTGGAATACTGAAAAGAATAAGTAGAGTACCCCAAGAGAGAATCACCTGTGTTTATCAAAGACAGTACACACCAATGGAAAGAAAGAAAATCATTACGGGTCAAGATTTCCGTACTTAGTTAAAGAAGGTAGTACTTGATGGGAGAAATATAACGAGATTAATATACTTTCGATGACTTTGTTCCTCCAATGTATTAAAACATTTTTTTCTCTGTAAGTCCTAGGAGAAGTCTTAAAGTAATTTTGAAGATTTCGTATTAATAATCTCAGCAGTTATGTTGAGGTGTTTGTAAAAGTTGAGGAGAGAAAGAAAGGGAATGAAAAAATACGTAATCTTTTGAAAAAATGAGGTTCGAAATAAGTAGCCCATTAATGCATTTCTTCAAATTGCACTAGTAATTGAAGTTGTGTTTATCATTAGAAACTATGGAAAATGAAGTTGGTATAATCAGTCGAGTTCTTTATTAAATATGTGTTTATAGTGACTGAGACACTTGCAGGTTTTATTCTATTGATGGTACATTGTTAAGATATATCTTAGAAAATAAAAGTTTCATATCGTATTCAATATAATGCATGTATACCAGAGGTCAAATGATGCTAAAAGTACTTTCAAGTTTAAATAATCCTAGTATACACGATTTCTATTAGTTATTGAGTGAATTGTTAAATAAATGTCTTCGGTCTTTTCTATATTTCATCTATCATCAACGTATGAATTAAAATAAACCATCCTGTTCATAATAATAGTGTACTTGAAGATAATGATGCTAGACTTTATATTAAGTGCAGAAATGTTAACATCCTAATAGAAATTATTAAGATTAGCCGTACTGCATACCAATGATACGTTATTAAAAAAATATTCAACGTGTAATATCGTCACACTTTAACCTAAATCTGTGAATGACCTATTATAAGTATTGACGACATTTCTTTTCACGAAGGAGTTCCACACATCAAATTTTTGTTTCAACTGCGTCCTAAACATAATTAAATTTTGAATTAGTAAATACAGCATGTTTCAACTTTTTGCATGAATAATATTCAGAAATAAGTGTGCTTCTGTTGAAGAATCAGAATCAATTGAATAAATTCTTTTTATAAATGAAATAAATTAAATAATCCCAATCACAATTTTATTTTGAAATTCGAGACTGTTCTTAGATTAACTAATTGTGAAGAAACATGAGATTTTCTGGTTATTTAAAATAAACCTTTCACCAATTAATTATGTCTGATAATTACATTTTATACTGCTAGATACGGATTAAGTATTTCAGGTACGAAATATATATATATATCGAGTATAATTTCAAAGGATTATAGATATATGCAACAATAAATTTCGAGGAAACATGACTTTATTATAGATATAAAGGAATAATTGACTTTGAATATAAAATGGTTTGCATTACAGCTTATGAAGTTAAATATATGAATTTGGAAAGTATTAAATTGAATTAACTTGGTAAGTTATGAGATATTTGAGGTTAATCTCGCTAATAAATTTAGATTAGAATATAATATAATTAAATTTAAATATCATATATATGGAATTGTCGATCAATTGTACACATTTTTATAAAATTAGAAACGAATAAGAATTAGAGGAAATTAAGAAACAAATTAAAAACATTCTAAAAGTTCAAAGATTTTCTTTATATTAATTCATGATTTCTTTAGTTATGTTATTTAATTTCATTCACTGATTGATCCATGTGTGATGAATGAAATATGTGTTATTTGAGCATTTAATGATTATGTTCATGTCTTGTTATTCCTTCTGTGGTTATTAAAAAATTGAATTTATTGTTTAAAGTAAAGTTTTTCTTCATGTTCGACTGCTAATACTTATATTATACATGAACAAAATTAAATTGGATGTTTCATGTTACGTCATAAATTAATTAGTAACGTTATTTTACGTTATGTTATTATAATATAGTAAGATTTGATATTAATTAATAATAAAATACCAAGAAAATAATAAGGAGTTCCAGAGAATCAGATTATGAGTATATCTAAAATACATTTTTTTTATCAAGAATGAGTAAACTTAATTCCAAATACAAGGAAACTAGCCAAAGATTTGGATTATATATTAATATTCCGTATTAGAAATCTGTACCTTATATTGCAAAAAAGTCCTTAATATAAAACTCTCATTCAAATAAGATCATATGAAATCTGAAAAAGCAATAAGCGCGCCATCGTTGGCGATTCACGGTGACAAATGTAATAAAATAATTATCAACAAGGACATTACGACATCGCATCTATTAAAAGTTATTTTAATATAGACCT
Source organism: Nephila pilipes (assembly GCA_019974015.1). NCBI lineage: Eukaryota > Metazoa > Arthropoda > Arachnida > Araneae > Nephilidae > Nephila > Nephila pilipes. The sequence continues at coordinate 25,160 of BMAW01006344.1, read as the reverse complement.
GCAAGAATTTGATATAAAACTGATAATTGGATAACTGTTGAGAATCGGAATTATTCTATTCATTCTTAGAATATTGGATTGTAAAACATGTTGTATAGGCGTTCTATTTTCAGTTTGAAGGTTGTTATAAAGGTGACTAATTCTTTACTCATGATAATAATTAGCAGTCTCGGGAAATACTTCCAGTTTTATAATAAATATTCATTATCGTACTATACATATAACACGTACAACTGAAATGGAATTCTCAAATAAGCAAACATTTTAGATGATTTAATACTTCAAAGGCATCTATTTTAAGCATTTGTCTCTTATTCTCACTTGTAAGGTGCTTATACATATTTATAGAGCTTCCCCAGAAGTAAAATGTAATTATTATGTAAGGAAGTAATATAATTAAATAGGCTTACATTACTATAGATTTCATTTACATATTCTATATAAATGTTAATGCAGTGAAATATTTATTAACATAAATATTTATAAAATCTTAATAAAATATTATTGCATAATATCACACACATATTTACATGCATACCTTCATTATATATATATATATATATATATATATATATATATATATATATATATATATGTATATATGTGTGTGTGTGTGTGTGTATGTTTCAATGTTCCAAAGCGATTCTCAATCTTCTACATAAATCTTGATACATTCAATCTTCATACATTTAAAACAAACAAAATTAGCAGAGAGTAAAACCGTTAACGAACAAATAATAGTCTTAAAAGCGCAAATAAGAAGCGCCATTTATAGTTTAACAAGAAAAATGGATACCTATAAAAATAAACATGCTTATTCTGACTTAAAACTGAATAGCGGAGTTAAACATGTTATAGAGCACCAAACCACCCCAAATACATTTTGCTAGGGATAAAATGAGTTTCTCTAAAAAGTAACAAAGAAGCAGAAATAGCAAAACTATTTTGTGCAATATGAAAATAAATATAGAATGAGCTGCATGAGAAAAAAAGAAATGGAAAAGAAAGTGTCTATTAAAAGTATTCAACACATACCAGAATCCACAATTGTAAAACAATAATAGATTCATCCTATAAAAAGATGAAATATTCAACGTTGTTCAATAAAAGTATCGAAAGATCATACATCAAGTAGCACGTGAGCAGAAAGTTGATACAATTTAAAAAAAATGTTTTTTCTCCAGATTTCTTAAAATTTGTGGTATTGTATTGAAGTGAATAATAATAATGATTTTATTTCCTATACAGCAAGAAACTTTTTATCATAAAAGCATTCATATATATCCTTAAAAATATACTTACAGAAAGAGATATTACACAATTTCTGATAGAAGGAGTGACACACATTGAGAAAAATATTTGAGAAAATCTCTAACTGATACTCCGACATCGTGTGATAAAAATAGGTCTTAAAATTCATTCCAAACTATCTCAAAATACAAATGTTTTGAATAAAAAGACACTAATGTATTTGTGCTTATAAACTGTGTTTGGAGTCAGTTAAATCTTCAAAACTAGACTACTAATTCTCTGGCTTTGTTCTCCTATTGTTACGCGATGAATTTGTATTAAAAAAAAGTTCACCTTTTAAAGTCAGCATCTTAAAACTATTTACGTAAGGTTTAAAATAGTTAAAATTTTCAAAATATAAAACAGCTAAAATTTCTTCAAAATTAAGAAAAAAATACAAGATCATATATATATTTGCATACATATATTTCCCAACAAAACCCTTAGTCATGAGGATTTTATCTTTTTCCTTACATACCCCTGTCATAATTAAAAATATGAATATGTTTCTAAAATATTGTGATTTTTGGGTTATTTTCTGTTTGTTTTTCCGAACTGAGGGATTAATTTTTTTTTATTCATATCTTTTTTAACTGGCCGAGATTTAAATGATTTCTACAAGTATTTATTTTAGATAAGGTGTGATCTTTTTCTTTTGTTGCATCATTCGAAAAGCGCTAGAAGAAGTGACTATAGAGTTCCCATTCTTTTGCATAAGAAGGATGTAAGATTACGAAATTATGAAATAATTTTCGAGATTTTTCTTTTTTTTTTTAATGTGATGGCAATTTCTTATATCGAAAAAGGGATTATGCAATGATAGTGTATGGATAATAATTATGAATATAGCTTATAACCTTCAATTCATGATGTGAAACTTTGTATGAGTTTCATAGAATTGAGTACGTGGATGTACTTCCGATGTTTGTAGATATTTCACGCAAGTGACTGGAAAATATATTTTCCGATGTAATTGCGCATTCATGGCATTATTTTGAAGCTGTCCGATAGAAATAAATTATTTATCAGCTCAGACCAAGTACTGCGAAGAAATCATTTGTGTATCCACAGGAAAAAGTGGTTCACATTTTGAAAAACACGGTAATATTCTGTTTACGAAGGATGAATATTTTATTGTTGTGTGTGTATTTGTTTGTGTGTGAAGGCTAAAATTCTCTATTTATAATAGTTCCAAACTTATATCACACTGTAACGCCTGTCCGTTGCGTGCTACCTCTTATGCCACAGCTAAACTCAATTATTAAACATTAAGACTCAATTAGTCAATCAAAGAGACACTTGAACAATAATTACGGAATTTATTAACTTCTAGTTAATATAACAACAATTATTAATGCTCTCCCGAGGAAGGGTTTTAATACCCTAACTCAACCCACCAATATTAGTCTAACAGACTCTTACCACTAAGCCTTCCTCGACTGCAACTCAGACTCTGGGACATTTGTTGAACACTGGTATAACTAAATCTCTGGAATTATTCAACTCTTATTCCAATCACCTGATTCAACCTCTCTTTCAACTCCTTCTTCAACCTCTCTTTCACGACTTTCAGTCGGAGTTTATATATTTCCTAACTCTTCCACTTCACTTCATTTCTACCTGTTTTCTGTCTACATATTCACGTTTCATTTTTTGTTGGGCAAAGGATGTTTATCAACAGCAATCAATCTTAATTAAAAGCCCCCAAATTTAGTGAAGAGAAACCGCAAATTGACCAATGTCACAACACTAGTTACTATAAGTAAGTAATGTAATAAATAATTTAAGAAAATATTCAGAAAAGTGAACTGAAATGGTTTCAAAACTTAAAGCGAGGTATTTACATCTAATCTTATTGATCACTATGAAAACAGGGGTCAAACTATTGTCTTATATGAAATCATTATGGAAAAGTAACTATCTTGTATAACTAAGTAAAGTTCTTGTTCTATCTGAAAGCAGTAAATGGTTGAAATTCTCTAGGCTGTAAACCTATTCCTAGAAAGTAACTAGTTAGAAATATACAATAAGTATGCCATAAAACAATACATTTACATTGCAAAAGAGCTAAACTTTTGTACAACCATTTCGACCGTTTCCCCACGTAGCATTTTTCTCGAACATTCCCGAAATAGTATAAATTTCCCAGACTAAAATAAGCATTGCATCCCAATCACGTAAAAGACTGCCTGGCGTCCCATTATACTCCCCGCACATAAATCAAAAATATGAATCGCCGCTACAAAAAGGACCTATTCTGGAAATTAAGCGAGCACCGATGCCACATAAAGATAATCTCAATGCGATAAATTCCATTGCACTTGCTTAACAAAGGAAGAAAAAGTTGGCACACATATCTTAGCTGTTACCTTTTCTCTTTCTTGAGAGGATAAGATCAAAATCCTGTAAAAAATATAAAGGAATGCCTTAGGAGGTGGAAGAAAAAAGAACAACAACAAAAAAGGGTTGAGCATGATGTTACGTGATGGCAAAGTGAATGAGGAAACTAGCGTGGTCAGTGAAATGCGTAGGACAGGAATGTTTTTTAATCTAAAAATTCGTTTTCTGCTGTTGTATGTTGCAACGTGCAGGTTGCATCTTAGTAGAAATGTGTAATTTCATTGCATAGGAGGATACACTGTCGAATATTCTTGAATTTGCATCGCTTGGTGTGATTAAAGAATGGCTCTCCCAAAAATTAATAATTCAAAATGCCTTTTTCTGGAATGTTAATACAGAAAATAGGATTAATTCTATTTTAGAATTTAGCATAATGTTACTAAAGTTTTATAAATTTTAATATTTTTAAAGCAGGGATATATTATTAAACAATTTGATGTTATAATTGTTTACTAAATAAGTAATTTCAATGACAAATATTGCCAAAGATCGTTATGATGGTATCATTTGGTATGATTAAAGGAGTGGTTTGGCAGATGTTAAGAATTCCAAATATGCTAGTTTCTTCTATGTTCTGAAGGGAAAAAAATATTTCTGGATTCGAATTCAGCAAAGCGCTAGAAATGCTTTTTAAATTTTAATACTTTAAAAAAATACATTGAAATTTATTTAATGTCATACTAATTGTTTCCTAAAATATTATTTTCGATGAACATGATGATGTATTATGGAATATCATTATGATACAAACATTTGGTGTGTTTGAAGAAATGTTTATTAAAAAATTCTATCGCAAAAAGCTACGGATTCAGAATGCTATTTTTTCAATGTTCTGAAATAAAAAGAAGTAGTTATAATTTTAATTTCATCAATACTTTAGTTAAGCTTTCTTAATTTTTAGACTTTGAAAATAAGAATACGTATAAAGTTTTTGATGCTATAATAAGTGTTTTCTGTCGCCGATCTCTAAATTCTTCTATATCTTACTCTGTGGAGAACATTCATCCCTCAGTTATTTCTAAAATATTACAGTAATATATAAGAGAAAAATTGCATTTCCTTTTCCTTTCAATATTTTAGTTGGTTCAAATATATTATTTTAGAAGTTTCTGCATGGATAAATCGTGATGTAGAATTTGAAAAAAAACTTCAACTTCATGCTTCAAATTCTGCTTTGATTGATAAGGTATCAAGCATTGTTTTCCTGCAAATTAATAATAATAATATATATAATCATTATTTTTCAATTCATGTAGTCTTATGGAAAGGAAAACATATACATCTTATCGATTGGATCCTATTTCAACTCCTACACTCACAGTGGTAAAACTCCTGGCACTAAATTGCACTAAATTTTGACACTTCTTCCCTGTAGTCAATGACAGCCTTTCTCTGTGTATAAATTTATTTCGGAGCATTTTAAAGAAACACAGTTGGTGAAATTCTTATCAAAATTTTTCCTCGCCCGTGTAAGGGCTAAAATATGATTTAACCACGTTTACCTGTAATACAAAATAGAAAAAAAAACTAAACTTCTATACAAACACACTGAGGCATTTGTCTCTGGTCAGCACATTTTATAATTCAGAACCAAACTTTTTTATCGGAATTATTCTAGCAAATTAGGAAGTTTGCTGATCTTGACTGACAGATCCTCAGTTCACAATACCGCTAGCATTTTTGGTCAAGTTTACCGTAATTGCCACTTTTCAATTAAGTACAATCTTTCTTGTTTTCCAGTGGGTTACAAACAACATTTGCTCAATATTACAATAGTGTAGATACAGTTTACCGTATAGTAAAATTTCCTCAAAGACGAGCAGGTATTCTTGAAGTTCTAATGAAAATGATAAATGTAAACATGTATCAGAGTAACTCGCTGTTTCAACTACCATTGCAATGTATTAATTTTTCTTTAGAACTGTACTTTTTTCAATGCAAGAATAATTTCCCTTAATAAATGGTGATGTGTAATTTTTATCTGAATTTAATCCTGTAATTGTCAAAATGTGATGAAAATTTTGTACGATATTTATGCGTGTACACAAGTTCGGAATGTGCATAAACATAATAAATCTATGTTTTAACCCTTTAAATGTTTATCTGGAATGATTTATCTCTGTTATTCTCATTAAAAATATATTGACATTTGATAATCTGGCAAAGTTGTTAATCTGGCATAACTGTGGTCATAAAAGTATTAGGTTAGAGGCCTCTTATTGTATTTTGAAATAAAATTACATATTAAACGATAGTAACTGACTAATTATTCGAATAATAAGTATGAAATGGAATAAACTCCAAATACAAGCATTTTTCATGTGGTAGCTTAAGAAATTCCCTACAAGTGCCATGATATCCATGGGTGCTACGTCGTCCACCCTTGCCCTGGAAGTAAATTCATTCAAACTAAGTTTAGTTTAGTTTTATATTAACGTCTTTAGTTTTATATTAACTAACATGAGGGCTATTGGCGACGGACCTCGTAATTTTGAACCACGGTCAAGTGACGAGGACGACACCTGAGCTGGCACCCCCCTCTCCTAACATCCACACCACGCCAACGGGAGGACTTTGGGCCCCGAACAGATTTAACGTGCAGCAGTCATTCAAACTAAATAGTCGAAGTAATCGAGAAAAACAAGCCGAAGTAATCTTTATAAGCAGATCGTACTGCGTCTGATTGAAATGGACGAAACATAAAATTTTGTTTCCTCTCACATTGCTATTCCTGAAGTAATGTAAAAACAAATTATTACTCATTACTTATACGGTAAATCAATTGAAATTTGAGAAATTCTGAAAATATTTAAAATTTTGGGTGATTCTCTTCATCAACTGAAATGTATCGATGAATTCGTAAAGGAAATAAAACCAGAAATGAACCTACAACTTTCTTGATTTCTTAACCAATGTTCTGTTAAAATTGCTTTTCTTTCTGGGCAAGTTAATATTTGGAACTCGACCAAATGCGATTGCCACGTAAAACATCTTGTCAATGGAATTGTAGATGTTATTGCTCTCATAGTGAGAGAAGGCGTGATATTTGCTGCCATTATTCTTAATAGTGGTTTTTTACAGATTGAAAGTGCCATTATATGTGATTCTCGTCTTTGAGGGTTTTTAATAAAATCTGGTGATAAAGAATTCACACTTTTATAAAAGATGTTTGAAATTCTAACAGATTTCTGCAGAATTATTCAATGAATGCATGTTTTTAAAGATATTATTTATTCGGGACTATAAATAATAAATACTGAAAAAAGAATTACTAACATAAAAATTAAATTCAAGAATTCTATAAGGCCAGTCCCTTAAAATATGAGGAATGCTCCGAAGGAAATGAAATTAAAATTTCAAATTTTATTAGCAACACATATTTTTTGCCATGCTTGCTTTATGAAACAATCAAGAAAAATAATTATGTGGTAATTTAGTTTAGTTTAGTTTATATTAACGTCGCACTAGAAGCAACACTAGGGCTATTGGCAACTGGCCTCGTAATTTTGAACCACGGTCAAGTGACGAGGACGATACTTGAGATAGCATCCCCTCTAATAACATCCACACCACGCCAATAGGAGGACTTTAGGTCCCGACAAATTCAACGTGCATCAGCCCCGGCTACACGACGGGTCTTTAGCGGTCAAGGATCGACCCCACGACTGAATTATGCGGTAATAAACCTAGGATAAAATCGATAATTGAAAAAGAAAATAAAAAACAAACTAAGAATATCTAAAACTGGCATGTCAAATTTTCAAAAGTATTTTAACTAAAATCCTAGAGTAAAGAAAAATTTACGAAGTATTTTTCAACAGTTGATTTTGTCAAAATTAGTATCCGAATACATAATTCCCCTTATATTCCGAATCCTGATACATTAAAACATATGTAAAAGTGAATTATATTAAATAAAATAAATAAAACGATAACTGGACACACTATTTACAAATTAAAAAAAAAAAAAGTGCAAATAGGCTTATTTAAAACTCACGAACTACAAATTTATAAGAGCTACATTGTGAGTTAGTAAAGTGAAGGGAATAAAAATAATACATATAATTAAAAAGTTAAATTTTAAATTTATTGCGAATAATTTTGTTAAACTATTTAGTTAAATATATAGAATTCCTTCATTCGTATCATTAAGGGTATAATAATGTTTTCCTTAAATCTACATTTTACACTGAGTATTTTCAAATTTTGTCTAATAATTTCTTGGAAAAAGTACTTTTACATCATGCTTTTCATTTGGCAGATAATGCAGTTGTTTGAAACATTGATTTTAAGCGATGGTGTACAGTTATGTCAGAATTCGCTCTTCCAGCATATTTTAGCACGTAGAACATAAACTATCGTTTCAATGGATCAGATTTTGAAAGACAAACAATAAAGCTTACTTTGACAATGAACCCAACAGATGAATGTGAATATTTGTAACAGAGAAAGGTGGAATGTTATCGATATAAATCTGTTTCCATAAAACGCAAAAGTGTCGTTATAGAAATAAACTAATAGATCTAATGGCACAGATGCACGCTACTGTCCAATTTACATAATTTTTAGATGTAGAGGAATATCATTGCTTCTTTATTGACAGATAATAGCATTTATTGCAAAGTCCTGAGCTTTGTTCTTTTTTAAATGATAATTGAAGTGACTTTCTATTTATAACTCGTTTATAGGTGATTAGAGAAAGTGGCAAAAAAAGAGAATACATTGTGAAGAGGTATGTATTGGATTTAAGATTTAGTTAGTAAAAATAGTTAGTGAAACGCAAAATTGATTTTAAGTTAATTTCTTCTAAATAAAGATATATTACAACTGATAATATAAGTATTTTTCAGTTGTGTAAAAAGGGGAACAATTTGTGCATAAATTATTTCCTCGGAATAATTGCAATGGAGGATTACTTAAATGTCAAGTTTGAAAAGCAATTTATGTGATTAAAATACAAAATTTCTTAAAATTTCTGAAGGGCAATGGGCACAGAAAACAATTTTATTTTTTGTTGATTTGGAAGTTTGGAAGCCGGATAGGTAGCCGGACGTACTTGTAAAAGAGTAGCTAACATAGTTTAGGTCTTCGATCAGATCAGGACATTCATACATCTAGACGGGTGTACTTTAAAGTGTCAATGCTCAAAGCCTTCTCTTTAGCTAGAAAGAAAATGGGGTGGCAGCTCAAGTATCGCTCCAGTCAATTCATTGTAGCTCAATATTACTGCTATAATTATTTAAAAAGGCCTATGTTTGACGACATGCCTTTTAAAATGCCTTTTCCTCCCCTATTAATATATGATGAGTGGTTTTCGTCATTTTACGTCACGATGTCACCTCCAATAAGAACTAGTTTTATCATAAAACCAGAAGGGTGAAATAATTGAAACAATGTGTTGCTTCCGGTAAATCTGTTCCGAAGAAAGCGAAGATGGTCTCATATGACGGAAAATTTTTGCCGACGGATGTTTGGGGAATGTGGAGAACGTCACACTCACGGACTTAAAAAAAAGGAAAACGATCTTATGCAATACCGCCTATCCCCAGTATAATTTCCTTGTCCCAGCAGGTGAACATTTTCAGCGAACTTACATACGTCAAAAGCAAATTACCTTTTTGTTGCATAGAAAGCACTTCAATAAATAATGAATCAATATTTAGAGAAAATGGAGCACACCAAATAAGTGTTTTAATCAGGTATTAAGGAAATTAGCGTAAGCTTAGTTATAACTGGTTTATTATTAATACTATTTTAGTGTTATAATGCTTAATATAATTAATTTAACTTTTAATAGTTTATATAAAAGTTTTTTTGTGCACAAATGCAACATAACACAAGGATGTTTAAAAATAATTTGATAATGAACAATTTCAATAAAATTATTCCCATCAAATTTTTGTAATAAGATTAATAAGAAAAATTCAGTACGTTTGTTAGAAACAATGTCACACGCGACTTAAAAACAAATAAATAAAATTGATAATTATGGTTATTAATTAATCACTTTTATGGAAAGTATCAATTTTTGTTACATGACGTGCATTGAAAACATTCTAAATATTCGAGGTTCTTTAATAATTACATTTTTAATTACTGTCACAATGTGTATAATAAGATACTCGTGAAAAAAATTTTATATATAAAAGCGTTTGTCAACAAAGGGTTTGTTAAAATTGTTAGATAGTTTTTTCTGAATTTATCAAAATTTATAAAGAAATACAGCCAGTTCCTAAACAATAGATTATCCTCAAAGTAATTATATAAATAGAAGAACAAAAAAAAGTATGGCATGTAAAGATTTAGGAAAAAAAACAATTAAGTGAAGTAACAAAAGTTAAAAATTTTAGCGTTGAGTTTATTAATTTGCAAAAATAATTTTGTGTTGGTATTTAATGCAGTTAAATTCCAATGCATGTACGACTTCGTTTAAAATTCATAGGGTGCTATGTCATTTCACTGGAAACATCAGATATTATTCTACAAACGTTTACTTATGCCCATTAAAATTATGCAAATTAAGATTTAAATATTTTAAGGCATTTTGTGTAAATGCCAACTTTCAAATTTTTCAAATTTGTACATATTATAAGAAACAATGCTTTTGATTCACGTGACTTCATCGTCCTATAATAGATGCTTTCACGTGTATCTTACTGATGAATTCATGCACTTCACTGTTGCCAGTTTTTGATTTTTACATTAATTTTCAGCAATATATATTTATTACGAATTTAAAAATTACTTCATAGAGTAACAATAAGGTTTTTGTTTGATCAAGATCGCTCATTCGTTTTTGCTAAGAAAGATATCCAATAAGTATTTATAAGGTTGGAGACGCAGCTCCGTCGTTTTAATTACTCAAGAAAATTGCAGAAAAGAGAGAATTTTCAAAGAAAAAGCAATTTATCCATAGAGATATCTGAAATTTCTTCATATTACATGGTAATTCACATGATATTAGATGTAGTTGTTCTGAGGGATTAACATGACGTCTATCATTCCAATAGGGATTATTTCTGACAGATTTATGAATACGCGAAAGCTAATTCAACAGATTTTAGAATCTCGTGATCTATTCAATGAAATGATAATTGAAATTGGATCAGAAAATAGTAACGAACTCTTTACTTTTGTATTAGAGAATGGGGAAACTAAGGAACTTAAAATTATTTTTATGTGAAAAATAATATAAATATCTACAATACACAAGGAAAAAAATATTTCGTCTTAAAACGTTTCTTGCACGTAATCTTTATTCTAGCAAAACATTACACAATTTTTAAATTTTAAATTTTAAAAGGAATTTAACACAATATGAGATTGTTGTCATGTTTGATTTCAATGGAAATCACTTGATTGAATCCGTCAAGAGACCATCATGTGACTTAGTGTCATTAATCACAACATTTCAATATCAGGCTTTCTGAATCATATGAAACAATTACAATAGCAATTAAACTACTGAGTTTATGAGTTCGCTAATCAATACATTGACATCCGTGTTTATACATTTGGTGATAAATAACATTCATAATTATCAAAAGGAAATAAAATAAATACAGAACAAGACAAATTCTGAAATCAAAAAGCCTTTTTCTGGTTTGGTAAATAGCTTTCCTTTCAATGCAATACATTTAGTTCTCTTCAGAAATCCATTGCCCACAGCAAACGCGCGATACGTTAGTAATGCAACAAAAACAAACATATTTCCGAAATTCATTTGAGTTCTCTTTACCCTTAAGAACTATTGATCGATTTTACAGTCGTAAAGTGATCACATGCGCTGTCATTTTCTCCCCAGATCTTACATGCCATGCAGTGAAAGCTCTTATCTAGAAGCGATCAACTGTTCTTATAGTGTCTTTCTTTCTATCTTACAATTGCAATTCTACTGAAGTAGTTATCCGTTATGCAGTTGCTAAATGTGTAGTTTCTTGAGGAAAAGTCGCTTTCTTTTCGTTAAAGTATTTGCAAAAAGTTACTTTTTAGTTAATGGTACATATAAGGTAGCAAGTAGAGTCGAAATAGATGCGGAATTTTCTTAGCAGGTTGCTTATTCATTTACTCCTCGCTTTTAAAGGTTCCGTTTGATCCTGTTTTAGCTACATTTAGAATAAGGGATGAGATGCACTTTTTGGATGTTTTATAAATTTCGTGTCTTTGTTACAATTTTTTTCAAATGGTCTATAAAGGTTAGCAAACTTGGTGAATGGGATAGGGAAAACTAGATTATTAGAGAAGATAAGAGGAAACAGAATTGATAAGAGAGTGTTAGAGAATATAATTATTTGGAGAAATCAGCACAAGCAACAGAGGAGATAAGAAATTGGAGGAAGAAGTAGTAAAAGTAGTAGATGTCATATTAAAGAGAGTGATCAGAAGGTTTGAAGTATGAGTTTAGCCCTGTACTTAATCTGTGAAGAAAGAATAATTTGATGTTGGATTAAGATTTGAATCGGACACCCCATTAGATCTGTTTCATATAAGAAAACTTTTAAATTGTTTACAGTTATAGACGCAAGAGGGTTTTTATTTCACATACTCAAAACAAGTATTGATTTCTGGACCATTATAAAGCAGTTTATTTCTGTATTGGTAATAATAAATTTGATTTTTGTACAAATTTTAAAGACTTCGATTCTAAAAATTACAGATAAAAGGGAAAATGGGCTTCTTTCTGGTCCCCAGTTTTACATTTTAATCTTGCTATCTACGTTCAAAACATACAAAAAAAAACTCAATTCACCTTTTCCTTGACAAACGCGGTGTAGCCGTGGTAACCTAGGAATCATAGTCGAGAATTCGCAAATGCCTTTGTTTCGTCGAATCATGGGTTCAAGCCCTGATGCCACTAACAGGGCAGATCCATGTTAAATCTGTCGAGGCTTCAAGTACTCCCATTGCGATGTGTGGAAGTTTGGAGAAGGAGATATCTAGTGTGAACCTCATCTCTTCTACGAGATTCGAAATGATGGAGTCCTCTACGAAGAACTTAAACTTGCCGAAAAGAGACCAACCACTTGTTTTCTCTCCTTCATGTGAGGCATTGAAGTTCGTTTTAAAACATATTTTGCCAAATTTATTTCCCTTCCCGTTTAAAGGTTTAACTTTTTGATAAAAAATTTGGGAGGGTTGAAGTGATACAATGAGCGCTGACCGGAAATTTTATAGCTCATTAGGGAACCCAACTTTTCCCCTCAAGATTCGCCCAAGGTCTTGCAAACGCTGTGAACGAGCTACCTCACAGTTTCCACTTACAGATAAAGACACTGAACTCAGTATTAAAAATGCCCTCAATATTGGGTGGTTGTCGATCTCCCGCATCTTAAAGGGGGGAATGAGTAGAAGAATTCTGCACTTTCAAAGATGTTTGTAAAAGAAAAGAGAAATTTTTTCGCGACTGGTAGTTATGGGTAAGTAGATCGTTTTAGGAATAGCTTTACACAAAAAAGTAAAACGCTTGGAGTTTTAATACAACAATATATTAAAATGTTCTCCTGTAGTAATGAGGAAGTAAGTAGAATAAAATTGCAACCGATTAATCATCCTCGTCAATAAAGTGTTGTTCGAAATTCCGAGACACGTCGCCACACAATATTTCTCCTTTAACTCTAGAGTGACGTTTATTATAATCAAACAAGTAATCTATCTGAACACAGATTGGCTATAATTTTCTTTGTGTTTCATTCTTTAGGAACGCTTTACTGCAATGTTAATTTAAACGAAAGAAAGAAACTAATATTATTTTATTAAAATGATGTCCATGTTTAATTAAAATAATATTAAGTAAAAATGCAAAATAATCTAGTTTTTTATGGTTTCTAGTTGTTTTTTTATTAATTGGAAGTACTTGTTAAGCTTTCAATAAATCTCTAAATTTCGAAAGTTCTTGCGTTCAGCGTCATTTTTTTAAATCCCACATGTTATGATTTCTTTCATAAATTAGTTTCATGTTCTACTTGAGCAGACGATATTAATTTCTTTTCGTTTCCGATCAAAAACTGATTGTCGAAGATTAATATAATGAGTTTTTTGATTAACGAAAAAAACATGTTTCGTTAATTTCAGTCAATCACACGTGCGTGATGAATGAAAGTTTGCTTTTTGTAATTATAGGGCTCTTTTTGCTACATTGAACACGCTAAATCCAATCAGTGTTTGTTTTTTCGTGCATTTTTATGGTTAATTATGCTTCGGATATGGTTTTGGCATCGTTCTCGAAAACTTCCATTATTAGAATGCAGATGACGAGATGTTAAATATTTGTTGACTAGATATGTTGTGTTATAATTTAATTAATCTATCACATTTCGTTACATTTTCATTAAAATTATGTATCAAACATTCATATATAACAATTTAGCGTTTATTTATAACAAATATCCTCTGCATTCTTGGAATTTCAGATGCTTTAATAAAAAGCACTGATACTAGCGGATATCTAGTGTATTTTAATAACAAACTATTGTTGGTATTCTCTTTCATGAAACTTATTTTAGTAAATAAACATACATATATTGCATTGCTCAGTATACATATGTTGCATTGCATACTCAGTATACATTGCTTACATATTTTGCATTACATACTCAGTATACATTACTTACATATATTGCATTACATACTCAGTATACATTACTTACATATATTGCATTACTCAGAAACGAATCTTAATAACCATTGTCAAAACTTTGTTATTGAAAACCAATTCGTTCAATGTTAAATACAACTCTATAAATGAAAACGAAATATGTCTATTAAATACCGAGACTCTAGATGAAATACGCTTGTGCCAAACGACACCGACCGTCAGTTGCTTAGCTTTAAGCCTTCTTTTTTTGGATGAAGTGCCTCTCGTTTCTTTAAAAATGTAGCGGTCGTTCACATTTGAGTTATTTTTTTTTTCGCCGGAAAAATTATAAGAAAGCAAAGAAATGTGAAATTTCACATGAAACTTGGAAAAACCTCTATTGAAACTTATAAATGATTAAAATAAGTGTAAGACCATGGATGTTTATTGCGTTCACGTGTTTTTGAGTGGTTTAAGCATTTTCAAGGAGGTCGGGAAGATGTTGAAGATTCACGTACAAGTCACCCTTACATGTCAGAAATTGATTACAATATCGGAAAAATCGGTAATCGGGTTCGATCTGAGCGTCGATTGAGTATTCATGCAATTTCTGAGACGGTAAGATTTGACAAAGTGTCGGGATGGCAAAGTTTTCACTAAGACAATACACTGGCTCATTCCACATTGACTGTCAAGATGTTTATAGCCAAGTACATCATCCCAGTGTTACACCGTCAGCCTTATTCACCGGATTGTAACTTCCGTCTGTTTCCTAATACGAAATCTGCATTAAAAGGAACAAGTTTTGAGTCTATTGAAGCTCTGGAAAGAGAAATCGGCACGCGTTCTGAAGGAGCTGACACAACTAGCTTTCCAGCACTGTTTCGAACAATGGAAGATCGCATGGAGCGTTATTGGATAGAGGAGGGGTGTATATCGATAGTGATAATAAGTAAATATGTATGATATCAAAATAAAATGTTTACAGCATCAGTCTCATTATTTAATTCCCATACATCTTATGGGCATTTTTATACATTGAATATTATTTAAAAATTTTCTTTTCTATTATGAATGTAAATAGCATGTTTAAACTTACTAGTACTCAGTATTGGTTAGAAAAATACGAACATGAATTTATTACAATTAGAAGCTAAATTTCTCGTATATTAAGAAGGCAAGTTCCTCCGCAAAAGCAAAATTATGCTGTGCCGTCTAGCAATCCTTTCGTATTTACCACGACGAATATAAAACAGCAGTAATGCTGCACAGCTGAATGTCAACGAGTTAATATTTTATTTTAAGAGAAGTGCATAATTTATATTATCATATTTAGGTGCATATAGAATTCAATCTCAGTTCGTATGAAGGATATAAAAAAATATTTCCGAAATATATAACTCTTATAATAATATAAAAGTAATACTTTTAAAATAAGTCGAGAAAATTATCTTTGCTATTGCTTTGTTTTCATCAATAAAATCATTATGTAAGCTTATTTTAAATTTTTTCATACATTATCATCTGATCCCTACATGCTCCTTAAAACATTGTCAAAAAAATTGAAATAAATTTATCTGAACTGTTCTATTTAGAATTACCAATTCATAAGCATTGCTTTTCCAGTTTGATTGCTAAATTACGTTGAAAGGCTTAGCTTAAATTATTTCACGTTAGTGAAATGTACACATGAATTGAAATTAAATAAATGATGTATAAAGTTAGTAAAATAGATTATATCCTTGATACACGAGTGTTACAATTACCTTGATGCATCAATGTTACATCTTAAGATACATCAATGTTACATCTTAAGATACATCAATGTTATTCTAAATTATTGCATTGGGTGTTCTGGAATTAGAACCATTTTTGTACTTTAAGAAACTTTTGAAGAAATCTAAAGCCTTATGGGTCTTAAACTGTAGTTCCCAAAACATGAAAATAAAAAAGAATTTACAGTAGAAATTTATATTTTCAAAATATGCCAAAAGAATATCTTCAATGATACTTATTATACTGGTTTAAATATTTAACATCTTCTAGTTCTCCAGTGCATTTTGTTATGAATTCTTTCTCTCCAAGCGTCAAGCAGATGTTAACACTGCGTCATTTCCACATTTAAAGCAACATTCCTTCAGTATTGCAGGCATTTTATCCTTCATTTCCTTTTCCAACGCGAGCTCGTAAACGAATCGAATGCACAAAACTCGTTGTTCGCCATTTTCAATCGTAAAATTCCCGCCAAAAATTCAATCAAAAGTCATCAGCATGTTCCATGCAGATGTTCGGAATCATTGAGTTGAAGCGTAAACTTCTGTGTATACCATTTGAGTATGTGATTAAATCCAGAAAAAGATACTATCCCCTCAATGTTTTTTATTTTATTCTTTTTTTTTCAGCCATTTTTTGTTGTATCTTCTGGGACTTAACTTTTATGGTCCCCAGTTTAAGTTTAGGTACGCGCTGCAAAAGTATCCAAGGCTATAAAATACAGTCAGTGTAATTCTAGACCAGTTTCATTGGGTCTTCTAGGGTAGTGACGTTTTTAGTTTGATTTTTTTTGTTCGATATATTTTTTTCCTCTTCTTCTCTTACGTTTTTTAGACCCTATCAAAGCGTCGTTAAACGGTAGTTAAAAGTTATTACTGCTGCATCTAACGTTGTTTTCGAATACTAGTTCAGATCAGGCACATACATACACATACACTGCAGCGACAGTGAAGGTGAAAAAAAAAGTTTTAATACACGTCGTTGTTTTTATCTTGTCTTTGCAGCCCTGTTGCTGCTAGTAGAAGAGTAAAACTAATTTTAGCTTTCTCTGAGTTACTGTTGTATTTAAGTACAAAAAAAAAATCAATAATGGATTGAAATTTAATATAATATATTGGTGTTTCCTCCATTTTATATGGAGTGGCTGAACTTTGATATAATTTATGTCGAAACGACAAATAGAATGTCTAAATTGTTTCTAAATATAAATTTATTTTTTGATCCTTACCAAATTTAGTTTTTTATTTTTCATTGGGTACTGTGAATTAAATCAAAAATTTAATAATGTACTGAAATTTAAAATGATGCATTGGTATTTTTTTGATTTTATATCGTGTGGCTGAGTTAAGAAAATGTTTGTACTGAAACGATAAATACAAAAACTAGATTTTTTTTTTCAATTCATCTATTTAATCAGTAGTCTTAATAAATTTAGTTTCTTAAAAAAAATTCTTTGATTTACTGTATTGTTAAAATAAAAACAAATTAAAATTGTATTGAAATATGATATTTTATATTGGTATTTTCTGCATTAAATATATGTTATGCATTCATTAAATAAATATATATGGAGGGAAGGTGATAGAAATATTTATAATGAAATCGACAAATTGAAAGAATCGAACTACTTTTAGGCTAGCGATTTTAATTTTTAGTCTCTATCACACACATACATAACATTTAGCATTTATTTGTTAAGTATATTTTAAATACTTTTTTGTTTATTATTATGAAAATTATATCGATATGTAATTATTGTTTATTTATTTCTATATATATATTGGTTCGTTTTTATCAGTGATTAGTTTGAAAAGTATTTTTTTTTTCTAAATTTAAGAAAATCTTTAGATTCTTGTAGTATTATTTGGAATTTTTATTTTTCTTCAACTCATGTTTTTCGAAATCAGTGCAAATACATATTATAATTTTCATCATGAAAGTGATTCTGTAAGATCTGGCGCATTCTCATCATTTAATTACTATAAATTGACTATAAATAAATATATAGATATATAAGCATCAAAACTATAATATATAATTAGTTATTTGTATATCAGCTTGATAATTTAGATATTTAGCACCCTATATTTCTGTAATTGAAGTAAATCAACAGTTACATATGAACTGCAAAAAATAAATGTTCATGAGAATATGATGTTCTTTAGTTTTCTTTCAAGTTCTTTTATCTTTAGCATTTATTGTAAAACATAATATGAAAAGGTTTTACTGCACTTGATAAATATTTAAATTTAACATTAAGGAAAAGGAAAGAAAATATCGGTTTAAATCATAATTGCCTTTTAGTTATATATATATATATATATATATATATATATATATATATATATTAGTATTTATTCACTCTCAGTTCCTTTCATTAAGAAAACCATTCTAGAAAAAAAATGCATTTTCACGGAATTTCTTATAAGAATTTTGCGATTTCTCATTAGCAATGATGTGAAATCTTTGATATTCAGATATATCATACATCCTCGAAATTTTGCATGATGATGATTCTTAAATTTACTGTAGAAAAAAAATAACAAATCTCGAAAAACATTTATTTGTGTTAATGATGAAAAGCACGAAAGGAATTTTTAACTTATAAACAAACCTCTCATTTAACTGTTTATAAATATACGTATATTTTACTTTAAATAAGATATATTAAAGTAATTTCCTTTTAAAATTTTGCATTTGCGACCAGAATGTTTCTCTTTTGTCTTCAAGCTAATAAGAAAATTATTTACGGTGGGGGAGCCAATAGTAAAACTTTTTACTTGTGACCAAGAACTCACAAGAATTATATTTATCGAGCCGTAAAGTAAAATAAATTGATACATTAATAAACATCCAGAGAAACGATATCTCCAGAATGGGAACTAAGTCTATAATGCTCCGTATATAAATTGCTTTCTCTGTGTTCTTATTTATTACTACAGAATTCTTTCTCCAGACGTTTAACAGCAGCATCTGTCACAACACATATTAGGACGATATTACCCTATCATGAAGACAAATAACAGATTGCTGGAACAATGACAGAAAGTTGCCATATCACATGTGTTTATTCGAACCAATTATTACGGTAAAAACGTAATCATCTGTCACTTTGTCTCATTCTCTAAGACCTATCTGCTATATCCGGTATATTACTCTGATATGTAAACACTTTCGTTAAAATTACATTTACTATGACAAGTATTCAAAAAAAATTGTCTTTTGTTGGGGAGGTATCTATAAGAATGTATCAAGAACATATACAGAGAAATGCTTCTAAAACGTTTTATCTGAAGGAGAGGATAAAAAATGTTTTACCTTGAAAGTAAAGAGATGAAATTCATAAAGAAAAGCTCAGCAGAAACTACTGTTATAGTATAATTTTAATCAGAAACAATAAAAAAGGAAAGAAATTAAGACTTTGAATAAAATTAGATACGCAACTAAACAAAAAAAATTGTGACTTGCTTTAGACACATAAAAATGGTTAAAGTCCAAGATCAAAACCTTCCCACTCAGCATATTACTTTACATTAAACAGTTTCACATGAATAACAAGAAACAAAGATTCTTATGCCTGAAAAACCTCTCATGCATGATTTTCACAGATCATAGAATGATATCACTAATCTAACTTAATTTAGTATTATGCGGCAAATATTATACATTCTTAATAAACTTTTCTGTCGTAACAATTCTGAAAGTAATTTAAAATTAAATTACTTTAAAATTTAATAAAACTATTGTCAATCTATTAACATCTTATTTTAATATAACTGGTACATAGACGCACAAAAATACTTAAATGATATATATTTCAAATTGAAATTATAACATAATTAAAAATTTTAAGTAATCTATTTTTTTTAAATATATATATTTGTGTGTGTGTGTATGTGTGTGTGTTTACACCTTCCATTTGTAAAAATCATAAAAAAAATAAAGTTTTAATCTACAATAGGTGCGTATAATATATTCAAACAAATTAGTTTGAGAAATATTTTATTTATATCAGTTTTTTTGTTGTATTTTGTATTCTCCCAAAAGCTCCGAATTTAATTTCAAATGTGTAAATAAATGCTTATTTTTCTTATTGTAAAGCTATAAATTCCTTGATAACGGATGTTATTTTAACAAAATTGCTTCCTTTTTCATTCAGAATAATATTTACACAGACGTATCATTAAATATGAAGAAATATTGCATATTTCGATAAGTTTATTTACAAGATTTCGTTTTTAACCGAATAACTATTACTTGTCCCTTTTTAAATAATTAAATAAGCTTCCATCAAGTATTTTATATAATATTTATGAGCATTTTGAAATATTTATAATATGAGACATCTTGTTTTTGTGATTTTTCACATTTATCATTAAATTAATTTTTCGCGAATTAGGTCTTTAAAATTTAAAATATCTGTCTGTAATTAGATTTTATCTATTTATACCTGTTAATTGGAAATGAACATTTGAACAATTGGAGATGAAATGGAATTTACATGTAACATATATTTCTTGAATTAACATATCTTAAAAAACAAATAATACACTTTATTTAATTTTCTTTTAATTAAACATTCTTGAAATTCTACATTGTCCTACAACGTTTTACACTATTTAAACTGAATATAACAAAATCTAATTTTTTATGTATTACGCTAAACAACATTTTATGAATCGGAAAATTTATAATACCATGTATTTGTTTATATGCATTTAGTGAAAAGCAAATAATTCACGTAAATGAAGAATAAACTCTCAAGTGAAAATTTTTATATACTTAACAAAAGACATGCTTTCTGTATAGAAAATTATTTCTAGCTGTTAAAATATTTAGCTCTATTTTATCGAATCTTGAAACCACAAAACATTTTGTACTTGATCAAAAATATTCTTTACTTTGTTTTCACACTTTCCAATGATCAAACGTATTTATTGTGACATTTATTCTACAAATGCAAATAACAATAATTAACTTTATAAAAATATTCAGATTTTATTAAAATTTCAATATTCCAAGGAAAGTGTATAAATTCGCATACATCGTAACTATATAAAATAATAATCATCATTTACGAAATACATGAATGGAGATTATTTTTTTCAATAATCTTTACAAATAGGCAGCAGAAATGTTCAAATATTTTACATTTAACAACCCAACAAAGCAAATTTCACAAACTTTATTTAATTTTCTACGATTGATAAAAAATATAATATAATATCTTAATAAAGAAGGATATGTGATAAATACAAATCCGTTTATTTTAGTTTAAGGTATTATCATTTCTCCAATGCAATTCTTATTAATAAACCACTGAAAAATTTAATTGTGTTTAACTGAAATACTGCTTAAAATGACTAAATATTTAAAAGAAAATAATTGTACAGTACAGGAATTTTAAGTGTATTAGTTTTGCTAACCTTAAAAACGTTGCTCTAGATTTAAATTATCAAAAGATAAAAGAGTATTATTTAGTTATTTATAATGTTCCATGCCACCTTTCTTAATATTACATAGTGACAATTGCTCTAGATTTCCAATTAGACGCTTTGCAAAATAATGGAGAAATCGACATCCTAATGGTATTGAACTTAATTAGAAAAATATCGTTAATTCTAGATGAAAAATGAAATACGTGAAAGGTTGACTTGTGGCACAATAAATGCTGCATCTCGTTAAATCTAATTGGCTAGCACCATTGTGGTGGTTTTGAAATTTAAGAAATGTTAGCCTATTCATTAAAATTTTTAACATTATTGGAATTGGTCATTTTGAAAAGGGATAATCTTTATTTTTGCAAATTGAACAGAACAAACAAAACATTACTTTTTCAGTGATATTTCGAGAAAATTTAAATCAACTAATGATTTAAGACGATTACACGTAATATAAAATACTTACATAATTATATGTGGTCTTACAGGACTCCCAATAACAATGTTTTCCAATATAGAGACGAACTGTTTTGATATTAAATTCGTATTATAGCAGCATCCTGTTACTTATCTCATGTTCTTCTAAATATAAGATTTAAATATCAAATGAAATTCTTGCATAGACTAATTAAACCAAAAAGTCAATTCTATTTAGAATATACTTCAATAATTCGTCTAATAAGAGGGATGGTCTATCAAACAGTTTACTTTTTTATCCCCAAAATCTAACAAGTTCTATAATCATTAAAAAATACGCTTACCGGAATATTGTGCAAGTACCTCCTTCATATGCTCCGACAGCATTTAGTCCTAATTTCACTTCAGCAGATATATTTTCTCAGAATACTTCAGCATCCATTTTCTAACTCTCTTCTTATTACCTTAAGAATAATTAATTTATTTCAGTTTCGAATCACTTGATTTTATCTATTCATTCCTCTTCTAAGATTTACGTAAGTTTGCATTAATTCCCGGAAGATGCCGGGAACTTATATATAAAATCCGAAATCAGTTGATAGGAAACGAATCACGAATCTTGTTGCTATGTATTTCCAAAACATTTCCAGAAAACTTTTAAATCATTGATGAGCATTTCATGATATACAAAAATATCTATATGATTATGTATAAAAATGCCTACATAATGGCCTAGAGGACTCCCGAGATAACTGTGTTTCTTATACGTTTTCAATTAAAGTCATGTATTTTCAAAATATTTGTAGAAAACTTAAATCAATAATTTTCTATTATTAATGGAGATAACAATAAATGTAAAAATGTCTCCTGTATTAGGCTAAAAATGCCTATACAATAGTTCTGCAGGATATCCAGGATAATTGTTTTTCCCATGCGGAGATTACCTGTTTTCAAAATGAATTTGAGTTTCTAAAGGATCAGATAGAGAGAGCGCTCCAGAAGATGACCCGTTTTCACAATGAATCCATAAATGATATACATCTAAAAATGCTCTCTAACAGATAACGTTATTTTCTATCATTAACAGAGATTGAATATGGTGTAAAAATGCCTTCAATATTATGCTAAAAATGCCTACAAAACGGTCCTGCGATACACCTAGGATGATTGTTTTTCCTAAGGGGAGAATATCTGTTTTCAAAATGAACCTAGGTTTCTAAAAATTCTGATTCAGGGCTTGCTCTTGTAAATGACCCGTTTTCAAAATTAATCCTAGAATGAGATATAACTAAAAGTGTTTTAAAGGTCACAGTTTATCTAATTTTCATTTGGAATGTAGGAGTCGATTCTAAG
Organism: Nephila pilipes; assembly: GCA_019974015.1. Lineage (NCBI taxonomy): Eukaryota > Metazoa > Arthropoda > Arachnida > Araneae > Nephilidae > Nephila > Nephila pilipes. The sequence continues at coordinate 1,913 of BMAW01006344.1, read as the reverse complement.
GGACTGGAAGACAATTGAAAACTGAATTTGTGGAAATGCTGGAGATGATCCTTTCTCAAAACGACAAATTCATTTGCTTTCAATCAATTAAGTGGAGAGGAAGCAAAAAAACAACTAAACTAAAAAAAAGTGTTTCAGCTGAAAAAGTATTATCAACAGTTTTTTTATTTATGATTTGAAAAAGGAAAAGTCCGATTGGGAGTATTTTTCTGTCATCTAGCAATTTTTCTTGTGTTAAGTGGGGTTTTTTTTCTGTGCCATCTCATTTTCATCGAATATTTTTTCCCAAAGATAATTTTTATTCAAAGTGTTGATTCCATTAAAAATATTTCTTAAGAACAACCAAAATTTAATTTTTTTTTCACATTATAAAAAACGTTTTACACATGGTTTTTCGACAATTCATTAAAACTTTCATGACAGTAAAAAGTATTTGGAGTTCTACTTTCAGGAAATAAGAATATAGTGCAGAGTTCATATAAGTTTTTCTTCCCTAATTAATTATTCATTTAAAAGTCATGTGTTCTGGTACTTTACTTTTATGCTTAAGTACAAAAAAAGATATGAGATTATTTTTAAACTTGAAACATAAAGTGCAATTAAAATATATAAGAAAAGAAACATAGACATACGGTGGAAATATTTTATAATTCAAAGAGATATCAAAATGTTGTTCAGTAAATATATATGAAAATTTAGAACCAATACTTATAATATTTACGAAATATCTCACAGAGATCCAATAAAAAGTAAAGATTTTAGCATATAAAGTCACTTGCTCGCATATACAATTAATTGACTGTATATTTATTACGTGGAACTTAGAAGCAACACAAGGCCTGTAGGCGAGAAATCACTCTAAATTTCTACACTGCGCCAATGGCAAATTCAACGAGCATCTGCTCTGGTTCATGATAATCTTTAGTGACATCCGAGATTGAATATATGACTTTTCTGAAACAACACCGGTTATGAACTTGTGACCATGATCACAGGACTACCATGGTCATCTTTAAAAACAACACAAAAGCTGAAAATAAGAAATAGGTTAAATGGATACATTATTAAAAATAGGATTACATTTTTCATCTGATATTTTAATCACTATTTCTATTTTTCGGTGACTGAAGAAAAAACCATTTATTGTATTATATTTGATGAATATTTAAAAATTAAACAACTCTATAAATTTACAGAAATATACATACAGCAACAAAGGAATTTAAAAAAAATTACGAAAATTGAAGAGTAAGGTTTATAACAAGTAATTTTGATATTGTCAAAAATATATTCACATTGTATAAATAATACTCTTATAGGAAGATAATTTGATATATATTTTCCTAAATATAATCAAAACAGTAGGAAGAAAACGAACTCTGAACTTCCACTTAATTAACATAGTACGCGTTGTTATGGAAATAATTATCAATATTATGAATATAGTTTGATACAAATTAGATTAATCATCGTGACACATTCATAAACTATGAAATCATATTGAAGTATACGCAATAAAATTGTTTTCTCTAAGAAGTTTGTTTGTATAAATTAGAGAAGTTTTCGCTTAATTAAGTACAAAACTTGTTATACAAAACATTTTTTCGGGAATGTATATGCAATTAATATATAATATCATAATTTATACAGAAACATTTTGTATATGCCGATATAATTATGCATTATGTGTGTTATTTATTTTTCATTAATTCAAAATTCTAAAGATAGTTAACTTTTAGTTTTATTAGTTAACGTTAATTAGTTAGTTTGGGAGTGATAGTAATAAACAGTTTTGTAAAATTAAACTAAAGTAGAAACTTTTATTATTGTTGGGTGCCTGCGCATTTTCAACTGCAAATAAATGCTTGACAATAGGTGTAGTTCCAATAATGTTGTTTTGTTAGTTTACGAAA
>BMAW01006341.1:0-13645 GCA_019974015.1 Nephila pilipes | reverse complement strand
CTGGAAAGTAAGTTTCGTCACTTATATAAATACGTAACCGGAACGAAGCACACGAAACAGCTCTCGTATTATTTATTGAATTATTTATTATTTCTCAAATGGTACTTTCACCTCTTAAGAGCCTAGAGTAGTCCTAATTTGGCTGAGGAGAAGGGGAAATAATACGGAAGTACCTAACTTTGATTCATGTATATTCCTGTTTAATTTGATTTGATGATGAGCGCCATCTCTCTGATTTTTTAACGATTTATTGAAGGACTCTGGTACAATATAAATCAGATAAAAGCGTTCTGTTCTCTATTAGGATTGCTAAGTCACAGTATAAGTTTCACGTCGGAGCATTTTTCCGTAAGAAATTTTTGCCGGTTGCAGAGCAATTCTGAAACATTCCGCGAGAACAGCCTAAAACCGAGCTTATAACAACTCTCGACTTTAGGTGAATATAAAAAATTACCCTGTACTTGACAGAATCAGGGGGCAAAAAAATAAATATTACATGAAAATCAGAAGTAAGGTGCAGTTAATTATTTATATATTTAAAAAGCAAAAATCTAAATCTAAACATGTTCTATCTTAATCAGAATCAAATACTAATTGAAAATTTGCATATATAACATTTCTCAGTCTCTTTGAGTAAACGAACTTCCGAAACTAAATGTGGGTAGAGTCATTTCAGAGAATAGATCATTCTAAATAATGTAAAGAAAATAAGAACAATTTCCTGAAATGGAACCTAATTAATAAATGGGAATTAATTATTTTTCTCGGTATAACCACAAATTTATCAAATTGTATGATAAGTCAATTTAAATTCATTCTCGAGCAGTATAATACAACAAGCTAATCTGTTGTCATACAAAATGTGTAAAGAAAACCCCGGGAAATACACATCAGATCTGGTCCCAAATCAAGTCATTACATTGACGTGGTGTGGAAAGTTGGGGAGGAAGGCGGCAGCTCAGGTGTCCTTCTCGTCACTTGAGAGTGGTTCAAAATTACGAAGTCTGTCATTAATAGTCATAGTTTTGCTTCTCAATGAGACGTTAATAAGAAATCATAAGAAAAACAAAAGTTTTAAACTAAAATTTCATTTCAATCATCGTACTCTTTGAATTGCTTAAAATTATAAGTTAACTATTATGATTACTACGATATAAGATCCGAATTTTGTAAGAGACTCGTCGAGCGATCCTCTGAAAGTTGGACACGTGAGTGTTAGACATCATCTCTGGTTTTCTTTCCTCGTTATTTGACTTTTACTTAAATTTACGACTCCCGTCACAAATAGCCTTTTTGCTGCTTTAGAGTGGAGGAGCTCCTATTTAAAACCAACTGAAAGCAAACACCCTGCAGCTTCGGGTCCTTTTCCCCTTTCTGCAAGGTCACGTTATCCAACTGATCGGAACTCAAGGCTGGCGTGATCTTCATCGAATCGTGAGCTCCGATGCCATTTCAGTAGAGCTGAAGTCCGTTAAATCTTGTCGAGTACGAAAGCCCTCACTGGGCATGTTTTGGAAGTTTAGAGAGAGAGGTTCCAGTTCAGGTGTCGTTCTCGTCATGTGACCGAGGTTCAAATTTACAAAGTCCATTATTAATAATCCTCGGGATGCTTCTCTGCGCAACATGATTAAACAATCACACACATTCCAAATTTCTAAATATTTCCTTTTTGAAGAACAGATGCTGTACATGCCCATAAAAATGCCCTGCAAGATGATATTTGCCTTTACAAAAATATCAATTACAGAGCTGTATCCTTTTACTCATGGTTATATGACATTATTTGCAAAGTATGACTTGAGTTTAATATTGATATCCCTTTAGTTCCCATTGTATGACCAAGAATGCTATTTCCAAGCCATCCAATTTTCAAAAATTTTCCGAAAAGTTGTCTCATTTCTTGTAAAGCTAAGCTGTGTGTTCGAACTCGATATCATTTACTGAGAATTTATTGAGTAAAACCAGTTTCCTTACGATCGCACTATTCTATTGGAGCGTTAACTTTTGATTTTGACGGAAAAGAAAAACTTTTTTATGTGAAGTGTGCAACCAAGAATATTCTCTTCTCTATAGTTTAAATATGCCTTTACCTGAGGACACCGGAGAAATGTCTTCTGTTTGTAAAATTGCTCAGAAGACCTTTTCCCGAATTAATAATTTGAAAAATGATGTAGATATCCATGCCAACAAAAATCCTTATGTTTGTGGATCCTGCGGCAAGGGTTTTTCTGACATGAATGGTTAAAGAAAACATATACGTATCCATACCAACGAAAGGCCTTATGTGTGTGAAATATGTAAGATGGCCTTCACCCAAAGTGGTAATTTAAAAGTACATTTGCGAATTCATACCAACGAAAAGCCGTATGTGTGTGAATACTGCAAAAAAGGATTTTCTTCCATGAGTTATTTGAGAACACATAAACGTATCCATAGCAAGGAAACGCCGTATGTGTGTGAAATATGTAAGATGGCCTTCAGCCGAAGTGATGTTTTAAAAAAACATTTGCGAATTCATACCAACGAAACACCGTATGTGTGTGAATACTGCAAAAAGGACTTTTCTTCCATGAGTAAGTTGAGAACACATTTACGTATCCATACCAAGGAAACACCGTATATGTGTGAAGTATGCAAAAAAAACTTTCTCTGATAGTAGTGCTTTTAAAAGACATTTGCGCATCCATACAAAAGAAAGGCCTTATGTGTGTGAAACATGTAAGAAGGCATTCTCAACTAGTAGCAGTTTAAAAAGACATTTACATATCCATACCAAGAAATAGTTTTATGTGTCTGAAACTGCACGAAGGCCTTCACCCAAAATGGTGCTAATATAATTCATTTAAGAAACTTTAACAAAGAAAAACCTTACACCTGTGACATCTTCTGTAAGGTATTCTCTACCAATGGTAATTTAACAAAACTCTTACTTACTTAAAGCAAAGAAAAACCTTTTGATTATTAAATTTGCTTCCTTTGTCTAATAGTAGTAATTGAGAAGGACTTTTGTGTATCCATGCCAATGAAAAATCCTAGGAATGTGGTCTATGCATGAAGGCCTATACCAAAAATTGTGCATTTAGAAGACATTTGCAGTTTCTTGATAAAAACAGACACGTGTTTTTTAATCTTAAATAGAAATATTTTACTTTTGCGTCATTCGTGCAATTTTGACGATGAACTTTGCGTTTGTATTTTTAGCATGACAGTTTTGAAGGTTTGTTTCCTCATACTGATAAACTAATTTTAAGAATTGAATTTCTGATTTCTGACAAAAATTTTCATCGGCAATTTACGTGTTCGAACCACTCGAGTTCAAACGAGATTTTATTATCCTGGATGTAATTTCTAAATAAATTTCAAGATGAGAGACACGAGTATTGTTTTCAATCCGTGAGTATTTCTCTTATATTTTTATTTACAGGAGTTCAATCACATTTATCCTCAAAACGTGAAGTCACAAGTATAATTGATTAATATTTTTAACGCGTGTTTAACTCAGAAAGGTATATTAAAATATTACAATTAAAATAATTATTTTGAGATTTTTGTTTCGGTATATTATTGAAAAGAGTATAACATTCAGGTAATAATAGAACCTATTTATAAATTTTTAAATTAATAAATTAAAAATTGTATACTTTTTGTATTGTTCGATATGCAATTTATGCGAATGTATCGTGAAATGAAAAAAGAATTTTTTTTATCAATATACACGAATAATTTAAGTATAAGTTTAGTGTAATGATTCATGCTTTAAAAATGCATATATTCTTTAATTAATTTTAAAAAAATTTAGAAATGCATTTAGTAATGCAAATTGAAACTTATACAGACTATTATTAATAATATCGTGAACATTATTAATAGTAGACTGTCTCTGATATTAGAGATAATAGGATGTCTTGGGTATTAGAGATACTTAAAGGAATTTCTATACTAGTATTTATTGCGTTAAAGGTTCTTTTTTCCTGCCAATTTCGGTAACTGTACTCGAAGTACATATGTATGAATTTGAGGTTTTTTATCTCTGCATCGAGAAGAAATTTTTCTTAGAAATATACATTTAATTTTTCCATCTCCCTTGCAATTCCTAGCGGATGCATTTTCGCAACTAATGTATAAGAATATCACGGTGCCCTATCCTAATTCAAGGGTCAAATACCATCCGGACGGTAAGAATTTCCATCTTGAAACTTGCCTCTAATGGGCTTTTCATAGAATTTTTGTATAAAGTGGATTTGGTCATAAGCGAAGCTATACATAAAAAGGACCATGGCCTTGTCTATAAAGAAGAGAATCATTAAGGTTGTTAGATGCTGTGTTAGGAATGTAATTTGTTTGAAGCTTTCTTGTGTTTGATTATGTAGTCTCATCTTTAAAGTTTAATATTTATTTTAAATAAATATAGTGTTTACAGTTAGTACAGTCTTTCATTTATGAAGTAAATGATTTTCGAGTCAATGCGGAAACGAGGTTATGAATTAATTTTATTTATAATTCGTATCAATTATTTTGCTTGAATAATAGAAAAATGTGTTAATGTTAAAAGAAACGAAAATTGATATTTCTCGAATTTAGGTATTTCGTGAATTTTATACTTGAACTTTTAGAGATTTTTGAATTTTCCTTAACTCGAATGCTATAAATTGCACCCAAACATAACAGGTCAATTGAAAAGTCCTCGGCCTGAGGAAGTTAATAACTTATCTGAGTGGTTGTTCTTTTCTGGATCAGTTGCAAAGGCTTAACTGAGACACACCAGAAAATTTCTCGGCATACCCAGATACGCGAAGCTTACATCTTCCCCGAAATGACCAAATTGAACCATTCTCCACCCTAACAGTTGAGAACAACTAACACTTTATTGGATATACGTAATCTTCTATACATTGGTACAGATAATAATTAAAATTTCGTATAGCTGTTGCTAACTTAAAATAATCTCTCTTTCTCTGTGAACGAATATTACCAAAACCAAAATTTAACAACTCATTTTACTTGTGACAAAATTATACTTTCGATAAAAGTATTCTGCATTCTGTATTCACCCTCTAGTTACAAGTTAGAATAAAAATGACATTTTTGGGTCAATTGATTGCTTGTTAACAGCGCCTTCAGTACCGCAACGAGCTGCTATTGGGATGAACCTGATAAATTAGAACCCCGAAAAAGTGATAAGAATGGAACCTGAGTTGGCAACTCGCTTTCGAATTTTCCACACCACGTGCCATTGGGAAGATTGGGAGCTCCTATACACGGTGGAGCACAAATTGTATCGGGGCTCAAATCCAAAAGGAACGACAGGTGCCGGATTCGCAACCAAGATTTGTAGGCTACACACGAGGGTTCTTCTTAAGGATCGACCCTTGTGGTGACCGGGAATGACAAAATAGTCCCACTGTAGCTCATGCATGTCGTAAGAGGCGTCTCAAATGGGTACCCAGCTTCTGGGGGTATAGCCAGGCACCCTGCTCCTGTGGATTATATCAGGCGTCCTCAAGGACTTACCTTCTTTAGGTAAGTACGGGCATCATGGCCCCGATGCACCCTAGTGACCCTTTTTCTTTCTTATGGGGTTTACGGTCTTTAGTGAACACGGGTGACGCGCCCCCGGTATACCCTAGCAATCCTTCTCTATTTTCGACCCTCCTTCTTGTCAATCAATTAATGTCTTTTCTTAAATTTTTTTTTTCATGTCTAGACCACAGTTATATAATTTTTGGCGCAACATAGCCATATCTGTCTCTTGCGCCGATATACTTTACCTTCTCAATTGACACTTCTTGTCGATTGATCTTTTTTCATTGTTTTAACGTCTAGATCACAGATTTACCTTGTTTGGCGCAGTATGGCCACCTCTGGCTCTTGCGCCAATAAAGTTCACAATCAGTCACTCACTCTTCTGAAGGATCGTTTGAGGAATGGTAAGATGCGTATTTTTTGTCATCATTAGAAAAAAGCGGCTGACATTTGTCTTTTTCACTTCTAAAAGACACGAAACATTTTCTTAATTTACATTCACGTACTTTGCTTCCATGTAGATGCAATTTTTTTTTGTCGAATAATGTAATTATTAGGTCTTTACTCAGCAACTTATTCATACACCTTTCCAATGCTTCAACCAGATTTTATGAAGTCAGAAAAGTCTTGATTAAAATGACCGAAGCTATTATCGAATTTAAGGACTTCAGAGCTAAAAGAAAAAAGTTCTATCCGAAAGTCTCATCGATTTCAAAATTGTTAACAATAGATGGAATTTTTCGAGAAAAAAACAACAACACACAGATTGAAAAAGAAATACAAATTTACATTTTGATACAACATATGTCGGCAGTTGCACTTTTAGCTACAATTAAGTAATCAAAGAAAAGGAACAGCTAGATTTGTGTAAATTAATGATACTTCCAAAGCCCAGACTTCACAGTTGCAATTGCTATCAAGAAAAGGAAACAGCATTTTCAAGTTCCTAATGCATTTTTTTTTCAAGCAAGCATTCTTAAGTACTAAAACGGTGCCGATGTTAACAGCACAAAGATTAAAAACATGTTATTTTACCATTGGACCAATTATTCAATCACATATTAAATAAGAGGAAATGATGTAATATTCTGTAAGAATATTAATATAAAAGCAAACTATAAGATGTTAAATATATGTCAGCTATGTAAATGTACCTTATAAGAAAACTTAGTGTAATTTTTATAATCATAACATATTAAAAAGACCTTTTTTTGAACCTAACACCATATATCCTTTATTATATGCTCTCTAGTTTTGTTGACATCTTATTTTCAAAACAACAACATGTTAGAGCATGTTAATGTAGACATCAATTAAATACTCGTTTCATTTCTCTATGAAATCTTACTCAGTCTTGATCGCATACTTCTCTTTCTCAAGTAACGGTCATCCAATTGAGTCATCGGACACGAAATAATTCGATTTAAATTAAATAGGTTAGGATTAAATAGGTATGCAACTAATTACTACTCAGAGAAGGTAAGCAATGGATCACTTTGTTGTTTCGAGGACATTTTAACGCCTTTGCTTTTAAAACAGATTATAACCATAATGACAGATCATCCTTTGATAACAAATATTGCATTTAATAACACTTGCTTATAAAAAGCAATAAATTTAGATTTAAATTATATCTTTTTCTGCAGCGAAGACTTCATGATCCTCAAATCTCCAAAGTCATAAAATAGTATCCCACAGTAGACGTACTTCAAAAAACGAGTCCATATTTTTTAGCACACAGAATAAAATGTTCTTCTTAAATCCGAAATAAACTTATAAAAGTTTTTAAACCTGGTTTCCAAATGGTTTAATCGCTTAATAAATAATCGCTTAATAATGGTTAATAAATAATCACTTAAAGATAAAAAAAAATATTTGTAAAATTGAAAGGATTTGTTACGGTAGATTTATTTTACTACGTATGGAGGAACCAGATAAGTGAGAGTGCCATTTGCTATTTATTCTAACAGAAATAATTTTGAAGTGAAGTGATTTAATGGAAATGTTTTTTCCCTTAAAAAAGAAAAATAACGCCGTCAGTTTTTGATGAAGATACAAATAAGAAAGTATACAAGCGATGTATTTTGTAGCAGATCATTCATTAAATGATTTCCGAAACTTTTTAAAGTTCCCTGATCACTGAAACAATAAATGGATGGTGATAAAGAAAAAATAATGATTACGGGAAAAAAATAAATCACCAATAAAAATCAGTAATGAAACAACATAGAAATTTTATTCATAAAATCAATTTTAACATTAAAAAAAAGAAAATTATTCGTAACAATGAGTAACATTGATTCCAGAAATTTTTCTTACAAAATAGAACTAATAATTGACAGTGCAACAATAATAATTTTGTTCAACACGAACGTGTTTGGGAAAAAATCTGATATGAAATGAGTATATTTTCTAAAGTATTTTATTCCAAAGAATTAGAATTTTGTTCATTTTAGGTAAATGAATTATATCGAAAATAACTATTTAGAAGTTTAATAAATTAAACTAATGGAAACTTTTGTTTTTAAAAAAGTTGAAATTAATGTCCACCCAAAACATGGTCGAAAGAAGCGATATATATATAATATGTTATTTATATGTACACAACATATACTAAATTAAATTTATAACAACTTATACTTTATAAGAATTAAAAATCTGTGAGCAAGAAACTACAGAATTGATTGAAATCTCAGTACATTAACAAATTAACTAAAAACTAGATTAAAATTATTACCCTACGTTAAAAATTAACAAATATCTTCGTGTAAAAATAGGCCAAATACGATTATTCAAATAATATTAAATGATTACAAAAGTAAGCCACTGATAAACAATTACAATCAATTGAACTACGAAAGAAGCTTTAGCAACATGGAAAAATTCGAGAGACAAAAAAAGAAATATGTACATAGATTGACATTGATAAATTTGTAACTGATTTAGCTATTATATATAGTTCACCAATTAAAGCTTTAAATATATTTCACCAATTAAAGTTTAAAGAAAATAAAAGCTTAACATATTATTATATCCAGTCGCAGAGGGGGAAAGTATGTACCATTAAACTGGTCCTCGACCCCAAAATTGCTTTTTGAGCTCTTTCTTTTTATTCATTTAATTTTCGTATTTCGATTCACCATTTAGTTCCCTTTGCAATACCTTACAATAAATGGTTCGTACTTTTTCTGTGTAAATACATGCAATTAAATTTTGCCTTTTTTTTCTTTAACTTGCTAACATTTCGAAATACCTTTTTACAAACCAATACGAAAAAGGATTCATAATTTTATAAGGTTTATAAGAAGAAAAAAAGTTTAAGCACATAAAAGGTCGCAAACCTTTAGTAGAAATCGATTATGAATAAAAAATACATATCGTTATTGCATATTTTCCATTCGTGTGGGAAAAACGGTTATTTAATTAAAAACCCGAATTTAGGTACATTAGAGTTATTTAAATTTGTAAAGAAAAATACGTTAAACCGAGCTTCGGTTTAATGCATTTCTAATTAAATATTTTGTTTAAAACTAAAATATGTTGTTCGTTACCTTTTTAGTTTTTAAAACGATTTTAAAGTAATGAATTGGCTTAAAATTAATTGAAAAGTTTTTTTTTACATTTTAAATCGTGATGCATTATAATATATTCTTATTATTTTTTTAAATATTGTTTTATTCTTTTCACGCTTTTTTACGCCTCATGTGAAATAAATTTTTGCAATAGTATTCTTTTTCTTTATTGCATTGCTATATTTGATTTTATTGGTGTTAATATTTCCATTTCTGGATTATAATTTAGAACATAATTCAAGACTGCACACGATTAAAATTTGATACTTCGAGACCAACTTCTCCAAAGTTATGTGGATTGTTACTCACGGTGACTATAATAGAAAGGTTAAACTGTTTCTTTAGAAAATTTAGAATTTATTACCAGCAACATTTAAAAGAAAAAATGATTAACGAAATACAGCTGACGAGATGAACAGCTAAAAGGAAGAAGAGGGAATCGGGGTCAGAAGTTGAGGTGTTGAATGATTGATTGGTTTTATGGAACATGGAGTAACAAAGACTATTATTCCCTTAAAAATATCCTTTTAATTCAATAGATATCAAAATGTTTCGTATTCTGCAAGAATATTCTAAATATTTGTTAATTACGTTGCGTTTATAACTATTCACATATATAATTGTTGCAGAAGGATTTCAATTCGCTTCTTTACAAAAGTTTGCTCGTATTTTACCAGTTCAGTTGTCCAACGGTGGGCGCATATTCTAGACGGTAGAGTGCAGAAATCCTCCTCGGATCTCAACGATGGCGGTTGAATGTAAAAAGAAATCACTTCAACTGCGCCAAATACAACTTTAATTCCACGAAAAAAGTTATTTTCGAGAAATAAATTATATTTCAAAACTCTAAATCACCCCTAAATCAAAATATTACCCCTTGCCTAATTTCTCTTCAAAATATATAAAACATCTCCATTTCAAATAAATAAAGAATAAAAATATTTATCGTTTCTAAGGTTTTGTTAGAATATCTATTTCTAGTCGTTTGTGCAGTCAATTAACTTCATTTGATTACCAAGAGGAATATATTATTTTTTCCAGTTATTAAAAGAAATTTTCAAGAAATTCTTCATTTTTTCAAAAGAACATTTCTGTCATAATTATTTCGTTACGGGTTCATTTTAGACAATTTGAAGATCGTGTACTTCGTAGACATAAGGGCAGTTAAAAACCGTATGATACACTAAAAAGAGATTTTTTTTGTAGAAATTCAAAATGTTTGATTGTTAGGATTTCTTATAAACGCAAGCACATTAGAAGTGAGGAAAAAAAACCTTTTACACAAGAAGTGATATAGAAATGTGATATATTTTAGAACTTTATTTTATCGCATAAAATAAGAGAATTGAATCCTTATTCCAAATAATTTTAATTTTATCCGTTTTACAACCAAATAATACAAATAAATGTGTTCTTTCGGCATGTGCAGAAATAATAAATTATTTATATCGCTTGTAATAAAATGATTTTATGTTATAATGCATTTGATGTTTTACCTGATTCTTATCACTTCAGCATTTTAAAAGTCCATTTTCATAATTTAAGTATTGTTTTTTTATATATTTAAATATATTCTGTACAAAAATTTAAAAAAAGAATAACTTTTCTAACACACATCTAGTACTATTTTTTAAATTTGTTAATAAAAGCAAAACTGAAATTTAAATAAGCAAAATATATTATCACATGCAAATTATTTTAACTGTTTCTCTATAAATATAAATATTAGCGCATATAGTTTATATTTTTATAAATGGTACATTATTTCGCTTTTCTGCTGTTTCACAAAAGAAATTACAAAGAAAAATGGAGCCGTTAACAGATTGCGTGGAGAAACATTTTTATAATTGTTGTGGATTTGATACAAAGGCAAAACTAGAGGAACAAAATGGATACCTAATATTTTACGGATTCCTTAATTGGGCTTCATTTTTTTTCCACGTCTCAGTTGATCTTTTGATTTTACGAAAATTACATTTCTTTTGGTCACCTCATAAACTGCTCCAGATTCTATTTGGATAAACTCTAACTATTTTATGTAAAACAGAAGTTTAAATGTTGTAGCAATAGTTCTCTCGTCATGAAGTCAACATTTTGTGACGTATTGCATAAAAATACCCATTTCATTCTTTAAAATTAAACTTATAAAGCTTAATTTTAAGGAACGCTTTGCTATATGAATGATTAAGCAATTTCTTAAGAAATGCTGGAAATGAAACCCCTGACCATAACTCCTGGTTGAGGGCCTGTGTTGTGTACAATAGTGAAAGCAGGATCGGCACGCTGTCCTGGACGTCTCCAGACACGTCTTCCATGATCCTCAGGACCCAGTTGGAAGCGGGATTCGTCTCTGAACATTATACGTCCCTAAACTGATCGAGTCAAGCACCACTGTAATCTGGCTCGACAGTGTGCAGGCGTGAGTGGCAGGTGGCGTAGCGGTAGGCTCGAGCAGGGATTTCGCTCTCTCAGCCGTCTGTGAATGGTCATGGTGGACACTCGAGTACGGATTGCACATCTGATGGTTGATAACGATGAATCAGGTGGTGTGACAGCTGGTTTGACAATCATTTGTGGCACGTATAAGTTCAAAACTGTTTTTCCATGTTCAGTTACAAGTTCTTGTCACCATTGGCATAAAATAATAGTTTTAAAGTCTGCATATTATATTCATGAATTGTGTGAATGGGAAATATTAGGAAACTCGATATATTTATTATTTTTTTATTTCCAAAATTAATTCTTTTCTCACAATCCTTAATACTCTGTGAAATTAACCGTTGTAGACTATTGGTCATGGTCATGGACTCGACGGCGGAGGTATTTTCGTTTATTCGAGGGTTCGAGCTCTGATACCCTTAAAGACCGACGGTGTATCGATGCAAATGCACGTTAAATCTGGTCGAGGTTGCAAGTCCTCCTTTTGGAATGGTGTGAAAGTTTGGAAGTGCCCTGTCATATATCATCTTCGTCACTTGACCGACGCTCTAAATGTGGAGTTCTGCTGCCGATACCCCTCGTTCTGCTTTTCAGTGCTATGTTAATGAAACAGTCACAATCACACATCCTCTAGAAGTGAGTGCGCTCATAGATTATTGAATGTGTTAGAAATCATATTTCTGTATAATATTTAAAAAAAAACATGTATAAACTGTTTTCAGTTTAATATTTTAATCAGGGACTCTTCATTGGTCAACAAATACATGGCTTCTCACTTAAAAGCCTCGGACTGATATTTATTTTCAAGTCAAGATCAGAGATGGATTAATTAGCTTAATGGTTACTGAATGATACTTATTTTTCAAATAATTTAATTTATGCCTTAAAAGTAAATTAAGTCTTGTGTTATTACTGTAATTATTTTAATATATTAATAAAAGAATTTTAAAATGTTCTCAGGAACAATCCGAAAAACATAGATATCTCTTAATACTATGAGAACAGTTTCATAGGATTTTAAGATATCACTTGACGCATCCTTTTCCCGAATTCCGTAGCGGTAAAACAAAGTTTGAAAAAAGTTTTTAACACTTTGACTGATCGTAGTCATAATTTTGTATTCGTGCATGCTTGAAAAGATGAATTATTTATTTATTTTATAATATTCATTCAATTTACAACGTATTTCACCACATTTCTTCGGATATATCACTCATATTTTGATTAATTCTAATACTCTTTTCGCGCTTTTTCAATTCTAATTTTTATAAACGTTTAAAATAATGCTTGTTCTGCTGAAAATAATACTTATTTTTATATGTATAAAACTGATACAAAGTTTCAACAAAGAAACGAATTTTTCAAAGTTGAACTGGCTAAATATTCTACATAAAGTTAAATTCAAGTTGAATTCGATGGATCTTTATCAACTAAAGTCTCAGAATAACTACACCATGTTAGAAACCTCAAAAGAGAATTCGGTTTCTACGAAATTCATCTCGACCGAGATCGGGTTGTACTAAGAAAAGACGGTCGTTAATTCCAGATAAACGGTGCCGTCCCCGCAATGACGCGTCGTTATGGAAACAAGTGGCAGCCTTTTAAAGGAACAGCCCTCGTCGTGGGAGGTGACGACCCTCGTTCTCTGTCTTCTTTCTTTGGTGCCCTGACTCGCGATGAAGGCAACTTGTGTTACAATTAAGAGTGCTAACTATCGAACGATGCCTTCGTTACGGAGGTAATTGACTAAAACGCTTTGCTTGTCTCGAATGCATAGGAGAGTCAATTAAGGTAAAAATACATCGCTGCTGTAGGATAAGGAACAGAAGGATTCATTTATAAGGTGCTCTGGAAATACGCCAGTGCTTATAAATAGGGAAAGATGCCATGCTGAAAGCATTAACTCTGAATTAATATCAGGCGCGTTAAGAAACTGTGAATACTAACAGTTTTTTCATGTGTAAATTTAAAGAATGTTTTATTATGTTATATTGATGTTGAAAAATGTATTTTGAAATTGCGTAATTTTCTCAATTTTGATTAATTTAAAAATTAAAAAAATTTGCTTATCCTTTAGGATTCATTCTAGATGACATAGCAATACGCTATAT
>BMAW01006340.1:0-31948 GCA_019974015.1 Nephila pilipes | reverse complement strand
AAGTTTACGTATTGCTTTAAGATAAAATTAAAGTTTATACGAATGCGTAACATTATTTTTTGGAAAAACCTCTTATGTTTCATTTATTGGTCCATTGAAAAGATATTTATTTCATTAACAGTGGATAATAAATGCAGTATTAATATATACAAGATTATTCAAAAGGATTCATCCGATTTCCAAATCTATATTTTCAAAAATAAAACTACTAAGAATGAAAAGTACACTCATAGACAAAAAAAAAAATTAGCGTACCAGAAATACTGCGGGATCGTAACGAAAACTTGGCATTAGTACATGTCAGAAAGATATGCAAAATGATTAGAAATGCAGCAGATCGTAGTAGGGCCATTTTTCAACAAGACAGGTTCGGTCTCACTGGCAAGGTGTCACAAGATCTAGCTAATATTCTTTTCTTGGCTCAGTTCGATCCCCAGATTTTACTTCAATCGAGCATATCTGGGATCATTTGGGACGGCGAGTTGGGTATTCCACGAGTTTGAAACGAACTAGAGGCAAGGTTACAGCCATGGAACGAAATGTCTCAAGACATCAAGGTAGGCGTCTTCACGTCTGATCGTATCGCATCGTGCATTCGCGCTGGCAGGGGTTCAACAGGGTATTAAATCTTCAGTTCTTTTGCTCTTTTCTCTGAAATAAATGATCCTTTGGCTTTCGCATTACAGGGGTTCAACAGGGTATTAACCTCCGTTCTTTGCCTTTTCTCTGAAATAAATGATCCTTTTCTTTTGATTTTCTTAATCATTTACTTATATCGAAGTAGCTCATGCATGTAAATTTTACTAAATTTCTTTCATTTGACGATTCCTTCAATGCGCTTAATTTTTTGTCCATGAGTGTATATATGAATACAAAGGAAAACTGTTGGTCTTACGAATAATAGATGGCCTCATTTGTTCCTTGTGAAGCTATTTCACGAAAAGCTGTTTTAGAAGTTTTCACGGAGCTACTCCTGCAGGATCGGTCGTTGTGGGATCAAATAACTTCATTATGCAACTGGCCACCAGAACCATCTGATGTGATCCTATACGGTTTCTTCCTTTCGGGGTTTTTTGTAAAATTTAAAGTGTATACCCACTATTACCCAAAAAATTTATGTGAACCCTAATCAATGGATTTCTGCTTCTGTACAATCAATCGCCACTGACACTTGCCACTGTATTTGTGAATTCATGTATCTAATTGATATTATTCTCGTAAAGGAAGTTAAGACGTGGACAATTTGTTTTTAAAAAAAAACTTCCATATTTTCCTTTAGTTTATGCATTACTTATAATTCTGCATCGTTTATTTATAAAAATATAGAATTTGGAATGGATTAATCATTTTTTGACCCTGATAAATAATAAATTTATTTTACATATAACTTGTATATATGTAATATTAATAGCATATTTTTGATCAAAACAACAGTAATATTAATGCCGATGTAGTACATATATATAATACGTAATTAAATTTTCAAACTTCTCGAGCAGGTTCTCATAATAAATTCAGGAGAAATTTTCAACAACACAATATAAATCAAGTTATATCCTAAAATATATTAATGGTTTCAATAATCATAACTACTAGTTTAGGTAATATTTACCAAAATGGAGGTTATATTTGAATTAATTCTATTTATTTGTTGTCGTTTATTTTATTTCATTATTTTAAATATTACATAAAAAATATTTAAGGTATTTAAAAACTTAACCGGATGGCATTTTTTCATCATCAGTATCCAATTTATCATTTTACAATGGTTGGATCATAGTTTTTTTTTTTTTTTTTTTTTTTTTTTTTGTTCCATAACGGTAAGTTAAAACAGTGGCAAAGTATTCAGTTTCCGGAAAATTTGGTCTTTAAAATGTAATGAAAGAGTGTAATTCACAAACAATTTTTCTGTATTGTAGAATGTATACGACATTTGAGAGTCGACATTTTCTTTCAATGAATATGAGTAGTTAAGATACATTTTATGACGCAAGAGAGAAAAAAAACTCACCGGATGAAAAGCTAAAGATCAATATACCTGAAAACTGTTAAAATGGAAGTATCGGTTCATGCCCAATATAACAATTTCCTTTATTCGACAAATGGGAGGAAATGGTACTTTTTTGGTGAAATACGAAGAAAAGTGATAACTTTTAAATTTAGTCTCTATAAAGGATTTTTTTCCCACATTCTCATTATAGCATGATAAATTTTTTCAAGAAAAATGTATTAAAATTTTTTTTTATTATAGCTCATTTGTCATACATTAAACAAGAATTTTTTCTTTATACAGCTATGAAGCTATAATTTTTTTAATTTAAATTTATTTTCAATGCACTTCTACTCATTATATTTTAAATAAATCTTTAATACTAATCTTTTTATGTTCCTTTTTCTAGAAATATTATGAACATGAAATGTATGTTTACATTTTTAAAAGTTTATTTTAGATTTTCGAATAAGCATGAAAGATTCACACGCAAAAAAGCTTTACAAAGAAGTCCTCAAATTTCTCTTTTAATTATATTTTAAAAAAATTATTCTGCATTTTGGTAATCCTCAACAGGTTTTGTGATTCTCCAAAGAAAGTGTAAGAATATTATTATATATATATATATATATATATATATATATATATATATCGCACGCACGCACGCATTTACACGCGACGCATCGCACGACCGCACGCATCGACAGCACGCACGCACGCATTTACGCACGCACGCACGCACGCACGCACGCACGCACGCACGCATCGCACGCACGCACGCACGCACGCACGCACGCACGCACGCATTTACCGCACGCACGCGACGCGACGCACGCACGCACGCACGCACGCTACTTCCACGCACGCACGCACGCACGCTATCGCATCGCATTCACGCACGCACGCACGCGACGCACGCGACGCACGCACGCTATCAGCATTTCCACGCACGCACGCACGCGACGCACGGGCACGCATTTCACGCACGCACGCACGTTATCACGCACGCATATACGCTATCAGCACGCTCGCATCGCATCGCACGCACGCACGCACGCACGCACGCACGCACGCACGCACGCACGCACGCACGCACGCACGCACGCACGCACGCACGCACGCACGCACGGCACGCCATTCCACGCACGCATTCATCGCACGCACGCTACTTCACGCATTTCATCGCTATCAGCACGCACGCACGCACGCATTTCACGCATCGCACGCTATCTACCACGCACGCACGCATCGGCACGCGACAGCACGCACGCACGCACGCACGCGCCGCATTTACCGCTACTTACCGCGCACGCACGCACGCGCATCGCACGCACGCGACGCATCGGCACGCACGCGACGCACGCACGCATCAGCACGCACGCACGCACGCACGCACGCTATTTCACGCACGCACGCATCGCGACGCGCACGCACGCACGCACGCACGCACGGCACGCACGCACGTACGCACGCACGTACCGCACGCACGCACGCACGCACGCGCACGCACGCTACGCACGCACGCACGCACGCACGCACGCACGCACGCTACGCACGCACGCTATACGCACGCCACGCACGCACGCACGCCACGCATTTCACGCACGCATTTACGCATTTACGCACGCATCGCGACGCATTTCACGCACGCACGCATACGTACGCATCACACGCGCACGCACGCACGCACGCATTTCACGCACGCACGCACGCACGCATTTACGCACGGCACGCACGTTACTTACGCACGCACGCACGTTATCAGTACGCGTTTTACGCATTTACGCATTTACGCACGCATTTGGTTTACGTTATCGGCACGACAAGACAGTATCGCGACGGTGACATTTATTTATCGTTATTTGACAAAAGACGAGACGCAGAGGCTGGTATTGAGCCAGTACGCATTTCGGTGACAAGACAGACAGACAGACGACAACTGTTCCACCGCTGAAAAACGTTACCAACACCCGGAAAAGCCACACATCACTTCATCCATTTCAAACGAATGAAAACTATCGCATTTGGCATGAATTGTTGTAAGAGGCAAATGCATGTATTTTATTGAAATGAAAGTCGAAAGCGAAAATAGAATTTTCAATCTGAGCAGGAGCTTTTTTGAGAAATATACCTGCTGATTGGGGTTAAAGTTTATTCAATATGAAAAAACGGGACTCCAACATATTAATACTTTTTGCTGTCAAAGAGATGACATTTTGCTCGGTTAAAATTTCAATAATGAATATACTATACAAGTTAGTCTTTTCACGAAGAAGTAGATGAAAGCCAGCATTCTAAAGTGTTGAAAATAGCCGGGACATGAATTTATTAGCGACTATTGATCATTTATATTACTGCGATTCTCTATCCTCGCATTAATGTGAATGTTTTGATGCATGTCTTAAATAATATGACAGCATTAATCTTTAAATTACTTGAATTTTCAGATTTTCTTTTTACCCTGAAATGTTGCCGTGATATGTCTTCAAACAGATTCTAAATCTGATGTAACACGTCTAAATTTCTACTTGCTCAACTACGTGAGAAACAGTTCATTATAAAGCCAAAAGCAAAATTTATTAACTTTCGATTAGAGTCACTTCGTCCGTGTCAAAGCCCGAAAAGTAGTCAGCTTTTTGCTGGTTTCATTATGAATACAGCACTTGCCGAATACATCAAATTCCTCGCCGCAACAGTCAATCAATCGAACGCCGGGTTCTCATCATCGAACAGCCAGCCGACACGGCAAGAAATAGGCACTGCAATTTCGCCGTACCAATAATACTAGCCAGCCCGAGAGAATTTTTTCAATATGGGATTTATTGTTCTTAGGCAACCAAATTTATTCCTTCTTCTGCGATCATTTGCCTTTCTGTTTCAAACAGATCCGGTGATAAATACCTGTCAAGAATAATATATTCTATTTCGTTAGTACGTCATCACTTCTCCTCAAACAATATGGTCCATTCAGTTACCGCTCGTCCTTTATCTCCGACATTTCCATACCATTCACTCTCTGAAGTTTCATTGGCCTCTGCAGAGCAATCGCTTTCATTTTTATTATGAGTTATTGAAAACTTTTCCCGTAAGAAATTGCATTCCTCGATAAGCGAATGCATCAGTTCGTGTCATGCTTACATTCAAAAAACATATAAGAAAACACATTAGTTAACAATGTTTTCTTTGTCAACATTAGATTAATCTGTGTCAGTTATAGCCGATTAAATTGACAACATCGGTAAACAATACTGGTCATTTGTATCAAAGATTTTATGTTTATAGAAACCAAAATATGATCAACCGCGCAATTGCGTATTTTTAACAGCCACGAGACGACAAATTCATTAGCAAATATTACAACCGGCCAGCCAGAAGTTTCCCTCAATTTCAAATTTCGTTATAATAATAACATTAATGATACTAACACTGATATAACTCGGGAATTATCATTAACTATTTCAGGTCATACATACATACATACATATTGCCAAGGCTGGCTATTATTACATGATATGTTGCTGTTGGTGTCGTATCCGGTTTCGGTCGGTCATTTACCAACGCGGTCATCACCTTCATTCCATAAAGGTTCCTGGGTGCCGAACAAATTTACTGAATACACACTTTGCATTGTCACCAATTTACGTTAGTAATCAGTTTTATGCAGGTAAAGTGAATAGCCAATCCAAAATTAGTAGAATGGAAAATCTTCAGCCATTTTGCCGTATTTTCTGCCAACACCATTTTGCAATACGTCACAATTATTGACAACCATTTAACTTCTCTACCAACATACCCAGAGCATCGATGAAAGCTCGCTTTCTTCAAAGCCAGAATCAAATAATCCGGTTATATTTATTCGCGTTCATATTATATCTGAAAGTCTCTGGCGTCGACCAGGCAATAAAACACATTTCGGAGGCAGTACAACAAAGTCGGTTTCAACAAGTAAACCGAAAATAGAAGAACTGCTCGAAAACAGCACCAATGATCATTTTTTAAATCAAAGCCTGAAAATTACACTGAACTAAAGATGTTACGGACAATTATCAAAAGTTTCACCGCTTTGTTTAAAGCCGTCATAAGACTGAGTCTCTCCGCAGCCAACACAGAATTGAATGTAAATAGGATTTTCGCCGATTGAAACAATGATAGCCAGTTCAATTACTCAACGTTAGTCGTGATCGATTAATGCGAAGAAAGTTCAATATTTTTGTGACGCAGTTATCTCCCGACGCAAAAAAAAACACTTAAACATTAGTTGGTCAGTTAAAAACATTTGTTGGGGTGTCAAAAATACCACTGAAAAAGCTTGAGCAAACGAGTCAGCAAAATAATGGGAAACAAAGTGACGCAGCAAAAGAACAGGCTCAATTAAAAGCCGAACATCGGAATGACGCCATTGTGTTCTGATAGCCGAAGACGTTGATCTGGAGGCTGAATAAGTACAAGGTTTGAACAGGTACCGCAGTCGTAATGACGTAAATATTGCTTTGTCGAAACCATTTTCTTTATATTCTGAATTTGTACCGATAGCAACGATCTCGAGGCTCAAAGTATATCCGTACCTGCCAACAAAAAAAAATGAAAGAAACGTTGGTCGACAACAGTCCCTGCTAACTGTTATCTTCGGTTACAACAAATCAAAATTAGTCGGTGTGCAGAGGCTTAAAGCGAGATCAAAACAAACACAGATTCTCACGAGCGCATCTCAGAATTTTTACAGTGATGATAAATGTCATCGGGCTCAACTTTATAATTCAGTTCTGGTGCCAAACGAATTTTACACGAACATGCTGGTTTGCCGATTTCTGTCAGTTTATTTTCAAAAAAATATTTGGTCAATCCATAATTCGCGGTCGACGTAACGTTTGAACAAATATCTAAATATACGAGGCCGGATGGCGAATCGAAAATATACCAGACACAAAAAATTTACGACCAGTTTTTAAATTAACGTTGAGTAACATGTTCAGTCATCAAAACGAAATATCTGGCAACAAAATAAGGAAGGGGAAAGAGTTCTCAAAATCGTCGAGCCCGCAGTTTGATATTCAAAACGGTTTTCATAATGTGGGAGTACAATAACAACACAATTTTCAAAAAATTAAAGCCGTAATTACCATTTGTGTGCCGTCACATTTTACAACCGGGTCTATAGAAATCAGCCCATGATAGAGAGTTACATTTTTCGCACGGCAATTTTAAATCTCAGTTTACCATCGGGTAATCCGTATTTCGCAACATTTATGTAATTTCAATCGGAATAACTTAGGCACTGAATGCCGTATAAATCAGTAACCGTGTTCTTCTAGAAGGGCCTAACCTCGCGCTTGAAATGTCGCTCTTGAAACATCGACCAGTAAAATCGAGTTGCCGAGGTTATGTCGTTTTGTAAAGTGCCTGAAAAACCGAGCGATAAAACACGTTTTAATGCCCATCGCAAAAGCGAAACAACGGATCGTTACCGACTTCGTCCATCAAAGCAACGATGAAAACAGTGGTCGAAAGTTTAAACGGGACGACAGCGACGCGAAAGCCGGCAGACCCGTGGAAATATTACCGAAAAGAGTGAAGACAAAAATTGCGACGAAAAGATCGTGAGAGCTTATTCACAGATACCTGGCGGAAGCGTATTGCCATTCCTTCATGAAAATTCGAAAGATGAAAAAGCGGGCAAGTCGATTGCCGATGGAACAGTGTCTTGAGTCGACGATTCAGTGCCGGGTTATCGCTTATTTACAAAAGATTTCGGTGAAAAGAAAAGTGTTTGAGGGGGGAAAAAGCCAAAGAAAAGAAAAAAAGATTTGAAAAGCGCCGAAGATCAGAGTCACTTAAAAGGCGATTAACAAAAGCAGGCCGATGAATAGTTAATGCAGTTAATCTCGACGGTCCATGCGTTAATTAACAGGATAGTCGATGGATCAACGTTTTTCGCACGAAAGAGTTTAACATAATTTTATGAGAAAAGTCGGCTGGTGCATCATAAGAATGATATCATAATATTCCGAGCGCCCAAATTGAAATACTGTTGCCAGCAGGTCCCACTGGTCATTTTTCGTTCTTTTTGAAGAGTCAAATTTACCCGCATACTGGTTGGCTTACCTCAATTAGCAGATTTGCGCGATGAAATGACGGTCATTTTAAAGCTCGGTGTAATCGTGTTTTTCGCGACATCGAAAATCAACGACCGGAATTGGCCTCACATGGACTGATGTTCCATCGTTCGTCTGATATCCTCGTAAAGGATAGCCTTTCTCACACATCAAAAAAGAAACTTGAAAAATGGTGAAAAGAAAATAAAAATTATATTCTCAAAAAAACGTGTTCTGCATAGACGAGCCGCCGATTATGAAAGGGGATCTGAAAATCATCAATGGTCACCTGAATGTTATGAAATAGTCGATATCATAGCGAAAGTCATATCTGCATACCCATGACAAAGGCGATCCGCGCTTTAGCAATGCATAAAAATATTGTAACGACATTGAAGTTATACTTGAACACTAAGCACCATAGAATGAAGCTATTTGAAAGAAGCATGAAAAAACGTCCCGATTATATAGCGTGTATCTTAAAAAACAGCCAGTCAAATAATCAACGAAAAGTGTTCGTACCTGATTCGCAGAAAAGAAAGTCGCACAAAACTGTGTTCATAAAAAGTCTTCTTTATTGTTGATAATAAAACAAAAATTTTATTATTAAATAAGAGATTGTGTCTGGTCTTCATGCGGATTGTGCCATACCTATCATTTTTGTCACATTCACAGCAGCTCTGTCAAGAAGCTCAGATTTTGCTAAATCATTTTTACCACATATTTCGACTTTTTTTTTCCATTTCCACTGGCCGTCTAAGAGGTAAATTACGGTTGTCTTCTGCCAGCCTTCTTAGGGGCACAGTTGACTGTGGTCTGATATGGCACAGTTTTTTAAAGTCTTTCTCAGAAAGTCGAATCGGTAGAAAGACGCGATCATTCGAATACTGATTTCAGAATAACCGGCATCAGTATTCTGTAAAGAACAGGTCCTTTTTTTTTCGGAATTCCTTTTTTTTTTGCCATCTGGTGCCGTTTTTTAAAATTTATTCACCGTCACATTTCAGCCTAGAAATTCAAAATTAACTATTCGGTCATAAAGATGGTCATCAGAAAGATAGCTGGCAATCACATCACCGTTCTCTTTAAACACATAAAAAAGAAGAAAGCTCTTCGGAAATATTCTATTCACTATTGACTTTAATAACATGCATACAATATCTAATAGCCAACTTTTTTTTTCCTGATTGTTTTTGACGCTTTTCATCATTTTCTACGTTTCCTTGAAATATTATCGAAGTGGCCAAAAAATACTTAAAGCCCAGCCAAAAAAGAGTGATCCGAATGATAAGCTCTTTCTATAAATATACGAAATAATATTTTTTCGAGTTGGCCTGATTAAGTTTTTCGACGTTTCCTTCCGGCTTTAAGAGGCCGAGCAATCCATTCAGTGCCGGTTCGCCATCTGGTCAACATGATATTGTGTTTCATCGTTGCTCGGTATTGATAGATGGCTTCGTTCATCATGTTTGTGTTTTCTCAACTTCGATAATAGAGACTTCAGTTAGTTTAAATTTGTAATTTTCATTGTAGGATTGAAAGTCAACAGACGTTCACGACAACGAATACCATGCAGTTCGATAGGCCACAACCTCTGCGATATCGTGACGCTGTGTGGACGTTTTTTTGTATTGAAAGTTCTTCAACTTTATATCACGCTCAATATCACCAGATGAGTTGGCCGCGAAATATCTCCGAGTCATCATCGTATTTTTCGACGCCTTTAACAGTGCATTTAAAATGAGTTTGAGCTTTCCACAATCACATCATAGCGATAACCGGTCGGTCTGATGCCGCAGACATTTTGATCTCTTGCACATCATTTATTGGTCTTCAGAGCATTTGCTGCGTACCGTTATTTATCGCAAAGATTACTGAATCGTTGCTCACCGGTCAGACCGAAATATTCCTCTCCTGAACAGGAGTTACCGGCAAAACTATCTTTTTTTGAACGATATTTGGCGAATTGCATTTTTTTGCCCTTCCTGCATTGAAGTTTCGTTTTTTGCGTCGATTGCGCCTGAGTTTGAAGATGATTTCTGAGTACGGTTCGCACCCTGGCAATCAAACATAGCCACGGTTATTTTGCCGTTATGAGCGTTTGAAGAGTCTTCATAATGATTTTAAACTTTCGCTCGTAACGAATCATCAACACGTGCGTGCGTGTGCGTGTGTGTGCGTGTGCGTGCGCGTAGATTCAGCCGACTGGTCAAATGGAATTTGCTCAACGTATTGAACAGCACCTTCAGATGTCGATATGACGGCTGCGAGAGTTCATGCGTTAATCACGTTTCAATCAAATGAGCGACTTTTCGCCTTCGCCCCTTCATCTCTCCGTCATTAGCGTACCGAAAATCTAACGTCAAGAGCGGTACCAGCGCAAAGCCTTCACGACACAATGAGCAGCTCATTCATTTTGCCCGATTTAGCACGACCAACGTGAACAGTGAAGTTGAGTTCATCGAGCCGAATCGATTGAGGAAAACCGGTCAATAGTCATCCCCAGAACCGCCTTTGCAAGAAAACATCGTAGATTCTGAATGTGCACCGACCCAATCGCGCATACATACAACATATATTAGTTACACATAATACAACACATACAATATGTTGTTATTTCATACATACACAATGGTCATACACATACATACACACATACATGTTGACAATATTGTTGTCATATACATACAGTTATTCTTTATATATGGTTGTTACATGCCATTATACAGCTATATGTTTTGCCTTCTTTCTCACTCAAAGTTCTTCAAAATCTGGATTCATGATCAACAATGTGGACAGATAAGGAGAACATTCGCCTCTTGTACATATCAGTTAGGCTGAAGCCAAGTTACCAGCAACCCTGAATTATGGGTTATGTTGAAAGGTATCCTGCTTCGACCGCATATGTTCATCTGACGAAGTCCCCTCGCTCTGACCTCCAATAATCAATTCAGAGGATGATGTCATTTATACTAACGCATCGCCTGCCATGAACAGAAGGTCTTCAGTACACCGAACCTTCGATTCCGACGAATGCCGCTCACATGAATGTTAGCCGCGTCTCCGACAGCCTTGGACACGTTCCAAAAGAAAGTCGATAATACAGTGGCAATTTTGGCGGAAAATACTGTAGAATACAGCAATTGCTTCCTTTCACGACCCCCCCCTGGTGTAAGACAGAGTTTTCATCTTCGATCGCTAACATTGAAAATGTTAGCGATCCGAAGTGGAAAATGCAATAGCACTTTTAGGGGGTCGGTGAGCTTAAGGGGAAACCCAGTTACTTAATATTCTACAAATATTTTCCACCAAAATTTTTTTGTAATTATCGACTTTTTTCTTTTTGCTTGATCTTTTTAGGCAATGTCCATTATACAGAGCTGTAAATGGAACCGCGGAAGCCTAACGGTCATGGCAGAGGACTTGCTGCCGGCGGTTTTCGTGGAATCGTGGGTTCGAGTCTTGATAATACTGAAGACCTTCTGTGTAGCCGGAGCTGATGCACGTTAAATTTGTCATGGCGCAAAGTCGTCCCTCTGGAGTGGTGTGGAAGTTAGGCGAGGGGCTGCGTTCAGATGTCGTCTTCCCCGAGGGACTAAATTACGAGGTTCACGCCAGCCAGCCCCTGTGTTGCTCTTCTAGTGTGAAGTTTATAAACCAACCAAACCCCAACTAAATTCTTGTTGTGCCATTATCTTATATACAAATTTGAATGTTTCTCCGTTATGCAAATCCATATTGTTGATCATATGGATCCAAGATTTTTGTTAAGAACTTTGCTGGAGTGGGGAAAAGAGCCGTAGCATTATATATATATATATATACATATATATATATATATATATAAAATATAATATATATATATAATATATATATATATAATATATATATATATATACATATATATACATATAATACATATTAAAAAATATATATTATATATATATAAATATACATATATACTATATATATTATACTATATAATATACATATATATAATATAATATGGATTATGGTTATATACACGGTGGGGTGATGAGATTGTACATCCCGAATCTACGATGGTTTGCTCTTACGCAAAAGGCTGGTTATCTAGGGGGTAATTCCATTACCGGATTCCATTGGTGGTTTTATATCGATTCAATGATGAGGCTCAACTTGTTTTACTTCGTTTATTAAATGGAGATATGTTGAAAGAAAATTTATACACAAGTAGACGACGAATTGACTACTTCATCGGAGCAAAATAGATGACTGCCTCATTTAACCCATATCGGTGAAGAGCGCTGGAACGCACTCTGACGTTCGGAATTTACTTCCGACGCGGGTAATGCGAAGAAGTGAAGCGGAAAGTGGAGGAAAGAGAGGGCGAGAACGAAAGGTCGCTTTGTTCTGAAATAGGTGCTGCATGAGCTATCACATGATACTGATTCGCGGTGTCATCTATCGAGTATCTGAGGAACTGGTTTTATAGTACATTGGAAAATAAAATTAATTATTTAATAATTAGCTGGAAAATCCTACACACACACACACACACACGTGTGTGTGTTACAGGCAAAGTTTTAAATCCGGCATTCTATAGAATGCCTAAGCATTGTATATAACTCTTAAAATAGCCGGTAATGTATGATATGATTCATATGTCACGCATTTTTTAGGCATTCTACTGATTGCCAAATTAGAAACCGGCAAAGTAGGAAATACATCTTAGACTCGTTTTGAATATTGCATTGCAAAGCGCGTGACTTTTAACGGGTGCCCCAGGCTCAGAATTTTTCAGTTGCACTGTGCGGTTTTTTAGGAAGGGTCAAAATGCGCAATTTTACTTAAATGTGTTCAAAAAAAATTAGATTTTTACTGTGCTCCATAAAAATGGAGGAATAAACTGTAGAGTTAGAGGAGGAGTCTTGGTCTATTGACATGAAATAACGATTCGTTTGTGAAATGTCCAAAATTCGAGTTAATGCTGCAATAAATAGTATTTTTTAACCAAAATTTCTCACCAGAAGTTAATAAATGATGTACAAAAGTCCAAAATGTCTACTAAGAAGGAACCATGGATTATTGGTTGCTGAATCAACTATGATGTGATGATTGTAGGAAAGTAAACTCATTTATCCTGTTAAAGAAGGCGTCAGAAAATGCATTATTTCACTGACTCGGAGTTATTTCACGTACTTCATGAAGTTTAATTAGCTATTGGACTCGGATAAATGATATAAAGTTGAAAGAACTTTCAACCAAATACAAAAACGTTGCACATCATGATATTAAGCTGTATAAACACCTTTTTGAACTTCAAGAAAAAACAGAAATGTATTAAAAAGGGAGTTGTGAAACCTATGATTTTTTCATAATTAATTCCCGTTGTCAGTTAGATCTTATTGACTTTCAATCCCTACCAAACAGAAAATACAAATTTATTATGGTGTACCAAGATCATATCTTAATATTCTTAAGTCTCTAATGTCAAAAAGAGTTAAAGAAGTAGCCTACAACCTTGTGGACATATTCTCGCTACTTGAAGAGCCATCTATATTACAGTCTGACAATGGTAGGGAATTTGCCAATAATGTGTTGACCAGCTTGAAGGAGTTTTGGACAGCACTGAAGATCGTTCTCGGGAAGCCTCGCCATTCACAAAGCCAGGGTAGTGTCGAAAGAGCTAATCAAGATATCGAAAATATGTTCTGTTCTTGGATGCAGGACAACAGGTCTGACCTCAGGAGTGAAGAGATGCGTTTTGTTCAATTTGTGAGGAATAGAGCTTATCATTCTGGGATCATAAGAACACCATGCAAAGCTCTTTTTGGCTGCAAACTTAAAGTTGGGCTTAGAATGTTTTTTCTACCAGATAGTGTTTCAAAAGACATAACAGAGGAGAGCATCTAGAAAAAGTGATAGAAAGCATCCAAACAATGGGGAAAAAAGTGAAACTAATTAGATTATGTACCAGAAAAAAGAACATGCATGATATTAAAAAGTCAATAGTGGATTAAATCATGATGAAGACATGCTTACCGAAGAGATTTTTGTTTCTGATACCTGTTGTATGTGTTTAAAGGAAACGAGTGATGTTCTTGATTGCGAAAAATGCAGTAAAAAAAAAATCATATCTTCTGTGACTATGCTATGATGAAGATGATGAAATGGATAGTTTTTGTTCCTTTGTTTCCAAACTGAAAATGCTATTGAAGGTAAAATAAATTTTAAAAACAACCTGGAATTACAAGCAAAAAAAAAAAAAAAAAAAAAGAATTCCGAAAAAAAAATTCCACTGTTTCTTTAGGAACTACTGTGCGAGTTTCTATTCCTGGTGTTGACAAGGGGCGAGGTGATTCACGCAATATATTGGAACTTGTGATGAGTGTGACAGATGTTTTCTACCGATTTGGAACTTCTGAAGGAATTTTAAAACAAGTATATACGAGATTACAATTAACTTTATGCCCTAAGAACTTGCTTAGAATTGAAGAGTTTCTTAACCATGAAACTCCTCTGCGGTCAATGGAGTCCAGTGGAAGTGGCCAAGGATTCGTCAAATATATGAGTAAAATAAAGTGCCAAAATCTGAAATGTCTTTGAGTGGAGAATATAATGAAATGTAATAAAAATGTCATTCAAGCCTACAATGTTGACAAGTAGATTAATTTTAATCTCTTATTTCTTATGTAAAATTTTTGTTTCTCTTAACTTAATAAGAAAGGCAAAAATTTTGTTTTGTACGACTTTCATTTTTCCTTACACATTTTGAATAAAAAATTTTAAAGGCACTTTCATTATTTTTTCAGAACAACATTTGTATTTTTTAGGAATACACATCATTTATATAATAGCCTTATCAGGACATTTTTTCATACTTTGCCTAAATAGCCATTCTATAGAACGCTTAGGTATTACGTACAATGCCTAGGGAAAGTAAGTAATAATTCTAATATTTTATACATTGCCTAAAAACGCCGGACATTATATACTATGCATAGGTATTCTATAGAATGCCAGCTTTTCATATATTACCGGTAACATATAATTCAAATTTATTATTGGTGAATTTTTTCCTAAAGTCCCCTTTTTACTTTCAACAAACAGCAGCAGTATCGTTATTTCCATTTGCTCCTCTCCTTTTAATTCTCCTTTTTAAATTTTATTTTTGAAATTAATTATTTTCATTTTTTGGTATTTTTCTTTCACATTTTTAAGATTTCTTTTTACAATTAATAATATTGAAAAGAGGTTTTTGTATCCTTTACAACTCTCGAACGGAACATTACAAAATAACGATTTCTGCCCCATCGGATGTGTAAATTAATTAGTCGATTTTTGGCGAATTTTCGAAAATATTGCTGAAAAACGTCAATTTTGAACTTTTAAAAATATTTTAAAATCATTTCTTCCCATTTTAAATCTACTAATTTGAATGAAGTGGTATTCATATGGTATACGGAATTAAATTTGGCTTCCCCTATTAAAAAAAAAGAACAAGGAAAAATATTAATTATTGGGATTCTGCACAAATTTTCAACAGCACAACCAGTGAGTGAATTTTTATTTTCTCTCCTTTCTTGTTTAAGATTTTCACTCCGTTAAGCATAGTTCTGACGCATATTATGTTATGGTCTAGGTGTGTTGCAATTTTCTTATAATTATCATTCTGATTTTCTTTTTTGGAGATCATTTTTTTATACATTTTTTTCCTCATAAAAATTATATTAAAATACTGTGCTGAAATTTTGATTGTTATTGATATATATTAATTATAAATATTTTTAAAAAGTATTACAAGTTACTAAAAATATAATATGCTTGGTAGTTGAATCGCTAAGTTTTTAAATTCACCCGTGCGAAAAAATTAAATATAACGATCTCTATCATAAATTTTAATTTCTATAAAGGTTAATTTATAAAATGTAACCTTTCATCATTAATTACAGCTTTAATTTTTTTAAAAAAAATTAATATTTGTTATTTTATAAACTCCAATTCTTTTTGATTTTTTTTTTTAAATTATGAAAGCTTAAAAAATTGTTTTAGTTAATAAACTGCAGGTAGTTCCCTCAGTGATTTTAAATTTATATTTCCCCCTTTGCTATTTTATTTACCAAATATTTCTTTGTTTGGAGGCTAATTTGTGGTTCACTTAAATTTACTCAAAACGTTATTTAAAAACTAGTCATTAAATTTTTTTGTATCCTTCTATCTGAATTGCTATATTTTTCGATTCACCCATGCGAAACACGGGGATTCTCAGCTATATTTGAATATTTGTTCGTTGTTGTCAGTTACACAATTCCGCATCGCTGATAGAATCGCTCCAAAATTTTTTTAGGGAGCTTCGCTGATGCTTGAAATTAGCCGTAAGCATGTTCGGGCAAAAAATTCGATTTAGTTTTTTTTTTTTAAAATTTAATTATAAAGTTACTGATGTGGCACATTTTATCATCACTGTCTAAAATTCTGGTGTATGTGAAGTCACGTGACGTCACGATCTCCTTCGCTTCTGATCATCTATCTGCACACATATTTATTCATTTGTTTGTTCTTTGTAGCAGAATGTAGTTGCTTAGGGATTGTTGTATTAATACATTTGCTCATTTTTTTTGTTGTAGAATTACGATTCTGCTTTGAATGAATCATTTAATAACGATATATCCGAGGAGCAATTCAAGAATATATTATAAGAAAATATTTTCAACAAAACACTTACCATTTTCACTACATCAACTACGATACTGATAAATTTTCTGTTCGAAACATCTTCTTTACTTATTACTCAAGCCCCTAAATCAAGCATCTTCAAAGTATAAAATTTTAATGCAGCATCATTGACGCTCTAACAACTGGGCCTGATTTCTTATTAACGCCTTTCACGTCCACTTTGTTTCTATTATTTTGCTAATTTCGATTAACTTAAAAACTTTTTTCTTTGAATTTTTCTCTTGAAATTAATTATTTTTATTTTTTAATAATTTTCTTTCATGTTTTCAAGATTTTGTTTAATTAATAATGTTTAAGTGTTTTTTGCGTGCTAGTTCTCGAGTGCTGAGTCGCAAAATAATGACTTGTGTACCATTTAATTAATGGATTTTCGGCAAATTTCAGAAAATAACGTTGGAAAGTATTAATTTAGGATTTTTTTTAAATATCTAAATTGTTTCATCAACAGAAATCTGTCGATCCTGGTAACACAGTATTCATACGTTGTACGGAATGAATATATGGCCAACTTTAAACAAACGAGCAGAGCTATTCTGACAGTAATTTAATTCCAATAACATCTGTAGTTCAATTCATAATTTTCAAAATACAATTTAAAAAATGGTACTCATTGAGATCTTTATGTTTCGAGCTAGTTTGTAATATTTTTCAGTTTACCCTGTTGAAAGTAATTTATTTGTATACCTCAGAAATATAGTCTGTTTATGCCTACCTGGTCAACACTTAAGGACTCGTCTCGTCTAATGAGAACGCATGGAATCATGGGAAATATAACCAGATTATATTTTAGTTCTTGACAGAGAAAAGCGGGCTTTTCATGTCTCTGATGCAGTTTGTTCTCCTGACCGCTAAAGCGAGGTAATGTTTGTATGAAATGTTTGGAGGGCCAATATGGTTGTAAATAATTTGTAAATTGTAATTTATGTACAAATAATTGTTGCTTAGAAATTACAACAAATATAACAGAAAGACACCGTTCTACTCTACTTGAATCTTTGGATTAATATTCACTACACACACCTGCATAAAACGAGTTACAATGTATAATTAGTGTTAAATATAAAGTGTAGTAATATTCAAATGGAATTTGTTCTTTAAGAATTACTATAAAATAGAAAATCAATTAATGCATTTAGTTACGTAATTATTAAGTAGTTAATTTATATATATATATATATATATATATATATATATATAAGTTATACACAT
Organism: Nephila pilipes; assembly: GCA_019974015.1. NCBI lineage: Eukaryota > Metazoa > Arthropoda > Arachnida > Araneae > Nephilidae > Nephila > Nephila pilipes. The sequence goes on along the minus strand of BMAW01006340.1, from coordinate 13,939 downwards.
GTAATACAAAATGGATTAATGAAATGTAAATTCCCAAGTTACTTGTAATTGTTATCATTATGTTAATTATTATAGCAAATTTAGAAGTGAGGAAACTCATATTTCACAACAGCCAGTTTGTAATATTTGCCTAATATTAGAGAATTTGTGTCAGTGTCCGTGAAATCTTTATTAAAAAAAATACCCGCAAAGTGTACGCAATTTAGTCATATTTTGGATTTCTATAAAATATAAAATCTACAGTATTGTAAAATGTGTATTGTTTTGTCTTGTGTTTATCGAAAGTAATGCTGTAATTTTTAAGATTAATCTAAATATTTAACGACAAGAAAACATTGTTAGCGATTCAAATATGTTTTTTCTTATATATTCTTTCTAAGTCTTTTGAATGCTTAAGCGTATGACACGGGCTATTCGGAAATTTCCCTTAAATTATATCGGGGATCTGTGTTTCTTACATCATAATTAAGTTTCCAACTTTTTTCTAATAAACTAATTTATTCAAATTAAGTAAACTTGAGAAGTGGAGTGAATGGAAATAATCAAGTCGAATAAAAATGACAAAGAATTTAATAGATGAGGTTACGGGAGCAGAAGTGAGTGAGTAATGTTGGAGTTTAATAGCGCAAGAGCCAGGTGTGGTCATATTATGCCAAACGAGGTGTATCAGTGATCTAGATGTTTGAAAAATCGGAAAAAAAGTTAAATGATTAACAAGAAGAAGGGTCGAAAATAGAGGAAGATCGCTAGGATATCCCGAGGGTGCCTCACCCGTATCTACAAAAGACAGTAAATCCCATGTGAAAGAAAAAGATCTCAGGGAGGGGTGGCATGCCTACCTGGTACACTCCTGAGGGTTACGGTGAGGTTACTGGTACACTCCTGAGGGTTACGAAGAGTGCTAGTGTGAATTGCCCTGGAGTTTCCTTGCGTGTCAGTGTGATTTGTTGACACTAGGCCCGACGTTGTCTGAATGATTGACTATTTTGCGGATTTACTCGCATCGTATTCCGGTAAGTGTATTACTTGAAAAAATTATAAAAGCTGTTGGTACTCGAGGCAATGGACTTGACACAGGTTGAGAGTATTTTGTACAAATTTTGTATGAAACCAAAAATGATATCTTGTCTAATAGTAAAAAGTATATATATATTTGGATTGTTTTTCATTATTTGTAGATAAATTTAACTATCAAAAAAGTTTTCTGTCTATTTTGTCAAAACGCTTATACTCAAGATTAAAAATTCTTTTTCCCTCTTTCAACTGATTCAATAAGAAAACCCATATGACACTCACACACTATTCATATACCATACGATATTTTTTCATTTGTTATGGATAAGTGTCTCCTTTTCAAATGTGTACTTTGATTGCCTCTGCCCTCTACTTTTTTTCTTGTTCGAGTATAATTATATATATAGGTATCCCTTTGAATGTATATGCCTGAATTTTTATTTCGAATTATTTTTCGATAGTGCTTTTTTACACTTTTTTTTAAAGAATCACAAAACCTATTTGAGATTGCTAATAAAATAATTTTTTAAAAATATATTAAGAGAAATTTGAGGATACTTTGTAAAGCTTTTTTACGTGTGAATCTTTCATGCTTATTCGAAAATCTAAAATAAACTTTTAAAAATGTAAACATACATTTCATGATATTTCATAATATTTCTAGAAAAAGGGAACATAAAAATTAGTATTAAAAATTTATTTAAAATATAATAGTAGAAGTGCATTGAAAATAAATTTAAATTAAAAAAAATTATATATTTTTCATGCTTTCTGTATAAGAAAAAAATTCTTGTTTAAATGTATGACAAATGAGCTATAATAAAAAAAATTTTAATACATTTTTCTTGAAAAAATTTATCATGCTATAATGAAATGTAGAGCAGATAAAAAAAATCCTTTATAGGAACTAAATTTAAAAAAGTTATCACTTTTCTTCGTATTTCACCAAAAAAAAGTACCATTTCCTCCACATTTGTCGAATAAAAAGGGAATGACTTATATTTAGGCCATGAACCGATACTTCCATTTAACAGTTTTTCAGGAGTATATTGATCTTTTTAAGCTTTTCATCGGTGAGTTTTTTTTTCTCTCTTTTTTTAACAAATCATAAAATGTATCTTAACTACTCATATTCATTGAAAGAAAATGTCGACTCTCAAAAATGTATCGTATACATTCTACAATACAGAAAAATTGTTTGTGAATTACACTCTTTCATTACATTTTTTAAAAGACCAAATTTTCGGAAACTGAATAATATGCCACTTTTTTCAAACAACTGACATAAAAAAAAAAAAAAAAAAAAAAACTATGATCCAACCATTGTAAAATGATAAATTGGATACTGATGATGAAAAATGCCATCCGGTTAAGTTTTTTTAAAATACGCTTAAATATTTTATGTAATATTTTTCAAATAATGAAATAAAATAAACGACTAACAAATAAATAGAATTAATTCAAATATAACCTGCATTTTGGTAAATATTACCTAAACTAGTAGTTATGATTATTAGAACCATTAGAAATATATTTTAGGATATAACTTGGTGATTTATATTGTGTTGTTGAAAATTTCTCTGAATTTATTATGAGAACCTGCTCGAGAAGTTTGAAAATTTAATTACGTATTATATATATGTGAATATTCTACATCGGCATTAATATTACACTGTTGTTTTGATCAAAATATGTATATTAATATTACATATATACAGGGTTATATGTAAAATAAATTTATTATTTATCAGGGTCAAAAATGATTAATCCGATTTCAAAATTCTATATTTTTATAAATAAACGATGCAGAATTATAAGTAATGCATAAACACAAAGGGAAAATATGGAAGTTTTTTTAAAAACAAGTGTCCGATGTAACTTCCTTTACTTACGAGAATAATATCAATTAGATACATGAATTCCTACCAAATACGGTGTAGAGTGTCAGTGGCGATTGATTGTACAGAAGCAGAAATCCATTGATTAAGTTCACATAAATTTTTGGGTAATAGTGGAGCATACACTTTAAATTTTACAAACCCCGAAAGGAAGAAACCGTATAGGATCACATCAGATGGTTCTGGTGGCCAGTTGCATAATTGCAAGTTATTTGATCCACAGCGACCGATCCACCTGCGAGGTAGCTCCGTGAAAACTTCTAAAACAGCTTTCGTGAAATAGCTTCACAAGGAACAAATGAGGCCATCTATTATTCACAGCGTAAGACTTCAACAGTTTTCCTTTGTATTCGTATATACACTCATGGACAAAAAAATTAGCGCATTGAGAAGGAATCGTCAAAATGAAAAGAAATTTAGTCAAAATTTTACATACGTAATGACTACTTCGATATAAGTAAATGATTAGAAAATCAAAGAAAAAAGGATCATTTATTTCAGAGAAAAAGGCAAAAGAACGGAGGATTTAATACCCTGTTGAACCCCCTGTAATGCGAAAGCCAAAGGATCATTTATTTCAGAGAAAAAGGCAAAAGAACTGAAGATTTAATACCCTGTTGAACCCCCTGTAGCGCGAATGCACGATGCGATACGATCGGGCATTGAGGCATACAAGTTCTGTATGATGTCTTGAGACATTTCGTTCCATATTGGCTGTAACCTTGCCTCTAGTTCGTTCAAACTCGTGGGATACCCAACTCGCCGTCCCAAATGATCCCAGATATGCTCGATTGGAAACAAATCTGGGGATCGGGCAGGCCAAGAAAGGGTAGTAACAGTCTTGTGACACCCTTGCCGAGTGAGGCCGAACCCTGTCTTGTTGAAAAATGGCCCCTGGGAGCCATTCACGATCACGCTGCATTTCTAATCATTTGCATATCTCCCCGACATGTACCTTCATGCCAAGTTTCGTTACGATCCCGCAATTATTTCTTGGTACGCTAATTTTTTTTTGTCTATGAGTGTACTTTTCATTCTGTGTAGTTTATTTTTGAAAATATGGAATTTGGAAATCGGATGAATCCTTTTGAATAATCTTGTATATTAATACTGCATTTATTATCCACTGTTAACTTGAAATAAATATCTTTTCAATGGACCAATAAATGAAACATAAGAGGTTTTTCCAAAAAATAATGTTACGCATTCGTATAAACTTTAATTTTATCTTAAAATATTTAAGTACATTATTAAGGATGGGCATAACTAATTGTTTCTTGATTATTGATCATAACTATTTTTTTCTTTCTCCCTTTTTATAAATATTTTGATTAACTATTCTTTTGAACGATATAGGCACTGATTTTACTAGTTGTAATCGATACGGTCTATTTCAATACTTCTTCTGAGTTATTTAGATTAAATTTACAAAATTTCTACTGTTCAAATTTTGCTATTTACTAGAGTAGCATTTAGTACGGAACTTTTTTTAAATTTCTATTTTAAAAGCTTAGAGCTTATATCTTATTTCAAAAATGATATTATTATACTTTGTAATATCTTTTTTTCATTGAATTAAATTGAACGAAGACCAAAACTCCCCGTATTGCTTCTAATTGTCCAGCCTTTAAGTTGCTTCTAAGTCCTTCTACGTAATAAATATTCAAACATGTACTGAACGAATGCATACTCTAAATTCTTTGTACTTCGTATTAAGAATGACTGTCCAAAAACACTGCTTTAATATTGGAGGAAATGTGTTTTTGAAACTATACTTGTTTTTGTTGCTTAAATTAAATAATAATAAGAGAAACCTTTTGCAAAGTTGTATAAATCACATGTTGTTCATTAATAGTTTACCTTGCTAAGAGATCTAAAAGTGATTGCTCTCAACCACGAATAATAAGTTATAAATTCTCAAAGAATTCTGTTACCTTTTATAGAGTTGTAGAGAAATATTTTATCTCAGAAATTTTAGTTCCAAAAAAAACCACGAGTGGCAAAAATAAAAATTATAGCTACATGGAATAACGTATTCCAGACTTTTCTCAGCAGAATATGTATGACGAAAACGCTTTGTGGAAAACTTAAATAGGGACAAATATTGTTTCTTAAAGTTTTCGAAAATTGGTGAAGAGCTCCAATTAAAAAGGATATCACCAGGGCCGTTTTTAACCCCCCCGGCGCCCTAGGCACTTCAAATTGTTACGCCCCCTCCCCCACTATTTCCATAGCACTCCCTTCCTTCAGTTCTTACCTTTCCAGTTTCGGTTCGGGAGGGATTTTCCCTCAACTTTCTTAATATTTTCCCTTTCTTTGTTTTTGCTCATTGGAGTCTTTCTATTAATCACCATCTATGAACCCGCCGTGTCACGGAGTGGCAACCGGCAGCCGTAAAAAAAGGTAGTGGCATGGTTTGGCCACTCTTTTTCATTTCTTATCCTAAGCAACATGGACCCCACCCTTTTGTAAATTAATACAATAAATTGATGAAATCACTTGCAATTTCAGTACAGAATATGCATTATTGTTTGAACTGTTTTCAACTTCTTAATTATCATCTTTTCATCGCTTATCGCTTTACTATCTTTCACTTTTAGACAACCTTATTCTTTGTTGAGTCACTGTCATTGTAGTTACTTGTACAACAAAGGTTTTCTTCGAGCTTTGATCATTGCAAAATCATTGAGGACATCTTTGTAATAAGTTTCCATTGTAATATCATTTTGACTGCATAGCAACATCAAACTGTTAAGCTTTTCATTTTCTGTAGTAGATCTGATTTCAGTCTTTACTCTCTTAAGGCCAAAAATGCTTCTCTCTGCTGTACAGTTTGTGACAGAAAGAATCAAGTAAATTCTCATTATGACTTCAAAATTTTCGAAGGTACTTTCCAACTTGTTTTTCTTGATGTAGGAAGAGATTCCCTTGTTTTTTTTTTTATTTTCTCTATCTATACATTTTGAAACATTGACACTCTTGCACAAACTGCTCTTCATCGATGTCTTTGGGGTAGCTTTGAGTCAAGGATTTCGCCTGTTTTGTCACGTCTTCTTGCTACTTTTCATGAAGATTTCTGAATATCTGGAACCTTACGTTGAGAATTTCGTAGAAGTCCCTTCTTTTGTTTAATTGTGTTACAAGATTGTCAATAATTGATACGAAAACACCAGCTCGAAATCTTCCTCTTGAAGTCATCCTCTCAAAATTTGGATCTCTTTTCTCCCCTGAAGGAAATTCCTTTTTCTAATTTTTTCATTGCTGGGCTCAGGCACGTTAGTTAGTTGTAATGCTTTTGCCTCGTAATAATCAAAGTTGGATCTTTTTTCTGATAAAAACAAAGATAACGTCTGTTCCTTAGTAGTGCCGAGGAGATCAAGCTCTTCTTTCTGTAGCATTCCCCTGGTTTTGTCCACCCTTTGTAAGATTTCGTTCCAAATCACCGTCAGCAAAGTTGTCTGAAAACTTTCTAGTATTTTGAGGAATCCTTCAGTTGTGACTCGCATGTCAGGTATCTTGTATTGTTTTCAATTAAATCTTCAAGGACGTTTTTGATTTTGTTACGACTTATAACCTGAGTTCTGAGAACGTCTGCTCTTGCAGACGATTTAGTTTCACTCAACGATTTCACCATGAGAAATCTATGCTCAGTTTTCAGCATTTGTTCATTGCTTCTTTGCACATGATCTCTTAATACATTCCATCTACATGCCGAAAAAAAATTGTAAAGTCCTTCTACAAAAGAAACTAATACAGTACATAATACAAAGACTGCTTCAGTGCAGGCTTTTTCCGCATCAAAACAACCAGCTTGGCTTAAGGAATGGACTGCACGTGTAACAAACTCAGTAAGGACATTTTTTCTTGTATTCTCGACTGAAGACCTGAGTACATTCCCGACATGTTTAAAACACTGTCGTAACTTTGGTCCCGACAGTTTTTAAAATCTAGTTCAAGTTCTTCAAGCAAGTTGAGAGCTGCTACTTCCATATCTTGAGCGTTATGAGAGATGCCTGATAGCACACGTACAAGGCATTCATTGACGCAGCCTTTGCTGACAGAAATATATTGAAGTGCTACAGCCAACTGGTCGGTGTGTGAAGCTTCGGGTGTAGAGTCAATAATGAGTGAAAGGTAATGTGAGAGTTTGATAGCTTCTAAGATTTCTTGCAAGACTCTTTTGCCCATTACGTCTAGGAATTCGCTACAAATGTTAGACGACAGATACAATGTATCCCTTAACTTTGTAAGCCCTATTTTGTCAGATGTTGGGCAAGAAACGGATCAAATTCACTTATGAGTTCAAAGCACCTGAAGAAAATCCCGTTTGATGTAAATCCAAGTTTTTGGTCGTGGCCCTTGATTGGAAGGCCATTTGCCGACAAAAATTTTACTACAGAGACAACTCTAGTAAGGAGATCTCGCCAATGCTTCACCTCTTTGTCATATTAACTTTGGGCTGCATTCTGGGCTGAAATGGTCCATTTTCTTTACATTAAAGACAGCACATTTGTTCTATGGTCGTCTGACATCTCATGTTGTGAAAAAGCGCAAAAGAGTTCTTACAATAGTACAGCCAGTCGCTAAAGCTCCTCGTTTCCTCTCCGGCAATAGTAGAGAAGGGGGATAGAAACAAAATAACTGGCCTTTCGATTTTGAATAAAGGAGCCAGTTCCTCTTATATTTCTCTCCACTCGGTAGCTCACCAAAAAATAATTTTGTTGAAAGTTAGCGTTTAATTTTGGTGCCTTCATAACAATGTTCCGAATTAGAAGCATCTGCTTTATAGTCTTGATTTAAATTTAAGTTAAGTATTTTGGATAATGTTCATTGTCTTTTATATTCCATGTACTCGGGTCTTCCAGCATGAAGCCAATGTCAAAAAGATTGTAAAGTGTTATAGGCTTAGTAGTGTCAGAGTCGGCGACCGGCTGAGTCTGGGACGTTGATTGTTGTCTTTGATTGACTCTGGGACGTTGATTGTTGTCTTTGATTGACTCTGGGACGTTGATTGGTGTCTTTGATTATTGTTTTCATTCCGGATTTCACTTCCATCTGATAAATAAGTTTGGGAATGGGAGGGTTCAGCTTCAGTAGATTCACTATTTGAAAAAAAAAAAAAAAAAGTTTTCCGAGGCACTTTGTTAAGCTCTTTTTCTTCTTTGTGCTAATTTTCAGCTGCTTTTTGACGGAACTCTGCTTCACTGTTTTTTTTCTTAAGATTCCTTTTGTTTTAGAAATATAATGTAATTTTTGTAATTATAGTCAGAAAATTAAAAAAGTGTCAGCAAACCAAAATCCGTTTATTGTGCGTGTCAGCAATAGAGTGAAATCCAATTTCTTTTTAGTACTATTACTTCCGATTTTACTTTAAGATTGCTAGTAAATCCACTTTTACAAAAGTTTTCACACCCACTTAATCCAAATACAATACGCGCTTTAGATTATAAAAAATCTATTCACAAAACTGTGTTCACACGCATCTAATTCAAATACAGTATGACAATACGCTTTTTCAAATACAGTATGACAATACGCTTTTTCAAATACAGTATGACAATACGCTTTTTCAAATACAGTATGACAATACGTCCCACTCGATATCCGGAGAAATAATTTTTTTCCGGTTTCGGAATTTTAAAAAATTTCGTCTCTGAATAGTAATGGATTTTTGAAAAAATGGAAAAAAAAAAATAAATAAAAAATAAATAAATAAATAAAAAATTGCAGGCTGGCTCTTTTTTATAATATTCCACAGGGAAACGAACGGGAAACGGGTGTGGGGAGTCGCAAAAAGGGTTCGACAGTTCCTGCTACGGAAAATCCATGGAAAGGATTCCGACGGAAAAAAAAGCTACTCACAAAGACGATATGCACTTAATCCAAATACAATAAAATTTCGATTTGTAAAAACTACTCCAAAACTGGTCGCACACACTTAATCCAAACACATAGTATTCCAGTTCGATACTACAACTAACTTACACGACTATCAGTGACGAGGTTAACTTTTGCAGTTTGCCATTAAGAAACAGAAAGGTGTCGCTCATTCAGGCTAGGATTTTTCTAGCGGGCAGGTGGGAGGGAGAGGAGATAATCAATATATCAGCTGTTAAGGGGAGCGGGAGAGGAAAACGATGTTCTGTAGCAGTGCCTTGTCTCTGCGCCCGCAAACAATACCGTTGACCCATCATCAGTCAGGTGCTCTGCACGACTCATTCTTTTACAGTGTGTTCATACAGATACAAATACAACGCATATATGATTAGCTAGGAGGTGATAAGTTCGTTGTAATTTTAATTTTTTTTCTTTTTTCGCCCTCCCAGTTTTTGCATCCCTAAGTCTTTTGCGCCCTACACACGTGCCTAGTGTGCCTAAGCGAAACAGCGGCCCTGGATATCATTATCTTCCATATTAAATAACAAATAGAATATTTAGTATTAAGATGAACTGTGATCCTTATTAATATTAAAAGCATTGAACTCGAGTTGTATATTTAAATAAAATTCCAATTATTAAAGTTTGAAGAGAAAATCATGCGTTATCAGTTTCAGAAGATAAGGTTATGAATTTTAGTTTTTAACGACAAATATTGAATACAGACATCATGTAGTATGAAAGACACTATTTGAATATGTACATTAGTGTTCGATAGTTGTAACTTATCAAAACAGGATTAAGAGTAAGTCAGTCAAAAAGCAACACAATAGTATCAAGCAATAGTACGTAGTGCACAGCAATAATCATTCGTAAGGAAGTCTTTTAGAAGTTAAAAAGTTATTCTAAAGGATGAATTACTCTGAGTAAACAAACTGGAGGCAAGGGGAAAACATCACATCTTCAGAGAAATTATATACATCGCTCGAGTAGTGAAAAAGAGAAAAAAAAAATATTTCGCCTAACCAGACTTAATAGCTACATACCTTCGAACTGTTGCTGGCACTTGTCTATCTACTATTACCATTTATAGGGAATTAAATCTGGTTAACTTGCGAGTATACACACAGAGGCCTGTTACACACAATACTCGATAAGCACACTGTCACTGACAAAAATTATGTTGGAATAATGAACAATATTTTCATTGTGGTCAACAAAAAATCGGAACAATATATTTTAAATTATATCCAGAGTGATTCTGGGCATCAACTAATATGCAGAAAGAAGGTAATTTTTAAAATGTCCATGAAGCTGATTGTTATGGTCGGAGAGTAAATGCGAACGAGCATTATCCTCATTTTTAGAACATATTACTTGTTTTTAAAACAGATACAGTAATATCGCAATGGTATTGTGTCGAAATTCTTCTTTCTTAAACGTTAATCTTTTCCGTGGTGCTATAAGTTCAAACGCTCTGCTTACTGATATCATGAGCGTCCTGGAAACATTGGTTAATCTGGTCTATCTGAGTCATCCTGCAATGACTGACACTGCAGAAATCATTTGCAAACGGTATAGCAGGGGGTATAGTACTCACTCAAAATTTCCACCCGTGGATGATAATGCGCTCGCAGAGGGTGAGCGAGATAGAGCGAGAGAGTGAGCGAGCGAGAGAGAAAGGCTGAAATATCTGAGATGTTGGAAAGGGAAAATAATGAGTACACAGCACACTCTTTGTATTCGCCTGACTTAAATCGTTTAGAAAATGACTAGGATAAATTGGGTAGACAAGTTGCTTAAAGAAATAACCCTTTTAAAACCAAGCAGGAGTTCGAAATCATCCCGAGACAATCAGACAGAATACTGCAAACAAAAATGAAAGGAAATAAGTTCGGCCAGAGAAATTCGTATTCGAGGAGATCATATTCCATAATGGGGGGGGGGGGGCCTCGCATCATTTTGCATTTCGACAAAATTGAGGTTTTTTTGGCTGTTAAAATTTCTTTAAAGTGCATCTTCTTTTTACTTTTGATTCTTTTATTGTTTTTTTTTTTTGTGTGGCGAAATCTGTACTGCACAGAAAAATGCAGAAAGGTACAATATCTCTCCCAACACATACCTAGTTCTATTTATCTTTCTTCAATCATTGTTTATGATAAATTATTTTGAAAAATGTGTTTGTTCCTTGAGAACATTGAACAGAGTTCTTTAATATATAATTGAAATTAGAAACAATTATAGTTAATAAAATGTCGTCCTAAAAACCCAAATGCCACAACAGATTAAAGAGCTTTAAAAATCTAAAGCGGATAAGATTTTCTTTATATCATTTAATTACTTAATTTCTTATATTTAATAAAACAATGGTACACATTTAAGATATATTCCATGAATTTTTGAATAGGATTGTAGCGTAATTATTATTCTTAAAAAATTAAAAATCTAAGCTTCTTATTATAAAATATGTACTTCAAATTAAGAGAACCCCCCTTTTTTTTTTAAAAAAAACCCCTTTTTTTTACTGCTTTTATATATGTTTTAATATGACATAGTATAATAATTTGTAATTTAATATGCGTAACATAACATACAGTCGAAGAATATTAAAAAAAAATTAATTTTACGTCACAGTTTTTTGAAATTGTGACAAAAATAAAATTCTAATTATTCCATGTAATAGATTACTCAGCAACTACAATTTTTTTCCTTGGCTAGAAGAAGCGAAGATTCTTGTCTTAAGACCATTGGAGTGTAACTAATTCAGGGAATAATTTTCCAGACGGCTGATTCCAAAAGAAATTTAAAAAGTAGAAAGTGATTAAACAAAGGAGTACTGGATTTCTTTCGGAAACGTAATTAGGATATTTTTAAAACTTTCCTAATTAAAAGATACAATTAATTTCGTGTCAATATGTACATATAAGTTTATTTGATGCGTTTGAAACAAAAGTAAGAAATTTAAAGCATAAAAATTTAACAGGAAGTTTATACCGTACGAAAATCATTATCCTTCACAGAAACCCAAGAAATGATTATTTATGCAAATTATGAATCAAAATTTGACACCTTTACCCCTCATAAAAGCTTGCAAAATATAATTTACAAATAGAAACATATTTATACAAGGTAGATTAATGGTCCTGTTGTGGTTTAATAAACGAGGGAAATAAAGGTTCGTACTTTGTTTTGTTTTTGTTTTTATTACGTCCTTTTATACGATGTTATTCTGTTCTATCTATTCTTCTTCCACCAGCATATTTATCTTACAAAATTTATAAAAATGATGAACTAAAAAGAGCTGCTATTTTTTTAGTTTTCCTTTATAAGCTTTCTCGCTAAGTAAATGAGAGGGAAGATAGTAAATTAGATAACAGGGGAGATCAATTGAATCGAGGAGACGCATATTAGGTATTGCAATTCTGTCATATTATCACTAACACTGGTAAAGATACCTCGATTTCAGATTTAGGTTTAGATTGTAGTTGCATTTTTCATCTTATATCTCCTAATTATATTTAGTAAGATTCTGCTCACCTAAAGTAGATGCTCATGACGAGAGCTGTAAACATGTTTGATAAGTAAAAGAATGAATAAATTATCTTAGTCCGATTCTCTGTGAGCCTCTATGTAAACTATCATGTACATTTTCATAAAAATAGAAGAAAATGAATTTTCCGGGACTCTATAGGTTCAGCTGAACACTTTGAGCATACATAAAGGGACCATTTATTGACCCTTCAAAACGGCACATTTTCTTATTTTTTGGTAATAGTTTTGTATATTCAAGAAAATCCATATTTCTTTATAACTTTTTTTATTATTTATTATTGTAAAGAACAGAGTGAACTCCTTAAAATAAGTAATTATTTAAGTTATCGTGTATTTTCACGAAATAAAAAAAATTGCTTAAGGTGGCCCCCGTCTACTGCACATTATGATTTCGCGAATATAATTTTAATCCAACGAGATTTCTACAACCGTTTTCACTCTTTACGATTTCAAAACGTTTTTATGTATTTCACTTGGTGTGTGTGTCATCAAATTTTCTATCGTTAATTTAACCAACTTCCCATCAAGCTAGAGCTCTGAAACTTTGGGAATCGTACTTACTCGCCTAACAATGCAATATTTAAACATTTGTGACAAGTTTTAACTAATATTTTCCTTAATAATGCAGTCTAGCCCAACCACTTTACGCGATTTCGAAAATTAGCACCAAACTTAGCGATTTTTTTTGGCTGAACGTTAAGTCCATAAAACGGACCAGGGTAGCCCCGTTTGGCAAAATACCGCCAAATAATTCTTGTCGCCAATTGTGGTTGGGTTAAACTGCATTCCAACCATTTAATTTACCGGATGAATTAATTAATTTTAGTTAGTTTTAACGTTTTTATGTATTTCACTTGGTGTGTGTCTGTCTGTGTGTGTATCAGTGTGTCATCAAATTTTCTATCATTAATTTAACCAACTTCCCGTCAAGCTAGAGCTCTGAAATTTTGGGAATCGTTCTTACTTGCCTAACAATACAATATTTAGATACTTGCGACCAGTTTTAACTAATATTTCAATAATTTCCTTTAATAAATTTTGCCACCATATAAAAACGTTGTTTTTAAAAAACTGATTTTTATCTCGAATTATTATCTATATATGAATGCAAAAAAAGTGTATTCCAAAGAGAAAAAAAAAGTTTCTGCGGAATTACATTTTTTTCTTCGATTTTTGAAAATATTTTAGAATATTTTTACCCGAAGAAGACCGGAAAACACAAAATCGAATAATTGAAGTAGAGGTAAAAATATTTTTAGAAATAAGCGAGAATAAGTAATTACTCAGAAACCTTCGTTATATATTTCACTTTCGAGTGTACATTTTTGGGTTCAAATAGGTAAAATAGTATATCCCGATTGAGGATAGTAGTAGAAATTCTATATGATTAACATTACGCTCACGAAATCAAAATGGCAGGTAGATGGGAGAACCTTAAGGCTCCCGTCTACCAGCCATTTTGATTTCGTCAACTTAATGTTAATGCTATGGAATTTTGACTTTAATTCTCACATCTTTACCATTTGATCTATTTGAATACAATGAGGTGCGTCTGAAAGAGCAAAAAATAATGAACGCTTCTGTGGCATTACTTTTTT
>BMAW01006335.1:163499-217788 GCA_019974015.1 Nephila pilipes | reverse complement strand
AATTTGTTAATATATAAATGTATAAGGCATTGTTGTGTATAGTATATCATTGGTCATCTAATGGCTGAAGAATACACATATGCCATAATGGTTAAGCACAGAATATCATGGAATAATGTCAGGCCTCATAATAACAGAAGTAGAAGTACAAGTCAGCTTCATATTCTCATTGTATGTGGTTAATAAGATGTCATGGATTACTGTACGTCATTTAATAATATCAGTCGTTGGTAATAGTAATATGAAGCCATCGGAACACAATAAATAATAATGTCATATGTATGATATTGTCAGCACACGTATCTGTAAATAATATGCTTCTGAATAATAACACAGGCACACTGTTTGGCATTGCACACACAGAGTACACACTGACACATGGTACTTTATCATGTTTCACAGCACACATACTTCATTACAGGCACAATAAGAATATCAATAATGGAACAGAACATGCCATATACACACACATTCCCACAGGACAGCCACATAAGAAGAATGTTAAGTTTCACATTTGTTAATATTACATATTGTTAATAATACTGCATACTAATATAGCATAGTTTCATTTCTTCATACACATATTGTCATACCATATACACATAATAATACATTAAGATAGTTTACACTAATATTGAATATGGTCATCAGGACACGAGTCATGCAACACTAGAACAGGGCCACTAATATCACTGAAAGGTGAACAGTCACTATCGGGTCGTGAAATCACCAGCACACCACAGCCCACAAATGGGTCATACTGTATCATCAATAATACCACTTCCAGGAATAAATGAAGAATGCTACATTGTTAATACTACTAATACTGAAGAATAATTCTACGCGTATTTCTGTTAAATGCTATCATGTTGAATGGTACTTCTACCAGTCATTTCTACACAGATACATGCAGAATAATACAGTTGCACATTCTGGCTTCTCCCACAACATATGAAATATCATATAGCCGCTGCTTCTTCACACATAGTCATATGTTTAACACAATACACACAGAGCCACCATACCACGTATGGCCTATCAACAAATTAACGTAATGCTGAATGCAATGGTCAGCTTCAGGTTGTCATTGTGGCTACTGGCCTCACACACAACAGTATCTCTGTTGCTGTATCATAATATGTTGCCACGTTTCGCCTTCACGTCAATGCAGCGCCTTCTCCGGCCTCCGACACGAGCCACCCAGAACCTGACATTATCCAAACCAACCAACCTGATCGGGGACATCACTTCACACCATTTTCACTCCAGAGTTTTTAAAATCAAAATGCCAGGTACCAGAGCAAATGAGAAAGTGCAGGCATATGCAGGCGTATTCCTCGTAACTGCATATCTGAAAGAAAGACATAAACCTTTTGATCTCTCAAGGAAACATCTGGTTTGCTCCAGGTGTCTGAGGAGATGAGTGCTCTTTGCAACTTTATACTATGATATTTGTGTATATTTAGTTTTATTTCTCCAGGAGCCAATTACGGCTTGATACACATTGAACACCACATATTTAGTTTGATATGCTATAAAATGATATACCTAAAAGAGTGAGCTTTATTGCATATACAGAAATGTAAGCACCCTGGATAAAGCAATAAACAAAGTGAAAGTTTTGTAACTTCTCCTAAAAAGAAGCTTTTCATGGCATACAAAACACCAGCATTGAATAAAGAGTTTAAAAGAACCAAAACTTTTAAAATCTGTATTTCTTAAAATGCAATGTCTTATATGTGTTCAAAGTTTCCCGAGCCAGTTGACGTTAGCACATACTACCTCTAATAAACAAGTCCTGAGTTAAAATTGAAGACACTTCACATAATAAAGCATTAAAAATCAGTCTAGGTACCTATCTTTATTAATGATTCTTTCGCATTGTTACAGCCCCTGCATTGCATTATGACAGTGTCTCAGCTAATCCATATTTACAAATTTACAGAAATCAAATTATTCAGTTATTCATTTTGGGAGAAATGATCTTTAACTTCTGATAAATGAAGATAAATGGCACAATCATGAAAATATTTACTGTTTAATATTTAGCAAAATTAAAATTCATAACTAGAGAAGAAGTAAACATTACCAACTAACAAAACCATCCAAGTACCTGCATTCTTCATTTTTGTTTTGTCAGAAAACTGTAAACATTTTCATAGCATTTAAAATGGTTGTTTGATTGGGATTTTGGTGGCTGATTCAGATATTAGATAAAAATTTAAGAGGTGGCAACTCACACTACACACACACACACACACACACAAAATCATCAAAGAATACACGGTCAAATGCAAATGCACAACAGAGCGCAACATAGTAAAACCGAGGATAGGAATTGAAAACACAAGAATAACATATACGTTCAAAAGCAATTTTAATGAATATTTCTAATAATTGCCATCGTCTCTGAAATCGCTTCATCCACAATTCTTATTCTGGAAATTCTTGTACGAACCGGAAAACAGAACGAAAGCCATTTTAAATAACTGTCGATGCAAGAGCGCAAGCGTTTTCGGATTGGGCAACCGCTTGTGAAAAGAATGCTCACCGTACATTTGTGCTGCCTTTGAGGTATTTCCAGTTGAAGTTCCGTAAATAAAACTCATGCCTGCTTTTTCAGTATTACTTAAGTGTGTCATTATCCCGTATGTTACAACCGTTAGAATGGTTTCACACTGGAATAACTTCACAGGGCTGCATCGACGCCTTTTCTTCACTGTGACGCATATTTGCATGCGGCTTTTTCTTTTTCTAAAGGTTACATTTGCATGCATGGTGCTATTTTTCTCCCAATAAATCACAACAGGAATGCTATTTTAACGCTTGTGGAGAGACCATTTTGAAACACGCTAGCGCACTTGCGTTTCATTTTAGACTGCCTAAACATTTTTAGAATTTGATGAACATTGTTTGTATTAGTGATCAATATCATCTACTAAAGTTTTCCCCATCTCTTATGAATCATCCCGTATTAATATAACTTTAAAAAAGAATTCCATATTCAGAACACATTTCAGAGAAAAAATATCCTAATATACATTTAAGTTCAAGTAGTTGCAATACACGAATTTTTCGTACTATGTTCTTAAAATTTGAAAACAATCAACATTTACATTATTTTTCCTTTAAACATATAAAACTGAAAACTGAATTGACAGTAAGACATGTAATTTTCGGAACATGTTATATTTAGGAAAAAAAGGGGATTGATAAAAATAGAAACTAATCACATACTAAACATTTTACTCTACACGATAAGGAAGTGTTTTTGTAAAAATGTGATATAAATTTGCGATAATTTTCCTTTTTGATTAAATGTTCCGATCAAGAGTTTTGGTTCTGGAGTTTTTTTCTTCTATTCTTTAACAATAAACAAAGACTACCTCGAAGTGAGAGAGCATCTGCTTTTATCTATAAGTACATCAATCACATAAGATATACGTATATTTAAAGAGATTGATCAATTCTAATATATTATAGACACTAATTAAATCTTCAGTAAAACACGAATTCATTAGCTGAAGGGCGCTGAATCACTTAACAGATTTCCCATTTACGAAAATGTGACTAGTAGTAGATATTCTAGATTACTTTAAAATAATTCAAGACCGAAAGTTTTTGTGAGTCTGAAATGTAATTAATTAAAATTCACACATCAAGAGATTACATTATCTGCCCTAAAATTCGAAAATCTGTTAGGGCGGAGAAACCACACGATGATTTGATGCTGTTTGAGTTGATGAGTGTTTAAGGATTGTATTACCGAAAAGAATCTTTTTAGTTTTTAATATCTCATTTTCAATTACGACGTAAGAAGTCGTTCCATTTGTATTTAAATTTAATAAAGTATTCGGTAAAAATTACAAGAGATCCTCTTCGACGTCTAATATAAATTACTTCTTAAAAATATTGACTACAGTATATATTAACAAGATTGCTTAAATTTAACTATGAAGATTGTTGAATTGATGTCAAATAGCTCATATGAGAAGGAATTGATTTTTGAATAATTTTTAAAACTCAGTCACTACTCTAAATATTTTTATATGTAACAAATCCTATTTTAATGACTTAAGAGTGTATTAAGCTTAAAATGGAAGACATTTTATTAAAAATATGTGAATTAAAAAAATCTTTCTTCCATTTTGAAGATTAATACAATCGTCTGTTTTCGAAGAAATTTCTTTTACTTTAAAAATAATATATCAAGGACGTGACAAAATATAAAAATATCTCATTACACACACATTTTATAACAGTCTGTTCCATGGTATTATTCTAAAAAAAATTAAAAAATAAATAAATAAACAGTATACATATAGTTCAATGTTTTGTTCTTAGAATTCAATGTTCAAATATTTGTAAGCTTCTTTGAAGCTTTCATTAAAATGAAGCATCTAATGCAGTGTTTATAAATATATAAATATGTAGGATGAAAATATTGGTTTAAGTTTTAGTTAAAAATATTTTACAATTTCTTCTGAATTAACACTAATATTTTCATTTGGATATTTTTTTAATTGAGATATTTTTCAAACAATTCTTAACAAATCAATTTTTTTTTCAATTCTCAAAGTGTTTTAAAAATAAATTAGTGAGCCTATTTCTTTAAAAATCTATTTTAAAACCTTAAAAGGAATCAGAATATTATTGTATCATCATATCTTGAACTTTTCTGAAATATTTTTAAAGTACCTTTATTTAGTTGGAATACTCAAACATAGATGGCACTACACGTGAAAATGTGCCTGGAAAAGAAATAAGTTTTTCGAATTATTTCTCTTGTTTTTCATCATAAATATATTTCTGGACGTATGCGTACTTTTTTCGCTAAATGAGTACTCTAAAAGGAGAAATAAAAAAGGATTTAAATTAATTTTAGAAAATTAAATAAACTTTTGAATTAATTTACGAGTAACAATTTTAAAATGCAGAGTTATTCAAATTTTTCTCTGGTGTATTTTTAGCTTTGTGAAACATATTTTCTATAAGTTCGTAACAAAGACAATGTGTTGGAAATGCAATATTTCCAAAATTTTGATACAAATAATTTCAAAAGGAAAAGTAAATAGATATAGTACATAGTAATAATTATTCATTAATTTATAGTAAACTCAAATTTTTAAGTAAATTCGTAACATTTCGTAATTTTATTATTCGTAATTTTCTAAGTATGTATATGCTTTCGACATACTTAGAAAATTACGAATGAAATATCATCTAAAGTTGGAAAAATGACTAATGTAATTGAAATCGATTAAAATTTTTATTGGTAAACCGTATTATTATTTAAAACAACATTTCACTTCTTAAATTCTTTCATTAAATTTAAATTATGTTTAGTAAATTTCTTTAAAGCTCACAAAAATTTAAATTTATAATATTCAAAGGAATTTGAATAAATTTTTAAACTAAAGCATATACCTTAGCATAACACATTGAAAGGAATATTTAAAAGAATTTCTAAATTTCTACTGCAAACTGAAAAATTGAAAATGTTATTCAGATTTATATCAGGCACTTTTACGTGGGAGATATATTTTAAAATGATACATATATTAATGAGGTACTTTGAATATTAATGACAGAGTACTTAATCTTTGAAATTACTTCCTTTTCGGTCCTGCCTTTCGTAGCTAATTAATCTTTTTGAACTGCTTGGGTCTCTTTAAAAGTCACAACATTCAGGAAAACGCAGTTTAAATAAGAACGGCTTTTGAAACTCCTAAAATTTTAAAATAGATTTAAAAAATTCTAGAATCTCCTTTTAAATTTAATTAATTTTGCTGTAGTGTTGTCCTTATTCACAGATCGCAATAATTCATCTAAGTATTGCCATTTGTTAAACCAAATAAATGTAGCTTTTATTTTCTATCGGATAACGCCACATTACAACTATGTTACAAGGGAGTTCACGCTATCTCCCTTCAACAAACGCTAGGGAATTTTCATATGATGTTATTTGATTTGAGAGTCTTTTCTAACGAAACAAAAACATTTCAGTTCCTTTTTTAAGTTAAATAAGAATTAACTTTTTGTCGTGTAAATTGATGACACTCTTTTGGTAACATTGTAATTTTTCCCGTTCTTTTCAATAAAAGACACCGTGTATCAGTATTTCTTTCGAATATATATGTATTTGCACTTTTCTTACACAACAGGGAGGGGGAACCTTCAATATGCTCGTTGCTTTGTGCTAACATCGGAGATGATTGTACATAATTTTCTCCGGAAGTTTTCCAATAAAGGAGCGATACGTTGAGCTACAATCAGAAATGAATCCATAAAACCTTTTATCCGGAAGGTTTTCACATCGGAGCGCTGTACGTTGCCCTAAGACCAGAACTTTCTCATAATAGAACATCTCTCTCGAAGATCAACACCCGATCCTTCAACAGACGTCAAACTTTGTTCATGAGCAAAAGAATTACGCCAAACATTGTAATTCATCGCCAGCAGTATAGCTACACAATACAAATTTATTTTTGTAAATTATTTAAACAACTATTCGAACTTACATAAATAACTAAATCAAATTTAAATATAAGTATCACATCTCATAAAAGAGTATTAATGGTCGACACGAGCTATTTCCTTTGAAGAGTTCTTGAGCAATGCTAAGGTGGTTGCGATAGTCTAGTGGTTTTGTCGCGAACTCGCGGACGGCGGTGTTTTCGACGAGTCACGGGATCGAATCCTGATGCCATTAGAGACCCGCCGTATAGCAAAACTGATTGCACGTTTAATCTGAAGGAGGTCCCAAACCATGTCGTTAACGTAGTGTGAAAGTTTTGGGAGGAAGGTACGAGCTCAGATGTCCTCGTCACTTGACCGAGGTTCAAAATCCGTCCGAGGTCGGTCGCTAAAAGCCCTCGTGTTGGTTCTCTGTTCGACGTTAATAAACAACACAATCTTGTGAATGAACCGTGACTTATGTAAATAAGAATTTAAATATTGAATTGTTGCGTATAAAATTGACGAGAGAGCATTTATGAGTAATGGAGAGTTAAATAAGAACGTTAGTGTTGAGAAAGATTGGAAGTTTTGACTCTGCGATTAGTATGATAATAGGTGAAGAATCTGCTTCACAAGCGTGATATTTTTTTAAAATTTGTTTTAAATTTGTTCATTCTACCCAAAACCATAAAAGTTAATAAGATCTTGATACTGTGAAATTGTTAATCATTACTGAGCTTTATTAACATCGCAGTGGATCAAATACGTTCAATTGGCATATCCGGGAAATAATATTGACTCTCATGGTGACCATCCTCGTAATTTTGAGCTGCAGTCAAATGATGAGGGCGACACCTGAGTGAGAAGGTAAATCACTTATTGAATTTCTCCAATCTTTTATGTGAAACTCTCCAAGACCAATATGAATTTAACGTTTGCAACTCCCATTCTTCCACCGTGGCCATGGTAGACAAGTGGTATGATCGCGGACTCGCGGACGGCAGTCTTCGTCGAGTCGCAGGTTCGAGTCTAAAAACCACTGAAGACCCACCATGTAGCCGGGACTGATGCACTTTAAATCTCTCAAGGCTCAAATAAGTCTCATTGGCTTGGTGTGGAAATTAGGAGAGAGAGAGGTGCCAAGTCTCGTGTCGTCCTTCTCATATGACCGAGGTTAGAAAAAACGAGGTCCGTTGTCAATAGCCCTTGCGTTTCCTCCAGTAAAACGTAAATAAACAATCCCAATCACATCACATGTGATTGGGATTGTTTATTTACGATTAAATTTAGGTGTATTTTATTGACAAAATTATATGCAGTAAAAATAACTGTATGGAAATTTAAGTACAGCTACAAAAATCCAGCAAAATATTGGAATTTTTAAAACTTTTTGCATTCAACGGATAGTTTGTATGATACTAAGCTCTACATACTTATGAATTAATTAGTGTAACGTTTTTAATTTTATTTTTAGGTCCTCAAAGGATTGAAATCTATTGCAGCGGAACACACTATAATGATTTTTCCTCAAAAATATAACATGTATTCTCGTATTATTGTTATTAAACCATTTATTTTCCTGTCTAAAAATGTCTACTACCTTATAATATTTTTGAATCGATTATTAAAAGTTGCATTCAACCCCTTTTGCTCAGTTGTAATTGAATGCAAGGTATGGCTATTAAATTAGGAGAATTATGCCGTAAAACATTTTATTTTGATTTCATACATATTTACGTATTATCACCTTCGATATAAGCCACTCCTCTATCCCTACTACGTTCCATGCGAATCTTCTATTGTTCCAAATAGTGCTTCTACTGTCAGCTTTTTCAGGGTGTGTGCCGCTTTTTCTTTCACAGCTTAAACGGACTCAAATCTTGTTCCTTTTAATACAGATCTCACCTTAGAAAACAGATAAAAGATGAATGGTGCAAAATCCTGCGAATGAGGTGGATGGTCTAACACCGAGATGCTGTACTTGGCTAAAAACCGCTTGACAGGCTATGTGGAATGATTTGTCCTTCTACAATTCGGGTCGCTTTTTCCCTTATTCTATCATGGAGTCCAGTAAGAATGTGAAGGCAGTATTGTTGATTAATAGTTTGAACTTCACGAACTCATTGAAGGTACAAAATCCCATGAATATAAAAAAATAAATAAATAAAAAATAATATAAAAAAAAATAATTGTTCTGAGCTTTGATTTGCTCTTTTTAGCTTTTTTGGTTCTCGGTGAAGATGGACTCTTCCAGGGAACTTTGTTTCAATATCATAAGTAAAAAACCACGATTCGTCACACGTTATTAACCTTTACAATAAGTCTGGGTTATTTTCAATGATATTAAAAGTGTCAGTTCAAATATTTCTGCGAGCGTTTTGTTATTCAAACGGGAGAATCTTAGGCACCAGTTAGGCACACATTTTGCATATTAAATTTCTTATGTAAAATTTTTCGTACAGATTCTTTGCAATTCTTACAGTCTCAGCAATCGCACAGAAACTTAACCGATGGCCAGATTGAACCAGATTACGGATTTTTTCGATATCGTCATCCGTTTTTGACGTGGATTGGCGACTCTGACATAAATCATCTTCAACGTCTTCTCGACAATCTTGCTTAAACCAATAAAAAATTCATCTTGTTTATACCAATCATCATCTCGCTTAAACTAATCAACAACACATGAACGTGATTAACATTCATTACCTTATATTTCTTTCAATAAATTATAAGTTTCAGTAGAGGATTTTCCCAAGTTTCATGTGAATTTTCCCAACGATTCGTTACTCTATAATTCCCTTATCATTTTTTTCGGCGAAACAATGGAAAAAAAACTGATGCGAACGAAGGCTACGGCTATACAGATTTGTTTACAGAAGCGAGAGGTACTGCACTCGAAAGAGAAGGCTTCACGCTAAGCTGCTGTCAGTCGCTGGCGTTTGGCGCATGCGTACTTCATCTGTAGCGGCGTCAGTCTCATTATTAGTCATACCTCATACATCATTCTCTTATCAAACTTTCAATAAGGCGCAAAGTCATTTATTGCAAGTCTTCTGATTTTTCGTTTCATATTTTATGCAATTTTTCAGATTTATATAACATGTACAAAAATGGCTATTTGCAAAAAATAATTACAAAAAATAATAATTCGTGTATTACTATTACATCGTAACAGTAAAACATGAATTTGTATCGCAGTAAGTGGCAAAGGAATCGTTGCCGGTGGTTTTCATCGAGCTGTGGTTTCGAACCTTGGTACACTAAAGACCCTCCGTGTATCCAGGATATCTGATTGATCACATAACACAGAATTTATTTTTACTAAACCTGGTATAAAAATAAAGAATAATGGAAGAAAAATTTGCTAAACAATGTTTCTGTACATAAACTTATATAACTGGTCAGGATATCAGAACTTGTCTAATAGAAGCAAGTAAGCTAAGTATATTTTCCTGTCATGAGGTTAATTAAATTAATAACTATTAACTATATAATTAAAAGGGGTATGGGAATATAAATAACTAAATTATTCCAATAAATGTTTCCTTGTGGTACCATTGAAACACTCCAAGCCATTATTGGAAAATTAGATTCCCTAGGGGAAAAAAAAAGAGGATCAAGAATGAAATAATTTTTTTTAAAAAAATCATCTATCATTAAAGAAAATAGTTACATTTTGATTTTTCTCGCAATTATGATCAGATCAAGTTTTTAATTTGAGCTATTTGATCCCGAAGGATTAGTTTCTATTTCCATTTTATTTGTTAATAACTTGATTGTGTTCTGTTAAATTATGTCTTTGGATTATTGTCACAAAGTGTAATACTCATGGAACTTTGTATTTATTATTGTTTTTGAAACTGAAAAAACATCTAATGAAGATATATAATAAATATCTCTATCATACTAGTCTGTTTTAAAAAGATTTTAGCACATTTTCATATAAAAAAACTTCCATACATGAGACAAAGAATTCTTGAAAGCCAAATATTTCATTGTAAAGAACAAATTTGCGTTGAATAGAACATCAAAAAAGTGAAAATGCCTTCGGGAAGTAAAAATGTATCAATAAAATTCTTTTTAATATATAAATCTGAAAATAATAGGAAGTTAAAAACTATTTTACTGGTATGTAATATTTGATGCGTGTGAATAAAAACTATTCTTTTCATTATCATATTCTGCATCCTAACAAAGATATTTTTAAAATGCTATGCATTAATTGATGAAAAGCTTCGAAAAAAATTTAGAAATAGTTCATACTAAGTCAAGAGTTGTTTTCGGATATATTTTTGAAGGTAGATTTATCGCAAAAGAAGAGTTTAACTACTAGAAAAATGATCCAAAATTGGACCGTTTATTGCCTTTTGACCTTTATTTATGATATTTTCAAATGTG
Source organism: Nephila pilipes (assembly GCA_019974015.1). NCBI lineage: Eukaryota > Metazoa > Arthropoda > Arachnida > Araneae > Nephilidae > Nephila > Nephila pilipes. The sequence goes on along the minus strand of BMAW01006335.1, from coordinate 206,928 downwards.
ATTTTGATTCCCTCCCTTTTCCCACATTTTTTTTAAAAAGTGCTCGTTAAGAAATTTTCTGTACATTTCAAATAAACATTTCTAAATATAAAGAAGTAATTTTAAATTTGAAGAAAAAAAAAATATTTTGAAAGCTGCTTGTGAAATGTGAACCGTATTCCGGTAATCTGATTTTTGTTAGATTGATATTATTACAAGTAAAGTTACTGCAATAAATAATTTGTTTTTTTTCTTACATTCACATGTTAAACTGATCTAGACACATCAGGATCTTACTTTCTTTAGATAGGTGCGAGCATCATGACCCCAAGGTACAATAGCGAACATTTTCTTTCTCATGAAGTTTAATGTATTTGGTAAACAAAGGTGACACGCTCCCGGGATACCCTTTATTGATCCATCTCTATTTTCAATCCTACTCATCAAGTAATTTTTTAAAATCTTTTTTCAACTTTTTCAAACGTCTAGATCACATTTTTACCTTGTTTAGCGCAACAGGGTCACACCTGGTTCCTTCGCCATTAAAATAATGTTACTCACTCACTCACTAAACTCTGAACCAGATTTATGAACATTTAACAAATATTGTTTTTTCAAAAAGTATTAATACGTTGAAATTATGTTGTGCTATTTAGAGTATTTCTGATTTAATTTTTTCTTGAAAAAATCATTTGTAAAAGTTTTTATACTCAATTTTAATTATCGATGCTTCCAATAAGATATTTAATTCAGTTAGTATCAGTTATATGTAAATTTTCTGCTTTTTTGTGGACACAAAGGAAAATGTTTATTCATAAGAACTGTTCAGATAAGCACAATTGTTTTATTTCTGAAGTTATTTATCGCTAGTTGAGAGATTAGAGTAATTATTCAAATGAAAAATTTAAGCATAAATTACCGATTCTCTCGAACACAGCACATTACGAAACATATATTTGGTCAATTTTAAATATTAATAGAATAACACAAAATTTTTATTCTTTAAGAAAAAATTGGTAACCGCAATTATTTTGTCTTCTTTGCTAAGAGTGCACATTAAAAGTTCATTAAAAATTTAAGTTTTTATTCAAGTGTATATGTATGTCGTAAAATCCCGATAATGCGTTTCCCTCTCTTCAACCGAAAAACCTGTTAAATTTTGGAAGTGTATCATCGAGATAAAAGACAAATCTATTTTTGGAAACTGTTCCCGTAAAATCTCGAAAATACACTTTCCTAATGAGAGAATAAGAATAGTATGGAATAAGTAATCACACATGAGTAAAATAGTGAATCGAATTTGGGAACGAAAAATGTAGAAGGGAGCGTATTTTCAAGAGAGGAGAAATTCAAATTAAGCTTGAAGTGGGAGGGGTCTTATTTTCGAAGGGAAACATTTTGCCGAGATTTTTAAGATATTTTCTTTTAAATTTCATTAATGAAGTTAATTTAAATAGAAAATGTATTTAATGGGAATTATTTAGCACTAGGGAACGCAATTCTAAGTTAATCAGGATATCATTTTATACTGTATTTGAAGCGAAATTTGGCCCGAAAAACCTTCATTTACTAACATTAGATGTGAATTTTTAAAATTGAATTCCTTAATTTGAGTGATTTTGATCTTCGTTAAAAAGTTCGCAATCTGTCACTACTAACCATTGACGAATACGGCATGCGATGCTAATAGAAAAGGAAATATTTATTATTAATCGGTTTTTATTTCCTTTTATATCTTTATTTCAAATTTGCTATAGACAGATAATACATTTTTTAATGGTGTTCTAATAAACGAAACTGCTTATGGATGAACAGATTTGCTAAAGCACGTAACTTTTCAGTAGTCTTATGTTAATAATTGAATATATCTTTGTTGTAGAGGGAAAAAAAACCCTGCAATTATTTAATGAAATATAGAGTTTTTGATTTAATCTATAGCAAATTTAGTACTTTCAATTTTAAATTCCTAAACAGTAATTATATCGAAAGTTATTATAATTATCTAAAATGAGAATCACATACAAACAAAAGAGAAATTGTAATTTTTCAGAGCTCAAAGCATCACTATAATAAAAGTTCTTAAATTGTCATAAACATAATATAATAGCATATGATAGACAAAAAATTTCCTCGTTTAAGTTTTATTGATTGTTTATTAATGTTGCATTTAGAAGTAACACGAAAACTATAGGCGATGGACCTCGTAATTTTGAGTATTGGTCAAGTGATGATGTTGTCAACAGATCTAGGACCATTCTCTCCAAACATCCACGCCTCGCCAATGGGATGACTTGTCACTTGCTACGATTTAACGTACACTATTCATCGTTCAAAGTTCATACATTTAATTAAACACCACATATACCCTTACCTTAATTAAATACCACATAACCCCTGCCGGCTGTCCATGTTTTCTCTTAAAAGAAATAACCGATATTTTTAACTGTTCATAAACATTGATGGGGTAGCAAAAATGATATGATTTTGCAGAAACAAGCAATTAATACTCTCTCTCACTCACATACACAACACTTTTCAACAAAAGCAAAAATTATGTGAAGTGGTGTTATTACACCCGCTTATTTCTTTATTTTGTGTTATATTAAGAAAGCATCATAAATTCTAAAACGTGTAAAGGTAAATTTTAGTTTAGTTTTTTTTATTAACGTCGCACTAGAAGCAACACGAGGGCTATTGGCGACGGACCTCGTAATTTTGAACCACGGTCAAGTGACGAGGACGACACCTGAGCTGGCACCCCCCTCTCCTAACATCCACACCATGCCAACGGGAGGACTTTGGGCCCCAACAGATTTAACATGCATCAGCCCTAGGCACACGGCGGGTCTTTGGCGTCCAAGAATCGAACCCACGACTGAACGAAAACCGCCGGCCACGAATCCGAAACCATGACCACTAGGCTACCGCGGCCACGTTTAAAGGTAAAATGGAGATAAATACGCATAACATATATTTACAGTGCTTTTCGTTAAAATTCGCTTAGATACATCGTAGATTCGAAGTAAGCGAAAAACTGAATATTTCTGATTCACTTCAGATAATGCACATGTGGCTACAGCAGCCCAATGGTCATGATCACGAACTCGCAGCCTGCGTTGTCTTCCTCAAATCGAGGGTTCAAATCGAAGTGCCGGTAAAGACTCACCGTATAGCGGGGTTGATGCACATTAAATATGATAGAGGTCCCAAGTCCTGACGATGGCGTAGTATAGAAGTTTGGGGAGAGAAGTGCCTACCCCGGTCCTCGTCACTTGATCGATATTCAAAATTACGAGGTCTGTCACCAGTAGCCCTCGTGATGCTTTGAAATGCGACGTTATTAAAAAAATAAATTCAAATAATCTGAAAGCACTAAGTTTATATATCATACCAACTAAAATTCGTGGTTTACCGTACAAGTTAGAACCTAGGAAATAGTTATTATCTGGGAGTTAGAATATTCCAAATGATTTACAAAAAGAAGAGTTCAATATAAGAACAATGGATTACAAAAAAATCGTAAATAAGTATTTTACCTTTATAGGATTGTCCCTTTCCTGAAAAGTTATATTGTAATGCAAAATGTATATCTAAAGTACAAAGCTACATTGTGCTACCGAAACCTAACAGGTGCGTAAAAAGGAAATACTAGCTAAACTTGAGACACACATATTTTTTTAAAATAAGGGATAATTCCTGGAAGTAGCGAAGCTAATGATTGAATAATATTCGTTCTATATCGCTGATGAAATCCACGAACGATTTTCTCCCCAGTAAAAAAAAATAGTTCACACACACGTAATATTAACTAAGCTATTAGGTACTTTACATCTATACTCTAGAGAATCTCTAAAATGATAAGTCACACCATTCTAACAATGAATTCCTGCCAATTTAACCAGCACAGCCTGAAAACTTTTGTACCAGTTTTTAAATTTAATTTTTATTCAAAATGTATAAATTATTTGCATACAGCATTATGGTGCCTTTTAATAATAATCAATATAGCTTTATTAAAGAACATGGTGGGTTTAATTTCGTGTGTAAACATGACAGATCGACAGCGGTTTGAAAATGGAGTCGCGCATGGCAATGTTTCAATCCTATTTGGCCTTAGTTAATTTTTTCATTGCGGGGACCTCCAACAATTATCTTCTTCGTTATGAAATTCATCGAGTCTATTTTTACTTTCTCGTTTACGTTTAGAGGACCCAATATCTATTTTACTTCTCTCAGTATACTAAACAGGAATAGATTTGACTTTTTGAGTTTTTTGGAAATGTGTGTGTGACTGCTTCGTCTTCAAAACTAAATTGAAAAAATATTTTTAATTTTCGTACAAGCTTTTATGAAAAGCAATTGATATATACAGCTTTCAAATATAAATTTTTGTTATTATATTTTGGAAATTTTCGACACAAAATTTGAGAATTGAAGTTCATAATATTATAATTTTAATTTACCAAACGTATACGTAATTTCAAGTTTACCTGTGTTTATGGTATAGTGAATTTTTTTATTGCAAACTTAAAAATAGGGTTATATTTTATTGTTATCAACGTAATATCCAAATACCGGCATTGTAGTCTTATGTATTTCATTGATAATTCAATCGCCATGGTATTTTGAATGCCCTAATCGATGGATTCATCGGTTTGAGTTCGGATGCCACAATAAAGACCCCAGAAGGCGTGTCCCCCGAGTTATACTAGTGATTCTTTCTTATTTTCAATCCTTCCTGTCAACCAATTCTTCAAGTGTTTAGATCATAGATATATCTTGTTTGTCGCAGCATTGCTATATCTGGCTCTTCGGTCATTAACCTTCCCCCTCAATCACTCACACGGACTACAAAGACCTACCGTGTAGCGGAGTTGAAGCGCGATAATTTTATCGATGTTCCAAGTCCTCCTATGGCATGGAGTGGAGGTATGAGAGGGATATGTCATCAGGGGTCGTCATTGTCATTTGACTAAGGTTCATAATTACGAGGTGCGTTGCCAATAAGCTTCGGGTTGCTTCTAAGTGCAATGTCAATAAATATCAATCAATAAATTGTTTGATAATTCTAGGAGAAAAATAATTGTTTTTAAAACAATTCAAAAAATTCATTATTTACCCAACTAATATACGTAATCATAGTAACATCTTATAATCATTATATATGTTATGTTGGTAATGTAGCATAAATAGTGAAAAATAATTAATGTTTTACAAATAATTCTGTATTAAATGCATGCTGTGTAATCTTTCAGCATCTTAAAACAAAAAAATATTTTTATTTTGCAATTTTTGAAAAAATATTACGTAAAACAATAAAGTTTATATCCATATGTTTCGTTTGATCTTTTCGGATGACCTTGAGCTACAGGACAATTTAATTCTGAATTCCTTTTAGATAGACACTAATACATTTTCCCTTCTTAATTGGTACTTCGAATCAACTATAAACTAGTAAGACTTGACACAAGTATTATACTAAGATTTATATCCTTTGTCTAAGAAGCGCGAAGGAGACAATTCTTTTCCCAACTGAAAAATAGGCTAATAGATCTTCTATAAGACCAGCTTCACACATGAATTAGTTCCCGTTGACTGTTGGATAGTTAATTGAATGCGCAGGTGGCCAGTGTCTTAAGTGAAAACCATTGGTTAATGCGATTACTAGATCTGGAACTAAAAAAAAAAGTTACTGATCAGATTACTTCTTTTTGCTCTGCATTAGAGCACCGCAGTGGCGGCCAATCTTGAACTCGGGTGATGTCAAAGACACTTGAGCTAAAATCGCGCTCGTCAAACTTCCACATACTCCACGTGCAGACTTTAAAACATAATTCAGTTTAAAAAGCTAAACTCCGTATTAATTCACCCTACGTTACTCCGATCGTTCTTCAAAATATCAAAGTTTGCTGCTAATAGTTCATTTTGTCATTTTTAATATTAAGTTAATTGAACTAATTCGACAATTTCCTTGCAGTTGGGACTCAAACTCCACCTGAAATTAGCAGCTGTGGTTGCCGAGTGGCCATGGTCGTGAGCTCAAGGCCGGTGATACATCAGTCAAAGTCCTGATGCCTCTTAAGACGTGTGGTACAGCGGGACCAAAATACGTCAAATCTATCGGAGCTCAAAATCCTTACGTTCGGATGGTGTGGAAGTTAGAAGGATGGGACTCCAGCTCAGGTGTGTTGAGTGATAATTAACGTAACATCTAGCAGCAACACGAGGACTATTGGTGATGGACCTCATTATTGTGAAATTCGGTCAAGTGACGAAGATTACACCTAAGCTAGCATCCCCTTTCAAAACTTTCACATCACGCCAATGAATCTAAGTCTCACTAGATTTAATTCCCTCAGGGGCGTATCCCCTTCAGGTAAGTACGGGTATCACTCACCCGAGGTACTGTAAAGATTTTTTTACCAAGAGGTTTACTGTCTTTGGTAAACGAGGGTGAGGCCATCTCGAGAAACCCAAGCACTCGTGCTCTTTTTTCGACCCTTCCTATCAACCAATATTTATCTTTTTCCATCCTCAGGAGCATATCTTTTTAGGTAGATATAGGCTGCATATACTCTGAGACACTCCAGTGATATTTTTCTTTCTCATGGAGTTTATTGTCTTTGGTAAATATGAGTAACGCGACGCCGGGATACACTAGTAATCCTTCATTTTCCATACTTCCTTTTGTCAAGAATTTTTAACATTTCCCCTCATTTTTTTAAACATCTTGGTTATAGTTGCGCCTTGTTTAACGCAGCATACAAATATCTGATTCTCACGTCACTAAACTTCAATATCATTCAATCGACAGATTTATCGTGTACAAGCCCCTTTACACGGAGGGTTTTTAGTGGAATCATGACTCGAACCCACAACTCGACGGAAACAATACCCACCGGTAGCTTGCAACCATTACTACCCTTACTACCGTGGCTCTGTAGAGTAATGGAAGTTGAGGAAAATGAAATAGAGCTGAGCTTCAAAATCCTTACGCAATGTGGAGAGGAAAGTAAGAAAGTGAATTATTAACTGGTGTATTCATCTATACACTCGAAGATATATCGAACGCTTCTGTTCGTTTTTGGGGCTATGGTAGTTTCGAGTTTATTATAGCGGACTCGTGGCTGGTGTTGTTTTCGTCGAGCTGTGGGTTCGAGTCCTATTGTCACTGAAGTCCCGCAGTATGGCGCCGGAGCTGATGCTCGTTAAATCTGTCGAGGTTCAAAAACTCCCAATGGCGTGGTGGGGAAGTTTGGAGAGGGATGTGCCAGGTCAGGTGTCGTCCTTGTCTCTTGATCGAGACTCAAAATTACAAGTAGTAATCCAAGTGTTGTTTCTCAATGCGACCCAGGCCTATCATTTTCTGCTAACAGAAAGTTCCGCTTACCACAACCAAATACTCTCGTAATTTTGAATCATGATCAGATGTCCAGGTTGACGTCCCTACTCTACACATCAATGTCTTGCCACCCCATCTGTACTTAAGGCAACAAATTACAAAGCTCAACGCCAATAACTGTCTGAAACTGTAGAGTTACGATAGTTAAAAACAAAGTAAGTGTACTTCATATAAATAAAATGTGTAAGAAAATCGCAGCAAATATCTGCAGGAGAAAAATGTGCGTAAGAAAACAGAAATGCTGAAAGAAAATAGGCGCGATTTGAAAGCAATCATATTTCGAATAAAATTTTGTTTCTAAGTATAGTGGTTTTAAATTGACAAAAGAGATGACATTTGAATTCGTGTCACATTTGCTTTAACTTAAACATTTCCCTCTTTTTTTTCAATTGAGGTATGAAACAAAGTAAAAATTCTATTTTTCGTTCAATAAATGAAAAATAAAACATTTTATATATTTGGTTTCTAATTTAAAACCCTTTCAGGGACTCACCTTCTTTAGGAAAGTACAGGATTCATGACCCTAACAATCTTTTTCTATCACATGAGGTATACTATGTTTGGTAATTTTTTTTTGGGGGGGGGGGCGCCTCCGGGATACTCCATATATCCTTCTCTATTTGCGGTCCTGCTTTGTGTCAATCAATAAACATATTTTTTCCATTTCTAACGTCTACATCTCGGATACACATTGTTTGACATAGCATAGCTAGATTTGGCTATTGGGACACAAGTCCTATCATTTTTTCTCTTCTCACACTCACTCACTCATCCTAATTTTAAATTTTCTAACCGTACTCAATTATAAATGCTCACTTATACATAAACCACGTTCTTGATCAAATCGTCCATCTTTACACAATTACAATGGATGACTTCTTTATCCTACATGGCGAGATATCTAGACCGCACAGAGTTCGGCTAGAGGAGAATTACTTTCATGAAGAGACTGTTGTGCGTATGGGTTGACCAGCTCGTGACAAGGACGAAACCTGTGATCTGGTACCTCCTTTTCCTAAATTCTACACAACGCCAATGGGAAGACTTTGAGCCTCGTTAGATTTAACATGCATCTGTCCCGTATACATTGAGGGTTTTAAGTGGTATCAAGGATCGAACCCAAGACTCGACGAGACCCGCCACCGGGAATCAGTGACCATAACCACTAGACTACTGCCGCCACTGTATAGCAGTACGGGTGATCATATTCTGTATCAAATCCGATCAAATATTGAACTCGGATGCTATATATTGGTATGTTTTCATTTTGTGTATAATATTGGAATAGAAAAAAAGCCTAATTTTTTTTCTTTTATGCCAGATTTGTGAAGCATCATTTGATTAATGTTTTGGCTGAATTTCACTAAGTTTCAACAAATAGAAATTCTCAACCGTATTTTTTTTTATTGTTCCTTAATTTTTGGGAACCAGGATATACTGAGCATTAATATTATTATTTAGTAGAGGAAAATTATTTGAATCTTATTCAATAGTATACTTTTTTGAAATTAATTATTTTGGAAAAAAAATTGGGATTTGAAAGTTTAGTGGTTCGAAGAACTTTTTTATCTTAAGATAAGTAAAAATGATAACATGTAAAATGGAACAGAAAAATTGAGCTAATAAATTTTTTTTATTGCGTGTGCATAGTGGAATTTCATTCAATTTTAAATGTAGATTACATTTTAAAGGTCAAATTTATTATGTTTGTGAAATTTTTATCGTCATGGTATTAATGATTTAATTACGTAAATGTATTCCCAAGAGAAAATTTATCTATATAAGAAGCATAATTGAATTTAAATTCCTTGTGAATAAATTTAATTTTAACTTGGGGAAGATAACTCTGCAGAAAAGTTTTTAATGAGAGAAAGAAGTAATGAAATAGTAGTTGCATGCTCCAACAAATTTTTTTTATAAAATTCTTTTTAATATCAATAAAAGAAAGGTTTGGTTGGTTTTATTTACTCGCACTTGAAGTAACAGGAGAGCTATTGGCGACGGATCTCGTAATTTTAAACCTGTATCAAATGACGAGGATGACATATGAGCTGGCACCTCCATCTTCTAACTTCCATACCACGCCAAAGGGAGGACTTTGAGCCACGACAGATTTAACTTGCATGAGCCGTGACAACATGCTGGATAATAAAAGAAAGAAAATACTTGAAACTGTATTATATTTTTTGAAAGAATGTAGTTCGTAAAAGTTTAAAAATAATTATTGTTCTCTATATAAAATTAGTTTATACTGTTTCTTCGAGTGTGATAAATTTTTTTATTCAATTCTAATTGATGTTTAAAACTTCATAACGCCATTAAAAAAAAGAGTAAATATTAAAAAAAAAAAATTCTTGAAAAATTCGGCGTAAGCGGAGAAATATATCTCTATGTTCGTTTTGTCCAAAGTATTAGATGTTAACCCTTTAACTGTGTCATAATATTTCAAAAAAATGCTTTAAATACGGAAAATTAATCTGCTTAATAATGTGCATTATATCAATAATAAAGTAACACATTTAGTACTTTACAAAAAATAAGTAAAGGAAGTAGTTACTTTATAATTTTTTTAATATACTCGAGAATAAATAATGGATTGCGTTTTACTCAAAATATTTCAATTATGACGAAATAAATCAAATGGCATACTAATTTTACAGCTAAATATGACAAATTAATATTAAACTGAATACAACAATATGAGTTTGAATACGTGGATTGTGTGCATAAGTCTTACAGTATGATATATATACCAAAAATAGCACTGCACACAAGTCCATACACACTTTTTAGAGTCTAAGGAGCCTACATTGCATTCTTCATTGACGTCTGAATTAGACATTGCCAAAAAAGGCATTTTACGTATAAATTTCACGAAAAATAACAGTGAGAAATAAAAAATAAAATCTATCTGTTCGAAATACCCTCTCTTTTGGTACGCATTAATAGCTAACCGTACTAATTTTTCTGTCTCCTGAAGGACAAATACTGTTATCTCTCCTTTGTAAAAAGATAGAAATTACAAATTAAATGTCTATTAGAAACAAAAGCGAGCTTAGTTCTGTCTTCATGGAATAGAAGCCTTAATAATTATCTTGCCCGAACCCAGTTCGGTTGTTCCAAGTGTTACATGTTTGAATTGCCCGAACTAGGTTTGGGCGACACCTGGAAAGGGTGGCTGCGGTAGCCTAGTGGTCATGACTTCGGATTCGTGGCCGACGGTTTTCGTTCAGTCGCGGGTTCGATCCTTGGACGCTAAAGACCCGCCGTGTAGCCGGAGCTGATGCACGATAAATCTGTCGGGGCCCCAAAGTTCTCCCGTTGGCGTGGTTGTTAGGAGAGGGGGGGTTTCCAGCTCAGGTGTCGTCCTCGTCACTTGACCATGGTTCAAAATTAAGAGGTCCGTCGCCAATAGCCCTCGTGTTGCTTCTATAATGCGACGTTAATATAAACGAAACGGAACCGACACCTGGAAAGGGGTTATGTATGAGTATGAGGAAAGGGTTATGTATGAATGTATAGAGAATTTGAAACAACAAAGTGTTTGAAGAAGCTAATAACCCATCAAAATTATAGTTTTTTTAAAAATTGGATCCATTTAAAAAGTTTAGATAGAAGTAATCTGTGTGCGAATGTGTGTGCTTCAGTGACATTAACGACTGACCTTACTATACGAATCGTATGATATAATACAAGGGGTGTTCAAAGGAAAAGGTACGAAACGACACTGCAGGTATAAATGAAGACTTTATTCAAAGTATACACCACAGGCCTGAGCACAAAGATCCCATTAATTAATGAGCCGAAGGATTTCTTGTTCACAGAATTTCTGTGGCCATCACGAGACCCAGTTCTTCACAGCGTCCTTCAGTTCGTCGTCCGAGACGAAGCGCTTCCCTTTCAGATGTATTTTCAGAGGACCAAACGCATGGAAATCACAAGGCAACATATCCAGACTGTAGGGTGGATGGTCAAGCTGCTCCCACTTGAACTTGGCCAATTCCGTGTGTGTGACCCTGGAGACGAGTGGATGCGCGTTATCATGGAGCAGAACCGCACCCTCTGTGAGCAGCCCCGGTCTTTTGTTCTTGATGGATCTGCGTAAGCTTCGGAGTGTCTCATTTTTTTTTTGTCGAATTTTGTAATGTGTGCGCCATCATGTCCTCAAACTCACTGCTGCGTCATTTGGATCGCGCTCTTTATAAGAGCCTCTGCTCTCTCTTGCGCTTACGGGCATCCGCGCTTGTTCCGATCCATGCCGGAGACTTCATTCGGATCCCTACATATCTCGCTACATTCTTTAATAGCGGCATAGGCAAATATGTAGACGGTTACGTTGTTATAATGTTTCGTACCTTTTCATTTGAACACCCTTTGTATAAGTCAACACTTTTTTATGAGAACAAAGTATAACTTATCCGGATTTTAAATTAAAAGGACAGAATTTTGAAAAGACGCATATTAATTAGGACTGTTCACTGTCCAATATTTAATTTATAAAATTTTAATTACTCATATAGACTCAATCCTGATCTTTTAGAAAAATTAATATAATTTCTATTACATACATAACTTTTAAATGATGTTTCAAAATAAAAAATGAGTACTCCATTCAAGACGTATCGCGAGTTCAAACCTCGATTCTACTGAAGAACAGTCTGGCGGAATTGTGGAAATTGTTGCACATTAAATGGAACAAGTTCTTAAGCCCCTAATATGGTATGGAAATTAGGATTATAACGCATACAAGCTCGAGTGTTGTTTTTATCATTTCTCTGTAATTTAGAACGACTAGAACGACTAGAACGACAGTAATTCACTTAAACAATTATTTGAAAAATGTTAGTATAATTGATATTGTTTCTTATATAAACATACCATATACTCTTTACAGAAAAACATTTCTTTTAGAAAATCAATCCGTAGGGATGAATTTGTATTAATAGTTGAGTTGAGTTTCGCAGTTCTCTCAACAATGAAAAACTGTTCACAACAATTTGAACTATTCTCAAGCAATGAAAAAAAAAAAAACATTTCAAAGATGCGTTCAGATATTTTCTCGGGAACCTAACTTCCCTATAGGAGAAACTGATCATTTATAAGGATTGGTATTCCCAGCAGAATCATATATCAGTACGTATCTCTCCTAAATCAAAATCGTGACTTTAAATATAAAAATGTTACAATTCCAACCAGAAATGACTCTTTTTTTTTATAAGAGAAAATTAACTCTGAGCTTCTTCTAAATTTCATTTTATATAATTTTATTTCTTAAATGAATTAACAATTTTTTTTGTTATGCTAGCTTTTTTGAATGATGACTCTCTAAAATGTAGATAATCGTTATGGAAAGAAAATTCTATGTTATATGAATATTTTTGTGTGTGTGTTACAGATTTAACTAACTTAGTTTTCTTTTTTTTACGTAATAGCATTAATGAATGTTATTGGTGGCTTAAACAAGAATATAATAAAGGTAAAAACAATTATTTTTATTTTTTTAATCTTAGAATGTTAATTAATATTTTTTGCGTTGATCATAGAATGTGTATATATGTTTTATACCACTTAGAAGAGAGATATTAATAACATATTAAAAATTAACTACAATTTTTATATTGAATTTGAAAACATTTTAATGTATATAATATTAAAGTTAACTTTTTATATAATTTATCTTCATAATAAAATGAAGAAAGAATAACATAAATATTTTGAGCTAGTGTGCATTAAAAACATTTAAAACAATTTTTTATCATTAAAAAAATATCTAAAATTAAAATGATATCATTCAAAAGATTTGAATCTACCAAGAACTTAAATCTGTTATATTTAAGATGAACCGTTATAAATCCCTATAATGGAAGGGAATAAGAGTCAAAGTTTATATAATGAAATGATTTGCAGCGAAACAATGAATAAATAGGTGATTCAGTATTTTTAAAAGTTTAGTTTGGTTCATAAATTAGGATTAATTCATCAATTGCTTAAAGTAATTATTGCCATGCACCTAAAATCATTGGCTTCATAAAATAAGTATTTAGTTTAGTTTTTATTACCATCGCACTAGAAGCATCACGAGGGCTATTGGTGACGGACACCGTAATTTTGAACTTCGATCAAGTGATGAGGATGACACCTGAGCTGGCACCCCCTCTCCTAACTTCCACACCATGCCAAAAGGAGGACTTTAGGCCCCGATAGATTTAAGAGGTTCATCAGCCTTGGCTACACGGCGGGTCTTTAGCGGCCAAAACTTTAACTCGCAACTGAACGAAAACCACTGGCCACGAATCGAAACCATAGCCACTAGGCTACCGCAGCCACCATCAAATAAGTAATGATTACGATACGTTTGTTTACAAAAAAAAAAAAAAAAAAAAAAAAAAAAAAAAGATTCAGCGGAATTAAAAGTAATTCTGTTAGGAAAGCAAATTTCTTTGCAAATGTAACTGCAATAATTTATAAATTAAGTAATCAATCGCACAATAATTATATACACATATACTGGCAATATATATATATATATATATGTGTGTGTGTGTGTGTGTGTGTGGTTGTGTAAATCTTAATCATCACTTTCATATGTCATAGGATCTTATGAATAAGGTTTTTACATTTATTTAAGTGGACTTCATAATTTTTACAATGGTGGATTTATTTATGTTTTTGTATTAAGATTTTAAATCTTTATCTAAAATCTTTAATTGAAAAATTTTGATTCTAAATATTTGTAATTGGGGTATCTTGCCTCTTCTTTTCTTGTTTCTTTTGCTTAATCTATTATAATTTACATTTTAGAGTTCTCCAATATTTGCTCAGCAAGATACACTGAGAGGGATGGCACCACAAAACATGTTTAACCCCACAATTCAGTCCCCAGTTCCCCAGTCCGAATATGCATGTTTTGTTTTATTGGGTATTCAACTTATTCAGTTTATTCAATTTTTATTCAATCATTTACACATTTCTATAATGTTTTCTTCTCTTATTTGATTTTTGTATTTTATTTGGTCTCTTATTTATTATGTTCTTTTTTAATAATTTACTTATTATATACATGCATGTGTATATATATATATATATATATATATATATATATATATATATATATATCCTTGAAATTATTTAAATAATATATTAAACTGGTTTTTGAAATCAAGAAGTAATATTATGCAGATTTTAAGTTTTGTATGTATATCAATTAACAGAGAGTTGAACAGAGAGTTTTCAAGATTTAAATATGATAACAGATATTGTTTCAATTTAGGTGTAAAAGAGACATATGAAATGACTTTGGTCTACACAATATCCCCACCACCTTAAAGAAGATAGATTTTAGAATAACACAAAGTATATTAATTAATGTACTTGAGTTTTAGTAACTTATAAGTTGTGACAATTAGTTTTTTCATGAAAGAAATGCATTTCACTATTTGATTTAAAAAGAAGTCGCAGTTACATACAATCGGAACGTATGAAAATAAGAAGCTATATGAAACTACCAAAATGTAGAAAAGCTTATGTGTAAGAAAATAATCTTTATCACTTAATATTTGAAGTAAATTTAGCCATTAATTATGTTTTCAGTATTCGAAAAGGAAATGAAAAATTCATTCAAATATAGATAAGCAAGGTTACTCATCATGTATTCTTCAAAGTTATATCTAGAACGAATGGAAAACTCAACATCGTTTATTCAAGTAATTACTCTTTATTTTTCTGAATCCATAAATTAAATAAACGCCTACTTTCACAAGTATGAGCTATGTCTTTAGAAATATCTCTTTGATAATTTAAATTTTTTTTATTTTCGTTTATGAATGAGAATGAAGGAGGAAAGCAATTTAGAGAAGAGTCTTATCGTATTAATATAATAAAGTTAGGTTTATGCACGCCAGATTTATAGCTCGCTTGTATATAAGTTATTTTCTTTCTTCTAACTCCACGACTAACAAAGGAGAGATATTTCAAGAACTCCTCATGTGACTTTAAATTTCTTTTCACATTTGATAGATTTTTGCAGTTATGTAACTTTTCTTGTTATAAAATATTTTTTACAAAATAATCAAATATATTTTTTATAAGTGAGAATATGAGCAAAGAATATCAATAGAATGTGACGTTATCACTATAAAACTAAATGACAAGGTCATTAATTCTAAATTTAATGAACCCGATGTATTTTTTTCCCTAAAAATAACTTCAAATTGATGTAAATATATATATATATGAAATGAGAACCAACTATATATCACAGTGGCTTAGAATTACGTAATACCCTGCAGTTTGCTTTACAGAACACGCCTTTTATTTTTGAAACTATCTGTAGAATCTATTTATTATTTTGTTTCACGTCCGGTGGGATTAAAAATCTGGTGAATAGCTGATGTATATTTATGTGGTACCGAAAGTGTAACTGAATATCTGTATTAGCATCAAGATTCTGCTATCATATATATTTCCTCTTCCTTTTGTTGTAAATGTTGGATATTTGAAGAAAACATGTCAGACATATTTTCAGATACCTATATTTTGAGCTCTATTCGCCCCAACTCCCTGCAAGAGTTTTATTTAAAAATTTCATTACACAGATGCGAAACGTGAGAAGACTTGAAATCTAGAAGAGTGATGTTCTGCATCTATGATATTTTGGTCATGTTGATAGTATGAAAACTACGGAAATATCACTTTTTCCAACTCGAAAGCGGCGCATACATTTCCTCATATGTGTTTTTATATGCTTCAAAATCCTAGCAGACTAGCTTGGAGTAAAAAAAAAATGCACTTGGTAAGAAAGACTTCAAAGGAAATAAAATACAGGAAGCCAATGAATAAAAAAATCCCTTTCCTTTCAAAGAATGTGAAAATAAATCGATTTAAAAAATATTGCCTAGCTTGCAGTTAGTGTTGTTTCCTGGTTGAAAAAGGTCAAAAGCAGTATTCCCTAAAGCGACGGAATCACACATTATTTATTTATAAACAGAGGCATTTCTTCAATAAAAGAGAGGAATATGAGACCTTTGTCTCAGAAAACAACTTTCGATTTTGTTTTTCTTCCGCTTGACTTCCTATTATGTGGTGTCGATAATGCAGACTCAGTTTCATAGTTTCACACACACACTCTTGAATTTTATTTTTAACCCGTCTCTGTTGGTTTCTTCTTTTTGGAAAGCATCATATTTGTTTTACGAAGAGCACTTGGAAAAGAAAAGAACATTCTCATCGTATCAAAATAAAAAATATAACCGAAACAATTTTAAATACGATTGCGGAATGGATTTAGTATGTTAATAGAATTCTTTGCGAGGTGGCGGGTATATCCGGATGAAACTAAAGTGGTTTCGCAACTTTCAAAATCTCGATATCGAAATTCCGAATAAGAAGATTAAAAAAAATGTTTTTGATATCATTATATTTATGTATATCATGGTGGTATAGTAATGTAAATTTTTCAAAGAGCATAGAAGTATAACTTAGGGACATTTGAACAAACATTGACTTTAGATGAAAATATTAAAAAAAAATTTCATTTTAGTGCTCTGAAAAGAGAAATCTATAGAAAACGCATTTAAAATGTCATTACTTTCTAGTAGGTATATATCCTTATCTCCCTGAATTTCAAAAGTTAAAAAATGTAACGGAAAAAGAAAATAAGTAAATATGCCCGAAAGAGTTTGACACTTTGCAGTGTATACATTTAATAAAATCTTTCTATTTCTCTATAAGTAACAACAAAAGATATGACACATTATCTGTTAAAATAAAATATCTCACAAGTTTTTTTACTCAAAAACTCTATTGAAAGGGAAAAAAAGCAAATGTTAGTATTTAACTGATTTTTAAAGACATTGTTATTGAAAATTTTTTCATACATGTATGTATGTCCATAAAATTCATGATTAATGTTTCACGAAAAAATATATTCATTTATACAGAAGATTATACCGTTATTTCTGATAAAAATAAATTTTAAATTAGTGTATCATGTATGCTTGAATATAGATTGAAACATGAAACATTTGACTTTAAATGTAAAAACATAAAACAAATTGTTGTTTACTTACATAATGCATCATTATTAAGATATACATAACATTGTAATTTTCAATATTTAAGTTTTTGCTATTAGAACAAAATGTTTGATCACTGCAAAAAGAATTTCTAAACACATTTTATTGTAGAATATGTGATTGATTTCAGGAATCAAGCTATACTTTTTACTGTGGTTAACACTGTAAGGACTGAAAATGTTTTTATAAAAAATCTTTTTCTGATATTTTTGAAAATATTAGTATCATGTGAAATTTCTGCTAATTAGCTACTACTAATAATGATCATCATTAAATTTTTAAAAATTGCCTGCAACTACTGAAATACTTATTCAAAACAATAAAATAAATCAACGTGACGAATTATAAGTAAATATCGTACACACTATTTGAAAAAATTAAAACGGTAATCAAATATAAATGAAATAATTAATTACATTTACTTGTATATTTTATCATTTTAATTAAAAATAAAACTTTAAAATTGGAGTACTATTAAAATAGTGGCTATTGATTATAGGAACTTCAAAATGTAGTTGTTATGTAGTCATTGTTATCTAGTCGTCTATTGAATGGAATATGTTACCGTTAAACGTACCCTCAAGAGCTAACCTTCTTCAGGTAAGAATAAGAATGACCCACCCGAGGCCCCCTGGTGATCATTTTCCTTACCGATGAGTTTTACTGTCTTTTATAAACCCAGATGACGCACCCCGCGATACCCTCATGCTATGGAAGTTTGGAGATGGAGATCTCAACGCGTGTATTATCTTCGTTACTTGAACAAAGTTCAAAATTTCAAGATCTGTAACCAATAACTCTTAGGAATCTTTAAAAAGTAAATTCTCTGAATGGAATTCAACTTGGTAATTTGAGAGGGGGTTCGAGCACAACTCCAAACTCCCGCACTATATACCATTAAGGATTCAATAACAGATAAGTACCACAATCTATAATTTTTGGAATTGAAATTTCATTGAAGGAAACCCTATTAATATTTAATGTGAGAAATTATAAAATTTTCTTTAAGAAAGTTAATGTGGGAGCTACAAGAAAGCCAGAAGTCAACCAGAACATCTAAATATTTAAAAATTTACAAATTTTATCACTGGAATTGTTTAGTTTGAGAAATGAGGTTTTCGACTTAAGATGCTGCCACTACCAACTTCCTTGATATGGATTAATGGACATTTAAATACAACTGAGGCAGTTTCTTTACTCGAGATCTTCAACTTTTAAATGTACCAGATGCTAAAGAATATTTAAAATTATGTTATTTATTCAGGAATTTTCGGAAGAAAAAACCGAAAGATCATCCGCAAAAGCTTGAACTAAAGTTTCGCAATCGATATCCAAAATAGATTTAAAATATAAATTCTATAGAGCGGGTGCAAGCACCGAACCCTGTGGACAGCTTTGGGTAATTAAATGCTTTATCGTAAAATTAGAATGAAAAAAAAAATAATATATTGATTTATAAAGTAAGAACTATATAATGAACTTTTGAAAACAGAATGGAAATTGAAGGTTTCTAAGTATATGAAATAGAATTTACATCATCGAACGCTTCCTTGATATCGATAAGAGATCATCCACATATTATGTAGATCTTTTGCGTTTGATATGCGAAACCAAATGGAAAATTGCGTCATTATAGTTGAAATTTTCTTTCAGGTTGGTTGATTTTTATTAACGTTGCACTAGAAACAACACGAGAGCTACAGGCTACGGACCTTGTAATTTTGAACCTCGGTCAAGGGAAAAGAATGACATCTGAGTTGGCATCCCCTCTACTAACTTCCACACTATGCCAATGGGAGGACTTTGGACTTCGAGAGAGTTAACTTGCATCTGTCCTGGCTACACGGTGGGTCTTTAGTGGTAACAAGGCTCGAACCTACGACTCGACAAAAGCTGCTGGCCGTGAGCTTGCAACTATGACCACTAGGCTACCGCGACCACGAAATTTTCTCTTAACCCAAATTGAAGTGGATGAGTAATATTTTTTTTGATGAATTCAAAAAATATAATCTATTGACAAAAACACACTGAACAATTTTCTCTAAAGGTGGGAACAAACAAATTGGTCTGTACGATTTAATGGATGCTTAAGGATTAAGGTTTAAGGATTTTGAGGTTGGCTAGTTTTATTAACGTCACACTAGAAGCAACACGAGGACTCCTGGCGACAGACCTCGTAATTTTGAACCTCGGTCAAATGACGAGGACGACACCTGAGATTGCACCCCTCTCTCCTAACTTCCACATCACAATAACTGGAGGACTTTGACCCACTACAGATTTAACGTGCATCAGCCCCAGTTACACGGCGAGTCTCAAATGGTATCAAGGCGTGAACCTACGACTCGGTGAAAACCGCTGACCACGAGTCCGCTGTCATATCCACTAGGTCACCACGGCCCTCCAGGTTTAAGGAGGAGTTTCAATTTAGTATCTTTTATATTATTTGGAAAATAGGGAAACTGTATACAAAAATTGACAAATTTTACTAAAAGGTTAAGTATATTAGAAAAAATATATTTCCAAATTCGAAGTCCAAATATCATGACCAGGAGCCTTACCACCACTGAGATTTTTAAAGACAAAGAATACTACTTCGTTGGAAACTCCCGGAGGAATTACAGATTCTTCAAAATCAAAGGCTTCATTGGACTTCGGGAAAAAGAGAATGTACTCAAAATTCATATTTCTGTTCTAAAGATTTATCATACGAATCAGGAATTATGACAACAAAGAGTCTGTAGTTCAGGGATATCCCAAAAGCAAACCTAAACTTCAGACCAAAGTTGTCGTTTTTGGTTGTCCAGAAATGCTTCCAGGCCTCGTGTTTAGCTTCAAGAAATTTCTTTTTATATAAAAATCTTTCCTTTTCATGTTGTGATTGTAGCTTATCAATTTCTACAGATGGAATATTATTTTTGACAAAAAAAAATTATTTTCCTTTTAAGAACATTAAGTTTATTCCTGAAATTTTTTTTATTATTGTTCCACCAAGAGAAAACTGGGGTAGTAAAAACCCGTCGCATACGAAAGTATTTGAATGCGGATGACCGGATGGATGCAATCAATAAAATTGCGAAATTCTTCAGGTGTGATCGAAATTCTGAACTAATTCAACTGTTTGAATAAGCATAGGGTAGTAGTTATTAAAGATTTTCAGAAATTTATCGAAACAGAATTTAGTGTTTAAATAAAATTTAGAAGTATTTAAATCACATCACAGATGAACACCAACAAACGGATGAATGCTCAGAGATTCCCAGTCCAGAACCTCCCACTTTACCACCAAATAAAGAATGCTATAAGAAATCAAAGAAATATCTCGGTTGCCCTTACCTGAATGAGTCCCAAAAGTAGGACCCAATTTTGGTATATTATTTAACATAAATTGTTGTAAGGCGAAATCGACCAAAAGATATCCCCGGGTATCGGTAAAGTGTTAACCACAAATAAAAGACCTGGCATTGAAGTCCCCCGTCAGGAGACAACTATGATTCGAAATCTTATAAACAGAATGTTCCTTTGACAAAAAAAATCAGAATCATCATGAGGAGGGAAATATAAATAATTTTGACACCACCCTAGGCTTATAGAACGTCTCCAACTGTTACTTTGAAGGAAATTGCCTGAGTTCCCCCTATTCATCTTACCTTAAAATTTCATTTTAAATATCAAATTTCGAAGTAGCATAATTCTAACTTTTTTCACTTGATTTTAATAATATCCCATTGAACTGAGAGCTGTTCCTCCAGAAAAACAAATTCTTTTTCTTTACAAATTTTCGGCTCCCTCCGAGTGGGAGAATTTACACCGACGGATCAAAGATTGGGTCTGAAACTGGGTTCGCTGTGTGTGTTTTCCCACCGAGGTGTCCTAAATAGGGTCTACATGTTAAAACCAAATTCATATAATTCAGTCTTCCAGGTCGAGCTTTCGGCAATCGGATTTGCCGTATTGTGGGTGGTCTCCTATAGCTTCGAAGTTATTATTTATTCCGACAGTTTATATCATCAATATTACTGATGCAGAGTAAGAGAAATAAATCGGCTTTTATTAATATCATTAAAGAAAAGTTAGTAATTGTTTTTTACTTTTACACATCAGAGATTATTGCAATAATACTGCTGAATCATTTTCAAAACTCGCTGTTACTGATGATGAGGGGATGAATGTCCCTGCCACTCAGTCTCGTATAGTTAAGATTTTAAAAAATAAGCTACTCTTAATGACTAGGTTTAGTTTTAGTTTAGTTTTTATTAACGTCACACTAGAAGCAACATGAGGTCTATTAAAACGGGCCTCGTAATTTTGAACCTCGGTCAAGTGACGAGGACGACACCTAAGCTGGCACACCTTCTCCTAATTTCCACACCATGTCAATGGAAGGACTTTGGCCCCCGACAGATTTAACGTGCATCAACCCCGGCTACACGGTGGGTCTTTAGCGTCCAAGGATCGACCCCGCGACTGAACGAAAACCGAGACCAGGACCACTAGGCTACCGCGGTCACCTTAATGACTAGGAGTTCTAGTGGTCAATTTGTAATTGCGGTATTCGGGTTACAATCCTGTACTCCAAGACCAAATTTGAATTTTTTTTATTCCAAGGTCTTATAATTCGCTTCTCAACCTGTCATAATATCTTCGTTTGATATATAAAACGTTTTAATTTGAAAAATGAAAATTTTAGTTTCTGTGGCTCTATTGAAGATGCTGACTTCTACGTTTTCTCTTGCCCTTTTATCAAAAGTTTTCATTCAAACTGTCCTGTTGTTGAAGCGAAACTAACTTGCTGAAGTCCTTGGTGAAAATCCTAATTTTCATTCTAACCTTAAATCATATGTTCTTACGGCTCGTAAAATTACCCTATAGATTTCATAATTGTTGCAATACTTTATAACATTTCTACATTTTCAATTTTTCTTATTGTGTGCTTTTATTGTATACCTTGGTTATAAGTATATATTTTTGTCTAGGGCTAAATTTCTGAATATTTTAATTTCCTTTTTCGTTTGCATTACTTGTACCAAAGATATGGCCGGCTGTCGCCTGTAGACTGACTGTGGACATGATTCATAGAGTATTGGAATTATGACGTCACATTCTGTAATCACATTGTTAGCTTTTATTTTCTTTTGAATTTCGAAATTACGTATTAATTTTTGCTCTTCACTCCAATATGTACTGTCATATGATGCCTTTTATTATTGTAAGAAATTTCTTTTCTCAAATAAATGCTGAGTGCGGGAGTCATTGTCTCCCTGTGGCCGGTTTGTTGCTCTAAGCCCTTTGGGTAAGCTTGATACCGTTGGACATTCTGCTAACCTGCATCGCGTAGTTTTTAAGTGCAAAGTTAATAAAAATTAATCGTTTCATAATTCAAGAAAAAGATTTGTTTCTTTAAATGATTCATTACGTTCAAAGATTACAATTTTTGTATTGAACGCAATTTTTGCATTAAATATTTACCTCAATTTTTTTTGCCATTGTCGTAACGTCATATGGTCAAAAAATGATACTTTGGTGACGTCTCATAAAATTATAAATTTGATAAGCTAAGATTTTAGAGTTAGATCAGAAGCTAGGATTGACAAGTTAATTGGGATTCGAGAGAGAGAGAGAGCAACCTTCTCTATTCTTCAATGGTTTTCAAAGTTTTTTGTCTTTCTCTTACGTATCTTCAATTGGAGTTCAGTAATTGTTGATAATTTAATTAAACTGAAACGTAGCTATAGAGTTAAATAACGAAGGAAGGACGCCACAATTATACAATTAATATCTCCAAAAATGTCACTCAGAGATCAAGTGGAATTTTAAAAAAAATGAAAAAGGAATTGAATGAAAATCGTTTTGAATAAAAATGAATCGAAAGTCAAACATTTGCTTTGCCAAATTATTATTATTATTATTTTTACAATTTCAGAATTGGTATTATCATTATTATTTGTTAAATAAGAAACATATTCCAATTTTTAAGAAAGTGAATTTGATCTATGATGTATATATAACATATGTTATATAACATATGTTATGGTAAAAGTGATTAATCTGGTGATTACTCATAATCACCAGTAATCTTGGTAAATGTGATAAATTATTGAATATTTATCACATTTACCGATAAGTTTATAAAATACCCAACTCGTATTGGGGAATGTAATAAATTCAGATTATTTTATAGGGTAATATATTTTAATATATTCAAATAACATTTAAAATTTCGTTCTAAAGAATTAGAAGAACGTCATGAGGACTTATAATAAAGCATGAATACCTATGGTTTTTTTTTGACAACTTTCACATACAAGTTTAAGTAAATCATCACTGCTTCGGTAGTAACACCTAGTACTTTCTTCGAAATTCTTTTAACATTCTGTTTCTATCACCACGGCCAATTGATAAATACCCTACATGAATTATGGTAAAAAGTTCTTCAAAGTACACATAAAATCTACATTAGAGCTATCTTTACTTATGGGAGAGATAAGTTTTTCAACATTTACTACTTTCACTACTTCGTATCTTTTTAGTCTTTGATAATCTTGCAGTTTTTCCCATCTACTTTTGTTTTTACTATTATTCACTTTTATTAACAAGTTGTCATATCTTTCTTTCGTCACTAAACTGCTGTTCGCTTTCTTAGTGTCCAAAACATTTTATAACTTGGAATTAAAACGCTCATGCATATCGTCCACTATTTAATATTTTATTGTAAAAAAGAACGTCTATCCAGCATGAAATTAGAAGTATTACTGAAATCACATGCATCTGATATTATAAATTTTGGAAAATTTGTGGACTTTTATTACATTCCTCATTACGAGTTGGGGATTTTATAAACTTTCCGCTAAATGTAATAAACATTCAATAATTTATCACATTTTTCATGTTTAGTGGTGATTATGAATAATCACCGGTAATTATACATAATCACCAATTTATTACATTTACCGTAATATATATATATATATATTATATAATGAAATATGGAAGTGGATTTCCTATTTCTCAACAAAGTGCAATTTTATGATATGTGGATACAGATATATCAGAAGCTGCCAGAAATAGTTCATAAAAATTTCAATATAGCTGTACCGATATTCTCTTAAAGTTAATAGAAAATTTATGAAAATAACTTTTTAAATATGTATTTTTACATTTTTTTTTCAATTTTTCTTATTCTTAAAGAAGCCATGGAGTCAAAAACTTTTCTATAACTATCCTGGTAGCCAAGGTAGCCTAGTAGTCATAGTCTCGGAGTCACGGCGGGCGTTGCTTTTATCGAGTCCTGGAGCCGCTAAAGATCCACCGTGCAACGAGGCTGATGCACCCGATTAATCTGATCAGTTCTCTAAGTCCTCCTTTTGACGAGGAATGAAAGTTTGGAGAGGGAGGTATCAGCTCAGGTGTTCGTCTTCGTCACTTGACCGTGGCTTAATATTAGGAGGTCCGACACCAATGGCCCTTTTGTTACTTTCGTTAATAAACAATCATATCACTCATAGGTTGTGGTTGTAGCTATCCAATAATTGAGGTGGAAACTTAATACTGGAAGGTCGCGGTAGCATAGTGGTCATGGCCGGGATCTCTAGATTGGCGTTGTTTTTGTCGAGTTGTGGGTTCGAATCCTGATGTCAACGTGCAGTGGGGCTGATGCACGTTAAATCAGTCGAGGCTCCCAGTCCTTAATTGGCCATGATGTGCAAGGTTGGAGAAGGAGGTTCTAGTTCAAGTGTCTTTCTCATCAATTGACCGAAGTTCAAAATGACGAGGACTGTCGATTATGGCCTTTGTGTTGCTTTTCAGTGCAACGTTAATGAACAATCTCTCTCAAAATTACTTACTCTAACTATCCGTATTAAACTAAAGGTAAACAGAAAAATATTGCATCGACCCCAATCAGTGTAATTTATTAGATAAGATTTGAAGTACCAAGTTAAAAAAAATTAACACTAGGTGCAGTTTTTTATACGAGAAATTGCTGATAGTCGATATTTCAACCCATCTTTTATTCAAAGACATATAGCCAAAACCCATCGAGCATCTTCTACAGCTGACGATTTTCAGATATGTTAAAAAGTAGGTATCGAATAAATCCCTTTAAAATGGTAAATAGGCCGAAACATTTCGAGCTGCTGCATACCATTTACAGAAAACATGAAGGCTTAAATTATGTTTTTGGTTTCATTGCTTTCCATCAAAGGAGAAGAAAATTTCTTTTGAAGACATTTTTCTGTTCTTATGACTAAATTAGAGACGAACTTCTCAGTCAAAGTTTTGGAGAAAAAACCAATTTCACTACTTCACGTTAAACTTGACTTTAAATTGTCAAAGAAATGGAGATTATTATTAGCCCTACAATGCAGGACTTTTTAAATTCATCTGAAAAATATATATTTGATTTCCTTAACAGTATTAGTTAATTAAAAATATTTAAGAAATAAACTTAATGTTTTATGTTTTTTCTTTTGACAAAAAAACTAAAATGTGAAATTGGCTGCACCCTGCAGCAACACACATCGACTAACATGTTATTTTGTGCCTATTTATTAACATCTTAATTATATATGTACATATTTTTTAACTTTTTATGGTCTTTTATATATTTATATACAATTAGCTATGGTACAAACATAAAAACCGAATATGAGATTTAAGTATATAGTTATTATATATTCTTTTAAATGTAATTTAAATGAGTGGGTTAGAATGAAAAATAGCTTTGAATATATAATAAGTACTGACAATTTTTATAATTACATAAATAGAAACAGTATAATTCAATAGTTTATATACTAAATAGTTTTCGCACATTAAGTTTTTCTTATAGATAGGAAAATTAGGTACAGAAATTTTACACAGAAATTAGAGAGAAAATCATGTACTTTTTGAAATTTATTTTAAATGATAATTTTTTAAACAATTGTTCTTTTTATTCAAGCATAGAGGAACATCACATTTGGTACATTTTATACTA
The DNA here is from genome assembly GCA_019974015.1 of Nephila pilipes. Taxonomy (NCBI): domain Eukaryota; kingdom Metazoa; phylum Arthropoda; class Arachnida; order Araneae; family Nephilidae; genus Nephila; species Nephila pilipes. Next base: position 180,497 of record BMAW01006335.1, on the reverse strand, counting down.
GTAAAACCTTTATATGATGACATTTTGCAATGTTTTTTGCTCTCAATATGCACAGGCCATGGATCAATTTTATTAAACCGAAACGTTACTGGAGAGAGTTTCTTGTAGAAACAGATTTCCCTCTAAATGGTGGTGGCATTTTCTTCTCTCCATTTGTAGGACGATCTCGTTTTGTTGATTTAGTTAAGCCATAAGAGCACAAGGATTAAGCCAAATCTTCCTTCAAATCTAAGTTTCATTTCCATGCATGTGCTTCCTATTTGCTCATTTACACGTTTGGATGATGACCAAGCGTTTACGACACCAAGATCAATTAAATGATAAAATATACGAAAATACCACATTTTACTTCGTTACCTATTTTTACCTTCCAATCAAGCTATCAAAGGGATCAACTTCCCCATGTGTTTATTACATAAGGATATCATCATCCTTAAAAGACAGATAATCATCAGAGCAATCAATATTATCTAAGTTTCTAAAAAGTATATAAGAGTCTATCGTGGGATCCATATCTCTATTATCATATTCTGATCTACCCCTTGACGAAGCATTCCAAAACTTTTCTGTCAATATTTTCTTTTTTCCATCAACGTCAGTAAGATAAAATGTATCTATCGCTTAGATTTATTATAAATTATATTAAATAGAAATTAGGCAACTTAAAATCTTACTAAATCTCAAATTCAACCATATTATGCACTTATACAACTCTGAGTACAACGCATAGAAATTGTAAATATATTGTTTGTTTTTGATCGTATCTGCATGGGGTGTTGCCAAATGGCTACCAATGAATTTAACTCATTGTGTAATTAACTATAAAATGAAATAAAACCAAATGCATAAAAAATGTAAAAAAAAAATTGCTTTTTTCATACCAATTTTTTTTAAATATTCAAAAAAAAAAAAAAAAAAAAAAAAAAAAAAAAAAAAAACCCAGATTTTGGTGAGTTTTGTTATTTTAGTAAAACGTTTTCTGCTTCGAATTCATATTTTGGAAGCAACAAACACAACTCAAAATAGAACTTCTACTGCTATCTATTTGCAATTTGAAGAGTTATAAACTTAAATCGATATTTTTATCTTATTTCATGCTTGTTGTTGCCGTTTTGAAACATTTATTGGAGCTGGTATTTGAGAAACAATATGTGTTGCCAAATGGCTACATCATTCATTGTAGGAGTAATTGAATTCATAGCTATTATGGCTATTGCAGAACAAAAATGTTACCAAGGGACTATTGCAAGTAGAACATATTTCTAGTCTAAAATTAATTTATGTTATTAAGATAAGTAGTAGCTATTATGCTTTCAAGTGATACATAATTATGAAAACCGTCCTCCCTTATTTAATTCCCCTGACATTTTTCTATGTAATTGCACAGTCAAAAATTATTAGACTCCAATTGAAGATACGTAAGATCAAGACAAAATACTTTCTTAATAATCATTGAAAATAGATATATAAGGTCACTCTCTCTCTCGAACCCCTCTCAACTCGTTAATTCTAAATTATGAATACCTAATAAAGTCTTAGCTTACCAATTAACTTGTTCTGATTCAACCACTTCTCATAAACAGCTGATTCTTATATATTTTCGTACTTTAAATAAATTCGCTTCAATTCCAAAGATTTACTGCGATGCTTTAATACAACTTACAAATATTTATCAATTTGTCATTATCCTCTATCTTCCTTCATTTTCCTTTCATTTATATATCATAATCTCTAATTCAATTTACTGCACTTCTTTTTTTTTTCATCTTCATTTAATTTACTTAATAACGTTTCATTTTGGTTTGGAAGAAATTGTTATTAACATACAATTCAAATTACTATAAAGTCTCTAAGGATGGTGAACAGAAAATCGCGAATAGTCCAATATCGCTAAGAAACTAAGCAATTTATTTTTATTATTGATTTTAAATTATTATACATTTATTTCTTATATCATTTTTATTTATATTCTGTAAATAATTTCCATAATATTTCAGAGTATATTACATTTATCATAACATTATGTAATAATTCTTAATGTCGTTTTCATTACTTGATCGTGATTTAATGTGACGTAGATCGTCACCAATTGTCATACATATATTCAGCTTACAATACAACATACATATTGCGTGTATATACATACATTAAACTTCAAAAGATAGAAATGTTCTCTAAGGTTATTCTGGATGTGATGAAATTCTTAAAATATAAAGAAAAGAGTGGATGTATTTTGAAAACATTTTACTATAATATTTTCAATATAATATGCTCACGTACTTAAATTAATTACTAAAATCAAGAACTTAGTTATAATATTTTACATTTGGGAAACAGTTCATGCATATCCTTTTCGTTCCCAGACATATTAATTATTATTGTAAATTTTATTCTGAAAATAGCAGCTTGCTTCAATTACTCACAACATTTTCATATATAAAGGTGCATTATAAACTAGAATACATTGAGTTACATAATTTGGATAAACATTGTGGCCCATCAACTACTCAAACAGTCAAATAAATGACACCACTAGTCGAGCTATGGAAAAGCAATCCCGTATTCCTATAATAAAGACATGCAAAGTGAAGAAAATGTACGATATATATTGTACCTATGAAAATTATTGATAAATTAGGCGCATATAAATGTTCTATAAACTGAGAAATATATTACGAGGGAAGTTTCGAAAGAAAGTTTTGTCATTTTTTTGAAAGAGCACATGGTACACTAGTTGAAACAAACAACCATCTTAAGAATCCCCATCCATTGCTGACTAAACGACGGATGTAGCGCGAGTTGAGGTGGAATGACGCATGTGCAGATAAACGAAGAAAAGAGAGTGGCAGCAGACCAGAGTGCCCGAGACAAGGTGGGCGGAAATGGAAGTGCGTACTGTTATCCGGTATGAATGAGCACGTAGGACTAGTCATCCATGAATGCCCGTAGATCGTGTATGGTGAACAGGTCATAACTCGTCAAATGGTTGGAAGCTGGTGTTACGTGTTGAATGAAGGATGACAGAGTGTGGAAGATGAAGATCTAATGGAGCGTCCTCCCCCATCCACAAGTGAAAACAATACTGTTAGAGTACAGGATATGGTGATAACGGATAAGCACACACATTACGGTGTCAGACGTAACATTCACACTGCGTATTAATCGAGCACAGGCCCATCTAAATCAATATTGAGGTGAAGCTTCTGTGCAACATTTCCTTCCATCACAGGGCACAGAGTTTTACCTGATTGTTTTTTTTTTCAAACTGATTGTAGGCTGCGACAGATGTCTCAATGTTGATTGTGACAATGTCGAAAAATAGTGCAAGGTGTATAGTTCATGATGACGTAGAATATTTTTTACGCAATAAATTTTCCTTGGGTTAAAAAATGAGGAAAATTACTTTCGGAAAATCCCTCGTACAATATAAATTTAAAAACTGGGAATAATTCAAATAAAATTAATTGAAATTCTTTTGGAGTTCCTTACATAAGTTAACTGCAATGAAAGTATCAAAATATAAACATTGATATAAAGCTTATAAGTTCGATAATAAATCTGCACCAGCTAATCGTGATTCTTAACTTTCAGACTTCTCTTGAGAAATATAAGTAGCGCAAACATAATATTTTTTTGATCAGTTTACATTTCAGAAGGGGGATATTGATGTCTTCTTAGGGAGTGCATTACCTCTCGGATAAAAGGTGGGCAAATGCGTCTCTCAGAGCCGCAAGAGGCTCTTCATTAAATTAAGGGAGAACGAAGATCTGCTGTGACCCGTGTGGAGACTGGGTATGACAGAATAGTCCCACTGTAGCTCATGCATGTCGTAAAATGAGAGGCAATTTGCCCCTAGGGATTATATTAGGGGACCTCAGGAACTTGCTCTCGTTAGGTAAGTACGGGCATCATGAACCCGAGGCCCCCTCGTGATCTTTTTCTTTCTCATGGAGTTTACTGTCTTTGAAAAAATAGGTGACGCACTCCCGGGTTACCCTGGCGATCCTTCTCTATTTTCGACCATTCTTCTTGTCAACCATTTTTTTAAAATCTTTTTTCAATTTTTCACGACTAGACCATAGTTAAATCTTTTTTTGGCTCAGCTTAGCCATATCTGGTTCTTGCGCCAATAACCTTAACATTCACTTACTCACTCACAAGATTTGCTGTCCGTGGTAGCCTAGTTATCATGGTTGAGGATTCGCAACCAGCGTTGTTTTAGTTCAGCCGTGGGTTCGTTCCCTGCAGCCACTAAAGATCCACTGTGTAGCGGGGAGAGTGCACGTTAACCCGTTCGCTCCCAGCGTATCACAGGCGATACGCTCGTGTTGGCTCTCCTGTGCCAAGCGTATCACGGGTGATACGCTCCGCGAGTGTCTTCTATGGCCTAGCGTATCAATACAGATACGCTTGATGGGAATGTTTTATTTGATTTTTTAATGTTACTATATGGAGTTACAATACCGTGAAATCTATATAGATAGGTTATTTGGAATGTTAACCTTGGTGATATGGGCTTGGATTTCACTTCTGGCTACCCGGGAAGGGGGAGTATTTGTTAAAAGCACGTGCTGCGGCGTGGATCTTTAAATGTACTGGCAGGATTTAAAGGGTGTACTTGCTTTCGGTTTGCCTTTTTTCTTTCTTGCTTGCTTCTTATAAGTTCGAAGGAGAATTTATGACTCTTTATGGGGGTTAGGGATTTAGGTAGCAGATGTTCTCAGCTGTTCGTTTCATTGGGTCGATTTTTATTTGTAGCGACAGTCATGACGAAAAGAAAGTATTTATCTGATACTGAGAATTGCGAAGTAATTAATGAATATGACAGTAATGTTAGCGAAAATAATTCAATTCTGCACATAGACATTAAAGTAAAAAAAAAAAAGGACTTAGATGTGCCCTTTGCTCAAAACCTTGCGTGAAGCGTCAAAATATGTGTGTATTGAATTTTTTTTTATAAATATACCACACAGCAAAATAAGATTTATCTTTTATATCTATATATTCCATATAATGGTACATCATTACACCATGAAATTTATGTAACTTATATAAGTATATTTTGTATTTTCTTAAATAATATGATTTTTTATATAATTTTTCGTATAAAACATACAATTTCCGATTAAATCGTTTTTATTTCGTATATATTAAGTTTAATGCACTTTAAATAATATATGTAAATACCAAAATATTCTAATGAATAGCTGATTTTAGAGGAATTTTTTTCGCGAATTAGGCTTAATATTTAAAATCGTATGGGCACAGAGTGACACTCTGCGGTAAGAAGCCTCGGGCGCAGTGAAGCATTTCTTTTTTCTTCCTCCGGTAGCGAAAGGGTTAAATCTGATTCAGCTTCCAAGTTTTCTCCTTGGCGTGGTATGGAAGTTTGGAGAGGGAGTTTTCAGCTCAAATTTCATCCTCGTTACTTGATCGATGCTCAAAATGACGAGGTTCGTTGCTAATAGCCTTTCTTTGGGTGACTTTAGTAAATAATTGCAATCTCTCCCTCGATTGAGTATTTAAGTGTTTGCCATTATTTTAAGGTTTTTTTTTACTGAATCTTATTAAACTGACTAAGTAATTATGCATATAATACGGATTTTATGTTACGTTTCTTATATCTATATATTTTGTGCTATTTTTATTTTGATTGTAAATAAATCTTCTCGGATTCACACACTGCGGGCAACACTAACGGATTTGTGCAACAATACAACGACGCATACAAAACATTTGTGCAAGCATGCGAGTGGTCATATATTTCAATGATAGCTATAGCTGCGAGCGGCTTTAACAAATTTTAAGCTAATTTTCTAAGATTTGATCAAAAGTCTTTGTTAAAGGTAATACTTTTTTCATTAAATCATCTTTATTATACGTTAAATATTAAAATCATGAAAAAAATATTTTGCATTTTGTTTCACTGAATTATATTTCCTTGCATATGTTTGATTACTTGCTTTCAGTATTTAAAACTTCTATAGAAAATATAGCCATAGTAATTAAATTACATTTTAATTTGAGTGTGTTTAACACAATGAAACTCTTTATAATATATGAAATCGAGCCGCACCTCTCCTTGACCTCATACATCCCCATTCCTGTTATAGACCTTTATTTCCACTCATCAGACCAAAGTCGCCAAACAGGTAGAACTACGGAAATGAATAGGATGATATAATGTATTGAATAGATTGAAGAGATTACCTGCTATTAATCAAATAATGGTGTATCACAATGGAGACTTTAGCAATGTAATCACGTGATACATCAAATGAAGACAGAGACCAGATTGTGTTAATATCACTTTATACTTAATTATTTCATGCAATTCGCTTTACTCTATTCTAATCCTCAGGATCAATTTACAATTTTCATTAATGTCTTAGTTACAACGTTATGACTCAGGATGAGTTCTTATTCTTATGACTCTAACAGTATTTTAGTACATACAACATTTTGTACTAGGACCATTATACGGTTAATAAGAGCTCTAAATAATTAGATATATGTAAAATAATTAATTTCAAAATTTAGAAGAACAAATAAGGTGACGAGATCAATACTTTTTAAAATTTATAATTAAAAATTGATTATCAGATTCATATACATTAAGCCTAAATTTGAAATTTCATGCGGAGGCTACAGTAGCCTAGTGGTCACGATCGCGAACTAGCGGTCGATGTTGTTTCCTTTGAATCGTGGGCTCGAATCTTGAGACCATTAAAGACCAATTGTATAACGGGGTTGATCCTCGATAAATTTGGTGGAGGTTCCAAATCCTCCCGTTGGTGTAGTGTTAAAATTTGAGAGGGAGGTTCCAGTTCGCTTGTCTCCTCGTCAAAATAGCGTGGTCCGTCGTCATTAGCTCTCGTGTTGCTTCTAAGTGTGCGACGTTGATTTACAATCAAAATCTAGCTTAGAAGTGAATATAGAAAGAAGGACAATTATTGGAAATGAATAATCAAATATAAACGTAATTTCAAATGAAGATTAGTCTACCTATTTAAAAGGAAACATTCATATATCTGAAACCTGTATTTTCCACATTTTATTTAACAAAATGAACAAAAGAGAAAATAATTAATTGATTACATAAAATTTATTTCTCTTGCAGCAAAATAAAAAATAAAGAAATCCTTTAAAATAAAAAAAAAAGACTTAATAAGATAATTGAAAGCTCCATGTACACTTGTTGAATAGCAAAAAATAATAGAATGCTAAATTTCAAAAAAAATCCCGCTTTTGTTGCAGAAATATATAAGTATTAAAATCTTTTCTGTCATTTAAAAGAATCAATTATTTCTTTTTTAGTATAGCTTATAGAAATGTTTCAAAAACTTAATTGGGCACTCGTACTTAATTGAGTATAAATATGTTGAGTCTTTAAAAAAATTATATACATAAAAATCTATTGGGGAATAAAAGAAATTTAAAGAAAAAACTATACATTTTAAGCCTATTTCATTTATATCAGTAAATAATAATTCCACAGCCATATAGTGATGCTTTTAAGTCTCTCAAGAATTTTTCATCTTAATATACTTATCTTGTTTCTGATTCAATCGAAAAAATATATGTGTTGATAATTATGAAACCACACAGGAAAAAAAATGAGTTTCATGTATTCAACATTTTCCTAAATTTACTCTATCTGAACAAATTAGAGTTTAAAAGCAGAAACCAGTATCTGTATGTGTGTGTTCAAAAATAATCATAATCGTAATAATCGCATTTGACATTTTTAGTAAGTAGCTTTTATTTGAGATGACAAAGCATCAATGTACTGAAATAATAATCGATTATATGAAAAATATTATGTAGTAATACAATTACAATAATAAAGCAAATAACGAATTTCACTATTAAAAATAAGAACTATTGAATAGAAGAAAGAGCAAAAGTATATTTAACTTCTTTTTTTTTTTTTTTACCTTTATAACTGTTTAAGGCTTTTGCTTGTTATTTTTTGTAAGAATAATAATTTTTGGATGACATAGTCTAAATAATTAGATAAATCATACAGAGAGGAAAATTCATAAGAAAATAAGTACTTCCTGACATGTTTTTAAACTAATTACTTCTGCGTAATTTTACGTTTTCGTCTTATGTGAGGAAAAAAAATACATATGCTGAATGTTTATTTGCAAAACAAAATGAATTAAAAATGATACAAATACGAGATAAATTGTCGAAATTTGGTATTTTATTCATCAATTAATAAGATTCAGACAGTTATGTTTATTGAATATCTAGGCAGTAGATAATGAATAATAACTGAATTTTTCATGAGGTTTAATGTTCTTTATAAATTTACCATTCCTAAGATAAATAAGGTTATTATTAACATATAATAAGTGCATCTATTTCAGCTCTAAGCAATCATTAAAAGACTTATTCATAATAAATGTTTTAGATTTTAAAAATTATTTTATTGTACTAATATGATTTCTAAAAATTAAGGGTAAAAATATATCTATATATAAATTTTATATGGTTGTTTTTTTTATGGAAAGTGATTTCATTAATACATATAATTTAAGGGACATTTAATGTTATGCTTTGCAAGTTGTAATTTTCTGTAATGATAATTTGGTCAAATATATCTGTTTGTATTTAGTGCTCAAACGATTCTCCTTTGGATTCCTGGACATTCGAAAATTTGTTGGAATGAACAGGTGGGTTATCTCGCTAAATAGGTAACGGAAGCCAAAAAGTACCTTGACTGGATTGCCCCAGAAGACACAAATAGCAATATTTTCCAAAACAAAATGAAAAGAACTAATGGAAACTTTTATTCAAGCAAATATTTTGAAATCTTAGGAAACATCCACACCATTGAAACAATTTCTAAATCGACAAAAAATAAAAGAGAGGAAATACTAAGCACTCGAATCATCAGCAAAATGGTTATAACTCCAGGGCTTTTGCATAAATTCAACTTAAATGATAACGCACAATGTAGAACATGTAACCACATCAGTGATTTGTAACATATTCTTTTGACCTGCAATAAATACGCCTCCCACAGAAATCTTCTCTGGAATATTCTCAAGATAGACCCACAGCAAAATATCAATTTCAAAGAATTTTTGGAGAGAACCGGGGATATATATATATAATAAACCAGTTTTCAGATCCTTTTTGCAAAATATGAAATATTTTGATATTTATTGAGTTAAAAGAATCTATGAAAAAGGGGATAATAGCCATTGATGTCTTATATCCCACAAAACAATCAATCAGTATCCGATTGCAGAGTAATTTGCATAGAAATGTACATTCATATAAATTTGTCATTTTGATTTGGTGTTTACTTCAATACATTTGACTTGAATATTTAATATAGTTTTTGAATAATTTCATAACACAGTTAAAGAACGAAAAATTACAAAAAGTTTTCGAAACATATTTTTTAAAATACTTAATTCTTAAGCTTAGAACAAATATTTAAAGTGTTCAGTTTTAGTGTTTTTATATAGAATAATTTATTGCAGAAAACAAAATACAATGTTTTACTTAATTCATTTTATTAATTAAAATTCATCACTTCATAAGTAGCTGTAATATTTTTTACTAAGTGGGAACATGCCTTATTTTCATAAAAGACACGCTTGTAACAGCAATTTCAGTTTCTGTTCATATTGTTCCATAAACCACCAACATTCACTCACTCATTTTGGTCCTGTTCAAAGATTGATTTTATAATCTTCTATATTTTCGTAGAGGGAATAGTATATTTCATGATGTTTATTTTATTTATGTATTTATTAGATTCTTACTATTTTTCAAACCGAGAAAGATTTTAATATTTCATTTGAAAAAATTAGGCATTTTGATTATTATCTACTACCTGGATTATAGTTTTATTACGTAAGATTATAAATACAAATGAGGATTCATATTTTGTATTTTAGATTAAGAAGTTTTATTTTACATTAACTTAAATAAATTGATTCAGAGAAACAAAATAAGTAAAATAATACATAATAAAAATGTTAAAGTTGCTCAGATCTTAGAAAACTGTTCGTATATTGGGGAAATAAATTATATAGTTTCTTCATTTTCATTCCATTACTCAAAAAATGAAATTTAATCAAATAAACTGAATTAGCACTTAAACAAATAAACTCAACTAAAATTTAATCTAACCAAGTTATACATAAAAAAAATTAGATAAATTGAACTAAATTAAATTCAAAATAAACATCAAATCAAATTTAGACTGGCAGAATCAAGGAAAACCTAGTTTCTCTCATCGATTCTACGATCGGCCAGCTGCTCCAAAAAAGTTTTAGTACTCGTATTTGCTCGGTCTTAGATTTATCCACTTTCACTTTAGTCTTTTAGAAGAAAATGTTCATGTAAATCAGAAACTTTCCGTTCTTTGATGTACTTTAATATTTATGTAAAATTTGAGCTAAAAATTTTGTTTTGTTAAATTTCTTAATTTTCGTTTGATTTTAATAAATTTGTTCCCTTAATTTGATTTTGTTGAATCCTTCATCACTTTAAGTCATAAACTTTGATTTTACTTTTTTTTCAACTTATTTTTTTCAAAAAATAATGAATTAATAAAAAAATGGTGAATTATATATGATTTTTAACTGAAATGATCATGAATATAATGTATTAAAAAGTGAAAATAGTTTCCTAAAGTCCTCAATTTTAATCAAACAATTAACAATTTAATCAAAAAGGAAATAGAGATTAGACACCCAAATGACAAATCTTCGATAATATTTACTGCTAATAAAATGTAAAAGTTTTACAGAATGTTAGGAAAAATAGCACAATTCCCATTAAGTGTTCCCCTTAGGTGCTTAATACTTCGATAGGTAAGTACTGACACACGATTGCGAGGTAACCAAGTGATCTTTTTCTTTCCTAAGGAGTGTACATCTGTCTCTGGTAAATACGGTGACGCACCCTCAGTATACCCGAGAGATTTTTCTTTATTTTCTACTCTTCTTCTTGTCAACCAATCATGATCTTTTTTCTATTTTTTCTAACATCTAGATAACAGATTCGCATTGCTTGGCGTACCATAGCCACTATTGTGCCGAACACCTTATCCCTCAATGAGCTCGTGTAATTTTCAGGTCACATATTAATATATCAGCATTTTATCAAACAGTTTTAGGTTTTTGCAAGATGGTGTATGCGTTTTATGGTATAAGATCTCGGAAATAACCAAAAACAGTATTGATGACGGTTGGTAGCACTAGCAATCCGAAATATTAAAGCAAATATCTTGCAAGTTGTCTGCAGATAGAAATCAGCAGAATCTTCTTGGGCAATTGAAATTATTTGTGCAACTGCTGGTGCTTTCGAAACAAACAAACAAAAACTCCATTCATAACAGCCCTGGGTTTATAGATCAACGATATCTTATTTGTTTTCTTTTCAATAATCATTTTGTTACAATTTGTTTATGAAACAGTTTTGTAACTTTCAGGTTACAGTGGGCGATTATGATATGTTCGGTACAATTAGGATAATTCTTAAACTTTCTTTCATTTCCAGATTTATATATCAGATGAGCAAAATATAGATACAAAAGTCATATAAAAACAAAAGAAGAAAAAGAATAAGACGAGTTAGGTAGTAATAGATCCGAAGAATCTTTTTTTAGATTCTGATTCCGACGAGAAAGGAGATCCTCCAATAGTATTTACATGACGACGTATAAATATTATTGACAGCGTTGAAGAATTTAGTTGTGAATCATCATCAGCTAAGGAAAATTCAGGACCGCTAAAAATTATTTGGAAATAAGTATTCCAGACGAATAATAGTTATTATCACCCTTGGAAAGAAGATAAATACCTCAAAGGACTCTTTCTTCCTATGAACTAATTTCGAAATCTATTTGACGCTTATAATTTAACTATCTACAAGAGTTCAAAGTTACAAAATTACAAAGTGAATTCATTATGATAAAATTATTTAAACTGGTAAATGTTAAGAATATAATTATTGATTTTCTACTCAATAATTTTATATTTAAGAATTTAAGAAAAAAATTCGTTCCATTGAAGGTTAATTTTCATTCCCTTCTTTACTTAAGTACAATACATTTAAGTATAATAAATTTGATAACTTTGTATCACAGGTATTAAGAATCTGTCAAGCTCTCTTAACAATCATTAAACATTTCCTTGCAATAAAAGTTTCTGTTATTATTCGTTATATGAAACTTATTTGGATTTTTTTTTTCGAAATCTGTTAAAAACCACTTAACTGTATTGTTTTCTTATTACTTTTTTCATCGTTTCAAATTCATGAAAGATATCATTCCTCTTGGCGTTAAAGAAGATCTTAACATTTTGGGACTATATATATATATCCTCGATTTGTCAGAAATTAAAATATTTGATAACGGAGTAGTATAATTGTTAGTTTATTCAAGTAACACACAAATGCGAGCTCGAAAGATGATTCCTTTTCATACAAGTTCGGCGGGTGATATTCTTTCCACCACATCGTGGGAAATTTCTTGCGCTTGAGGTCCTGTGTTATTGGGACGCTCTGTAGTACTCTCATCAACTAGATCGAAAGGCATTATCTCTTGGCTAGTTATTAAGGTGTTTTAACTTTGTCGTTGTGGCTGATAACAGTCACTACATACTCCCATTCCAGTATCATCGAGAGGATACGAAGAGGAACATTCTGAACGATATTTGTTGAGAAGGTGGTCACTTTTCTATCCATTATTGCAATTTAAACACATCCCTTCCCTCCTAGAGTTTCGTTTTCGGTCAGTTTTCATTTGATGTCATCGACTGTCTCGAATTGAATGGCGAGTCTGTTTGACACATGCGCCATAGTCGGTATATCACTAACCATGATTTATGTATGGTTGCCCTAGTTAAACACAGAGATTGAAGATTTTGTGTCAAGGGTACATGCAACCAGTAGTTCCAGGTTGTGTAGACATCAAGTGTACAAATCCTGGATCCTTCTTCAGAGAGGAGAGATATTTCCCCGCAACATCGTGGGATGTTTTTCTACCCGACGAGGGGGAGGACTCTTGGGTGACCTGGGTGCTGGTGGCGTTTCGATCTCTCGATCATTGAGTCCGAAGAAAAGTTGTCCGGTCGCTTTTTGCTGTGCTCTTATCAACTAGATCAAAATAGATTGCCCCTCGGGCTAGTTATTAAGACGTTTTAATTTCCTTCGTTGTTGAGGATAGTCACCGTAGAAACATTGAATTTAAAGAAAATTCAATGGACTAGAAATGGAGTTAAATCAAGCTCTATTTCTATTTTGAGTCTCTCTTAGGAAATACTTTTTATAACAGAAGTTACTTTGTTGTAGAAGTCACCTATCTTAAGATAACTGAGACATCAAAATGCTTGAAATTTCGCAGTTTTGATTTTGATGTTAAAAAATAGAGTATTTTTGAATCCATAGATGTATCATTTATAAGAATTGGAAAAGGACATTCAAAAATTGAATTTTACAATTGTAAACAAACGTGATACTCTCCTGAAGGCGAAAGCATCATTGACCATGAAAGGCTTACAGATAATGAAATTGTACTTTTGTAGAGATACTATTGCTCTTGATAATTCATCGAAACATTAAACGTCCTATATATGATATGGTTACAGCTGTATGGTCAGTTTATTTTCATAAACTATCCATGAATGCTAATCCACAGCATGGATTATGCCCATCTAGCTAGAATACTTGGAGTGGGTAATTGTTGAGAAAAACTTATTTACTCAAACATTCACGTCCTGAATTTGTACTTCTCGCCATATATCCTATATTTAAATTCAAATTAATTCTAAATAATTCTTATTTCCAGTAATTTTAAAATTACTTCTAAATAATCTAGAATTTAAAATTTTTTTAACAATTAATTGATAAAATGATTCATAACTGTTCAGTTAGTTATATTTTATTGCTAGATTACATTTAAAAATATTATATTGCACATTATAGAGAAAAATATCTTCATTTCAATTTTTGTCAAAATGTGTTTTTTTAGGATTCTTGTACACTTTTCTCTAAATCTATTCTATTCATAACTCTGATAATTTACACATAATGAAATGAGTATTTTATACATGGGGAACTTAATTTTTTTCTAATAAATATTCACAAATTTTACATATAGCTAAATATTTGATTAAAATTTACAGAAAATTTGAACCATAAAATTTAAAAATTTTAAAATATTACTAAATTTAATTTTTGAAATTTGCATTAAATTCTGTGTACAGAATCATATATGTTTTTGTACTCTTCAAATTTTTTTAAAGCTATAATTGCAATAGATTTCATGTAAGAAATGTTTGTAAATATTTTTTTTTCTTTACCTAAGCTGATTGATAAATATATAGATTTCTCAATGTTTCTTTTTAGTAAAATACTTTTCCTTACAATGCTTCATGCTACAAAAATTTAAATTGTTTTGTTTGCGAACACGTCATATATCTAGAAACCTTTCTAATTGATAAAGCTTTCTTTATGCGCACTAAAAGATCTTTTTAAAATTAAATAGTCTTATTACGTAAACAACATAATGGTTACGCGGAAACTCAGTCCCTAAAGTTAATTAACTAGGACAGAGTAGGAAAAGAAGATGAAATTGAGAACCCTTGTCTTTGCATGTAAAAGTCAATGCATCAAGAACCATATTAATAATGGGTTTTAATCTATATAATTAAAAAGAGAAAGAGAGAGTCTGTATGTGTGTGTGAAGTATATAAATTCCATCATTGGACAAATTTCTATTAATAGAGATTCATTAACGAATATAAAAGATCAGATGGAAGAGGAATGAATAAGAAAAATTAATAACAAATCATTCTGATATATTTCAAAAATGGTAATGAGAATTACAGAATATCAATTTAAACATATGTGGGAGCTATTGTTACGTTAATTAGCCGATCTGTGGTTATGGATTTAAATACCATTTTAGAAAAATATAGATATAAATAGAGATTTTCAATTATATTTTTTTCACGTCTAGACAACAGTTACATCTTGTTTGGTTACATCTTACTGATTGTAAAAAAAAAAAAAATCTTTACTGTTTTATTCGAATAAAGCTCGGACAATACATTATTGCCTTCCTTCATCAAAAATAAGCCGTGGCAGCCGAGTGATCATGGTCACTAGGTAATGGCTGAGCATACATCGAGCGAGCACACTCGAACACACGTCGAGTCGTGTGTTCGAGCCTGATGCCACTTAAGACCCGTCATGTAGAGTGGCTGATGAACACTAAATCTGTCATGGTTTAATGTTCTCACGTTGAGATAACTCCTCTAGCTTCTATACTCATAGAAGCTAGAGGATCAGTGCGCGTATAATTCTCGGTTACCAATGTGGGTATAATCTTCGTATCTTAACCGAGGTTCAAATTTATGACGTCCGCATCGCCAATAGCAACCTCGTGTTGCTTCTAAGGGTGACGTTAATAAATTAATCAAAAATTAATCAAATTTCCCATAAGTATGAAAAGTGTTCTATCCTTAAACACTGCAGTCTTTGCTATGATCTAGAGCATCGTGGACTGCAAAGTATAAATCCAGCCAAACGTGAGCGTCCTGATCCATATAAAGTTATTTCTTGCGAAATAGTGGTGGCTGTTTCACGTTAAATGGGGTTGAACCTCCAAGTCTTAACGTATAGTGAACTCCTTTGGGAGGTGACCTTTGGAGGAGAACTCCTTTGGGAGGATCATTCGGGTAAGTAGGATCATCATGACGCTGAGGAGAATTTCTTCTTTCTCAAGGGGTTTACTGTCTTTGGTAAACACAGGTACCACGCCCCTGGAATACCCTTGCAATCCCGGGGCGTGTCATCTATTCACATCTCAGTTTTCGGCACTTTTTTCAACTAATTATTATCCTTTTTTCTTTTTAGTGATATCTGAAACATAGTTACCCCTTGTTTGCCGTTTGCATTTTTACTGTTCCCGTTTTTTGCTTTTTGAATTCCTATCAATATAAAATGAAAGCTGATACCCACCCTCTTCGCTGGGCAGACGATAATATTATATTTCGAAACCTATACGAAAAATATCAAGAAAATTTTCAATTCTTAAACGATAATGATAATCTAAATTTAAAATTTTAAGAAATTGATCGTCTTTAATAATGGTTATGCACCATTTTCAAAAATATGAGAAAAATAAAAAAGTTTAGTAAAAAGTCATCCCATATATATATATGGATAAAACTTATTCCACCGTATACATGTTACACCTAATACTGAAAAAGATACAACCTTTTATTAGAAGATTCATCATGTGCTTAGCTTTCAAATGAGATACCCTGGTAAAGATATCATGTCTATCAAAAGATTTTTGTCCTAAATTTGCAATACTAAAAAAAAGTCGAGCAAGTCGAGACGTCCAAAATGTTTTACGTATGTCTTGAGTTCTTTCATGCATGTAGCGAGGTCCTCCAGTAAGCGAAGATTGTCTTGCGTGTGCGCTACTCCGTAAGAAGTCGCCATTTAGTATTTTTCAAAATCCCGATAAGTTTTGGGGCTAAACTACACTTTCACAAACCGTGAGATTCCAAACTCATTTATTTCTATCACTAAATATGTACGACATGTACGAAATTTCACATAAAGAGCCCCTTCGCCAAAATCTTGTCAATCCTCCATCAGTGCTTCAATATAAAATTATTTGGTATTTTTCCATTCGGCACGCACAAATCTCACCAAGTAAACTTAATTGGTGACAATACACAGTATACATATAAAAAAATATATTCCGTTTGGCGTCGCTCATATCATTTTTGGCGATTAAATTACAAATATCGCCAAAATTACAAAACCGACGGATAAGAGTAGATTAATGGATGAAAATTACATTTTGGATAAGACTTCCGTAAAATCCGTTCTTAGTGAGCGTCTACATTGCAAAATGAGTAATTATGCTAAATTGCTAGTCAATCGATTGTATAGTCTTTGAGATCTCGTGATGAGTCAGTCAGTGGTATTTCGCTTATATATATATAT
>BMAW01006335.1:130160-160511 GCA_019974015.1 Nephila pilipes | reverse complement strand
ATATATATATATATATATATATATATATATATATATATATATATTATGTTCTTTATTTCAAATTTAATAACATTGTTTCAAAATGAATTTAATACATAAACGCATCGTAAGTTTATTGAATTCAATACATTTAATTTATAGAATTTTATTGTATGAAAAATTGCTTTTTAATTTTCATTCTTTATTATTAAGCTTTTAAAAATTTAAATTATCATTTTTTTTCTTTATTGATGTGTTGAATCGTATATTTATGTCGATTTTAAGTACAGATATTCATTGATATAATTTTCCATTTTATATACATTCCGCAAATTAGCGATATTCCTCGGAAAAAGTTTATATTTATAATTTAGCTATGGTATATCCACTAGATTTTCATTTTTTTCATTTAATTTTAATCTTTTCTTGTATGAATCTGTTTTCACTTTCAAGTCCACATATATCTCTTTTTTTAGAATAACGAAATATTTGAATAGAAATGATGATCCTTCTAATATTTTTCTATTCAATTCGTTTTAATATAGAGGCCTTATTTTAGAAGATCTATGTAGAACGAGTAATGCAATTAAAATATATACAACCGTAAAGTTATGGGTTTTGATTTACTCCAGTTGCCTCTAAAACCGGAAGTTCTATAGTTTTACACCGTTTTAAAAAGAGGTTTCGTTTGCCTGTTATATGATTTGAATTTTTCATTTCAGTAAATTTAATAGCCTCTGTTTTTTCATTCAACATTTTATTTTTTGCTGCTTTTATTTCTTGATGTCTTATGGCACCTTAAAAAACTTTTCAATCGATAAAATGTTGTAGCTTTAATTTATTTGAATTTCATTTCTTCTGTCAATGTGGTTTTTACTTTCTATACAATGGAATAGTTGAAATTGTAGAGTACCCATACAGTTTAATAAGGGAGAGAGTTAGAAAAAAAAGAAAATATATATTTGGTTGAAAATAATAAAAAGTTACAAAAATATAAAGATTAGACAACAAAACGATGAATATTTAAAAATACTTTGCAGAAATTCTTAGAAAACGTAACAAACTATTCTACCAGTAACCTAATTATATACAACTTACAAGACATAGACTAATTTATCACGAAAAGTATTTTAATGTTTAAAATATTTTTAGAATTCAGTAACAATTGAATTAATTCTCTCGTTCTTACGAAAAGGAGCAAGTGTATTCCTTTAATTAAGTTAAATAATAATTAATTATTTATTGTGTAAATTAATGATGAAATTTTAATAATTTATTTATGTAAATTATTTAAATTACTATCCGAACTTATAATAATAACAAAATTGAATTTAAATACAAACTTCCCATCACATAAAAGTTTCAACACGGGCTATTTTCTTTGGAGAGTTCTAGAGGAATGCTAACTTCACCTTGTTATTTAAAGATTTATTGATTTTACGTATGAAATTTTTTTGTGTGATTAAAATATCGTTGGAACTTTCATAAACTTCAATAAATTCACTTATTTTTACGAAAATGGCATACATGTAATCCATTTATTTGGTTAAAAACTAATTTTTTATTGAGAAAATTGATGATGTAATTTAAATAGTTTACATAAATAAATTACTCAAAATTGAACACGAACTTATTACAGTAACAAAATCAAATTTAAATAAATATAAACTTCTAATCTTATAAAAGTGCAACAACCTTCGACAAGGATTATTTTTTACAGCAATGCTAACTTCAGCATCATATTTAAGCATTTACCGATTTTGTTTACTATCAAAACACAGTCCTAAAATAGAAAGCATTCCATATTTTATGCCAAAATCCCGAATTTATGAAGTCCTTTATGACACAGGCGGAATGAATACGATTAAATGACCCTGGCTCTTCGGAACAGAATTAAAATTACAATGGGACGTCGAACAAGTCATTTCCGCTTCAGATTCAGTCCCATAAAATTCAACATTATGCACCCTTCTTCTAAATTAGAGTCTCTCATGATCCGCAGCGAAGTATTCAAACACTGAAGAGTTCGTGAAGTAAATTTTCTCTATAACTTATACAAAGCCGAAACTCTCTCCCATATGATCTCGAGCATTCATTAGACAATGTATTGCGATTCATTGACTTTGTCTCAACTTGTTGTGGAGAGGAATTTTGTAAATTACTCAAAGCGAATCCAGCGTTTGCTCAAACTCTGCGACCCGTAAAATGTTTTGCGGAAATATTTCCCCAAGGATAGGCTTGGAATGACAATGACGGTTACAACTGGGACAGTAGAAAGGCTCGGCCTCGTGAAACGCCTTAGTTTAAATTACTTAGGCTTATTTGCGAAAAGTGTCAGTTTTGTAATTTTAAGTTTAAATAGTTGTTCAGAGCTATCTGGCTAAAGGAGAAAAATTCATTATTCACTGATCAGAAAGAGCAGTTTATGCTTGTGATTAGAATATTCTGTGTTATGCAATCTTTTTATTTTTGGGTATCTTGAAGTAACCGGCGCATCTTCGGGATAATGAATATTCATGAGCAAAGGCGGCGAGTAATATTAAACAGAATATTTAGAAGGGCTTAAGCAATCTATGATCTTTTTTTATAGTTGTCTATTTGTGGTTAATAAGATACTTGGTTTAAATCAGAAAGAAAATATTCCCTCTGGGTGTTCACATGAATAATAATATTTGCAGATAAATGTGATAAGTATCGTGATGTTTAATGAAATCATTGTTCAGTCTTTATTTAACGAAGTTCGGTAGTTCTTCGTTTTAAACTTTGTAAAAAGGAATTGAATTACAAAAGAGCAATAGAATTAGCAAATGGAAATTAAGTTATAACAATGGAATGAATCAAAGTGTTATACCTAAAGATACTGTCGGATATAAATTAATATTTCTAACACATACTAAGCATATTTACTTAATTTAAGTTTCTTAATTTAATAATGAAAATAAAACACATTATGCAAGAAACATAATTTTTAAAAATGTACATTATTTGAAGATTTTTTCTGTAAATCATTATTTATGCACTTCACTGAAAAGAAGTTCGAATTATGTAAACATATTTATTCACTTTATTTAGCAAAAAATAATACCTTTTTTTATGAAAATTAACACTTTTAATCTACTGCATATTTTCGAAAAAATGATCCTTTTTTAACTTAAATGCAATAGATGCGAGTATTTATTAATACTAAATGTTTGTTTCATAAAAGCCTTTACTTTACTCATTATAGTGCTTTTGCTATGTATTATTATGTTTCTTGAGGATTTGGGTACCGTAGATACTTTTTAGTTATTGCAGTGCATTAATTAACAATAACGTAATATGTAAAAAAAATGTATGACTTTAGTAAACTAAGAAAATGGTAGATACGAAAAAATATTCTAGTTTGATAAAATTTATTATGAATTCATTGGTTTTTATTCATTTGTATGTAAATGTCGAGCAACGTCAATTTTCTAAAAGGAATTTTGTTAAAGTGAATTTTTTTATGTGTAAACTCAGCAGAACTTTAATTTCCGTTCTATACGCAAAAACTGGATTAAAAATGTCTAATAGGAAGATAAACTAAGAGAATGATTTTAGAGGAAATGTAATATAATTTATTATATTCTTAAGAAAATCAATTAAGATTACTTCATAACCTGAAATTTTAGGTAGCTTTGCTTAAATTTTTGAAATATTGCTTACTGAATTTTCATGAGAATGTGAAATTCTTTAAGACATTATTAAAATCAGGTATATGAGTTGTGAAAAATACATCTACAAATTCTTATAAATGTATCAATCACAATAGGCCAATTATGTGAATAAATGATTAATCTGAGATATTTTAATTAAAAATTATTTATTGATTTTAATGAAGTCTTTTGTGGTTGTTAAAATAATATTGTATTAGACAGAAAATACCAGTCCTCATAGCATGAAGCATTAAACTAGTTTGATAAGAAGACAATTTCCCTAAGATTTCATAATTTTTTGGAAAAAAAAGTATAATGTTATTAAGATAACAGTTAAAGATATAAAGAACAAAGTTCATGATTTCGCTTAAAATATCGAATAAAGCTGTGATAATGTTGAGAGGTAAAACATAACTATCTGTGAAATAATAAAAGCTAATAAAAGTAACTTTTAAGTTCATTCCTATTTTCATTGCTTGTATTGCTTTGAGATGTAACTATTTGTTAATCATAAAACATTTTAAAAACATTTAATTGTGTAGATTTTTTTATTTCATGATTATTCATCCAAGTTTAAGTTAAAATGAAACGATACAAATGAAAAAATATATAGCATAAATCTATAATGTTTAACTATACTAAAGCCTATTATTAAAAACTTCTAGTAATTTATTTTTACCTTATGAGAGAAAGATAAGGAAATAAATAACAGTGAAGTAAAAGAAACGTATTGATAAGAAGAAAATGAGAGAAAAGTTTCTTTTCGATCAACGTAATTTTCAGTTCACTTGCTTTTTACAAATTGACCAGTTAAGTACTATTTCATTGTAGAAAGCTCTTATTTCTTTTCTGTCTTCTCGGGGATAAAACGTATAAATTTTTGTATTGGATTTTTTTTCTGATTGCCACAGGCACACATCCACTTAGAGTTTCCTAATCTTGCTCAATAAGAACGTGAGATTGTATAAGCCATTAGTGAGGTTCTTATAGATCAAACGATTTTCATACTTGTTCGAAAGAACACGGTTGTTCTTAAAGTCCTTTGGTTTTTTATTGGTAAATTTTGGAGCATAATCTAGATAAACTAGGAAATCAGAATTTAACTGTAACTTTATTGCCGTAATTGAAAACAATAACGAAACATAACAGAACAATTTCAGAAATTAATACGACAGAGTTGCAAGAAAAACTGAAAAATGCAAAAGAACAGATTGAAAACACGCTTCAATTGATAGTTCTTTCACTAATTTGAGTTGAGAAATGTTATAAATTACAGACTTCAATCACTGTGTCACTGTAGTCTGTTAAGGCAATTCAAATAAAGTAAATTGCGTTGTGGTAAGCTTATAATGTTTCAGAGTAAATTAAAATGAAATAATAATAAAAACGAAGTATTAAATTCTAAGGCAGTTCAAAAGGCATCCATGTTAGGAAAGGGACAACTCATTTTAGTATTATCCAGAGATCATTTCTCCTTTTGCCCAGAAACCCATGAGTATAACGACTTCAGCATGAAGAAAAATTGCTGCCTTAACTTGTCCGGCCAATGAAACCGTCTTCGCCTACTTTCAAACAGATTCACAGGACGATATTCATGTTTTAACTGATCCTTCGCTTCCGACGTATAATGATGGATCCCTGTCTCATCGACGGTGAAAACTTGACGCAAAAGAAATTATGACATGTCAACGTGGAAGCAATCAAAACTAACCCTTGAATCAGTGTCAAATTTGTTTAGGACTCCTTAACAGATGGCAGCACACAGTGGTAACACCACAGTATATTGTGAAAAACAATTACTTTTTGAAACACCTTTTAATATATAAACGCTTAAATTTCCTCGAATACTTCTCGAAACTCATTGCTGGGAATATTGGGAGCTATTGCAAGTTTAAGCAAACTGAATATGAAATTTGGGAATTGAGGCGTCACTTTTCTAGATTTTTGAACACACCAATAGCCACCACTTAGATGAGGTTAATTCAAATCTAATCTATTCGTTGTTTCTCTCTATTAGTCATTTGGAAGCTAATGATTAGGGTTCGCACTTCGTGGCTGTGGATGTTCAAGTAGAGCTACTGTATTAGTACTGATTCCACCCAGAATATATCATGTAAAATATAGAGAATGCAGCATGTTAAATAGAACTGACTATTAAAACTTCTCGTGATGAGTAGTATGAAAGTCAGGGAGTAAAGTATTAGTTCAGGTTCCTTTCTTGTCACTTAGCTATCACAAAAAATTACAGGATCCGTTACCAGTATTCCTTGTGTAATTCTAGACAGAAGGTCATTCATGCAAACCAAACATTACGCCAGTCCGTCAAAGAAACTGGTTATGGGGCCAAAACATTTATGGACTACTCTTACGAGTTATTTATTTAGCGGATTTTATGAAGGAATTCTATATCGAAAGTTGACGAATAAGCATTCATTTAAAGAATATTAGTATTTACGTGGTCCTCTAATAATGATATCTTATTTCTGAAAGAAAGATTTATTAAATTCTGAAATAAATGTTTCTTTCAAAGGAAGAAAGGATAGTGTTTTAATTAAAATAAATTTTATTTAAAAAACTAACTTCTGATGTCCTTCAATTATTATTTTGTTTTTCTATCAGTTTATTTATTGTAGGATTGAGATACTTCAACAAGAATAAAAAATATATTTAAAGCCGAAACGATTTCTTATAAAATACTACAATTGAACAATACTTGGTTTAGAGTCTTTTTCCACGTCAAAATAAACAACAACTTTAGATTAAAAACTTCTGAAATGAATTCGCTTGAAGAGGTTCAATGCTGCAACATTTATTTTAAATATTTTCCCTCGGTATATACCAAGAGGAAGTCTTAAATTACAATAGTAGAATATGCGACTAAAACTTCATTTTTCGACAATGCTTTTTTTTAGCCTTTGAAAAGACATTAAAATGAGTTCAGAAAAAGAAAACTTTTAGAGTTAACGATGTAGATATTAGATCATCCTTTTCTTATGACTTATAGACGTTGCACGAGAAGGTCAAACAAAATTTTAATTAGAAAACTGTGCATCCGGTGATGCCAGAATAAGTAATAAAAAACATTGTCAAGTTTTTACCCTGCTTTTTAATTTTCTCTACTTTTAATCTTTTTCATCAAAACTTGCTTTTTCATACCATTCAATTCTAAAGTCTTGAAATAGCTGTAGAGAGCCTTTGTATAACTATCGGATATTTTCATCATCTGCTTATACATCAGCGAAATTTTCTAATTAAAAACTCTCACATACTGTTCTAAAACTCATTTGCGACTCATCTTATGTTATTGCTTTTTATTAGCTACATTTTAGGTTAAAAAAGTCAACACATAGCTACAGATTGATGAAAATCTTACACCTTTCTTTTATTTAAGGTAGCAAAAAAGGTATCCTCGACGCACAGAAGATTCAAGAAAAAAATAAGTGCGTCGTTCAATTGATATTGCTTTTCTTTAACCGTCTTCGACTTCGTTTCGTTGATGCAGGAAATGACGCAGAGATATTTTATTTATTCATGCAAAAAAGGCAATAAAGATTTTCTGTTACCGTTACATCATCGAAATCTCATCCAGTATTCAATGCAGGCGACAATATCATAGGAAGTAATCTGTCCCTCATAGCATGTAGGAAAAGAAATGTCTCCCTTCAACGTCTTAGTGAAATGTATGTGCAAATGCTTCTCATTTTTTTACGACTTTTTCGCACATAAAAGAAGAATCTGTACAAAGTAAGCTTACTTTGATTCAAAGTGCGTTTTTTCCCTCGAGGATTAGCTTCTGTTTTCTTTTATGTTTTACTTTTAATTTATTGAACATCATGTAATGTGCTTTGCTATAATAAATGATTCAAGATGGACGCGTTGGAAGCTAATGGAGTAAGATGTATAAAACTTTCAATGTTAATTAAACGAATAGGCATAATTATTCGAAACGAAATTCAATGAGATACCTCATTTAAAGTAATAAGATGACTCTTAAGTCTCGGGTCTTATTCTGTTTAACAGAGTTTTTGCTTATTTTACTTAGAAATCAAATACTAATTATGTATAGAATAAAATATCCTAAACAATGCTTCCATTTTTCATGCTTTCAAGACTTTTCTATATCAAGATTTAACTCAGCCTCAAAACATTTTAAATTTAAATTGAGAAAGAAAACACTTTTATTACACATTTATTTTATATTCATATATAACTGCTTTAAAACGTTTTAAAGTCTTTCTTGTAAAATGACAAATATTCACAGTATATAAGAGTATTATGCTGATTATATATTTATGAAAAATAAAGTTTTTGAAAAATTCAAAAATTTTAGCAGGAATAACGAGGCAATTTTAACGAACCTGTCTTTAAATAAAAATTTTATACTATGTAATATATAATTAAGTAAAAAGTAATCTCGTTTTCAAACTAGTGTATGATGGCCCATATAATTTAAAAACTTGTTAATTTGTAGAAGGCAGAAATACTTATTATAATATCACTATTTTTTAGTAATTTCTCAATACATTTAGCATTTATCATCTTTATCATTTGTTGTTTATTCATCATTCTTAACTGATAATTTTTAAAAATTTCTAGAAATTATATATATATATATATATATATATATATATATATATATATATATATCATATTTTTAATGAAATGGGTAATGTCTACTAACGATTTGGAATATTAAAATGGAATTTTGAGAAAAGTATGAGAAGGGGACAAAATTTAAGCATTTCAAAAAATCTTTATGTGAAGACTATTAAACAGCAGAGAAATTTCTTAATTGTTAGGAATTTGTTTAGAGAATTTACTGAAAATATATCATGTTGATAGATAACAATAATCTAAAGTTGTAAATAAAATTTTCTGGCGAAAATGTATTAGAATGCAGTATGAATTACAATTACTTTGAGCGTATTCTTAGAATTTAAAATAATGGTGTTGGATTACATATTTAAATATTCTTTTACTTTTAAAATTTAGATATTTCTAATATTGTGTTTGATTATACTTTAATTTCTTTTGCTATATATCGTTACTGAACAAATAAAGAGTATATAAATATGATACTTAATAAAATTTATTGTTGTCGCTCGGAGAGTTCATACATTTCCCAACGTATATTTTTCTGTTTTATAGTCGTATGATATAATTTAGTCAGTGAGAACGAACGAGAGAGATAGAGAGAAGAAAAAAGTTTGAGATATTAGACATATCACAGAAATGTTTTTATAGGTATTAAAAATCTTATTTTTCAGTAATTCTGAATACTTTCTAAGATGTGAAACGACGCACATTCATCCATTCATTTTCCTTTCTTTTCTGCATAGGCTTTACCATAAAGCTAATACTTTCATTTTTGTTGTATAATAATAGAAACCTTTCTGTTTTACAAGATATAAGTATTTATTATGTAAGGCTCAGTATAATTTCTACACTCTCTATAGAAAAGTGTAGAAATTATTACGTGAGTATGAATCTCTTTGACCAGCGAACAAGGATTTTTTGTCCTCTGTTATTTAAGAAACTGGAAATAAACACTATCGACTATGGAACTAATTGATAGGCCACATATCATTGATCATATGCTTCAAATAATTTATCTGCTTGTTGTTTATGTGAAAATTAACTTCATTACCAGTCGTGTCTTGCAATATCGATGAATTCTATTGTTTTTTTCTATTATCATCAGCATTTCTGCGCAATTATTATAATAGAGTAATAGTTATTGAAAAGATTCAATCTTTGGTAGTTTTTCTGGTTACTTGACTAATATTAAGAACTATTATATCTTTATAACTTTGAAAGTATTAAAAGATATATACATTAAATTGTGATGCAGTGATGTTTCTACAAATCATGAATTAATTGTATTTAAGAGAATGCATTTCTCCTTTTCCCTGTAAGGATTTATTTTCTTATCAATATATAAAAAGGTACAAAATTAAGTTGTATTTGATAGTTTACATTCAGCTCATTAAATGTATCTTTATAAAGTTCGACTTTTGATGATTGTACATTCTTATGATTCCGGTATTCGGGTCATTTATATAAAATTCCGAATAGAGGTGTATAAAAAATTCCGAATAGAGGTGTATATAAAATTCCGAATAGAGGTGTATATAAATTTCATATTATTTAATGCGTGTTTTATCTCTTTTAACTTTCTTTTTTACTCAGTCTTATTATCATTGAAAGAGTAAGCTCATATAAAAGTTACTTAATGATATTTGAGAAAGGTAGATATTTAAGACTGGTTTACTATCATATTTTGATACATTCTGTAAATATTTGTGCACTTGAATAACAGCACTGTAAAACTAAATAAGATAATTAAATATTATTAATTTTTCAAGTTTTCCAAAATAAATGTATAAATACTGTGCAATAGGATTTGTACTTAAGACCAAAACTTTTTAATTGTATTACATTCTTGCGCATTTAAATCTTTCCTATTCTTCTTCAAAAATTTTGATTATTCAGTAGAATGAAGATATAACAAGTTTAATTAATATAATAAAAATACTATATAAAGAAACGAACCTTTATTAATAGGAATAATATTTCTCATATAGCATACAAAGCTAGTTAAAAAGCTAAAGTATTGCTGGCGTTCCTCTCCAAACGTTTCTAAGATGTTCAACATAAGGTGCTGTAATAGAAATTTTCCGTCCTCTGAATGACCGTTTCAAAAAGCACTATAAAACCTAGAATGAGACTGAAGGATCATTACTGTGTTTCTGTATATACTCATACATTGACTAAAAATATTGCGCACTTAAAAAAAATAGGACAATGATGAAACATATTAAAAGAACCTGCAGAAATGAACATAAAAATAAAAAGAAAAGATAAGGATTATTTTTTGAAAAAAAGAATTTATTTTAAGCAAGATTGAGAGAACGCAAAAACCTTTTCCAAATAATTTAAAAGAGAAGAAAAACTTTACGCTAATACTAAGTCCACAGAAATGTACCTTTAATGAAAAAGTACTGGGAGAGAAACAACATAAAGAAGATTTCTTATAAAATAACAGCGGGAATAAAGCAAAAGTAAAAGAAAAGAATGAGCTGAATCTAATAAAACATCGGAAAAACTTACCACATGCAAGACATTTCTTTCGTTTGGAAACTGCTTTGATTTGAATAAACATGTTTCTGCGCTATTGACATTAAAGTGAAGTCTTTGGATTCATAACAGTAGAAAATCTTACAGTGAAGTAAGAATGTGAGAATATATATATATATATATATATATATATATATATATATATATATATAAGGCGTATGCATATTTGAAGAAAGAACGTCCTTCGTAAAAAAGTAACCTTTCCCAAAAAATACGTTACGCTATATTTTGAAAGTAATTTGACTGCTCAAATCTTTTCTCTATTTTTCAATCAAAAAGTCCCTACAATTATAATTTTTAACAGACAATTGGTTCATTCATGAACGAGTTAGGTATTATTGGAATAGTGTGTTATTGTTTTAAAAAATAAAATAATATGCGAATCTATAAATAATTCAAGATGGTAGAGAGCTTCTCTTCATTCCTTTATATATTTATTTTATTCAAGTATTTCGAAGATGCCACAAAAATAGAATTGTATGGAAATGACTATTGCTATAAATTGGTAAAGATTTTAATTAATTGATATAATTTATATTATCAAATTGAATTGTGCTCTTCCATTTTTCAGTTTCATTTAAGTAATGTCTCCAATAAACACTGACCTTAAAAAGTTGAGATACAAGCATTTTTTGATGTTCACCATTAAAATAACGAAACTAAAAGCAGAAAATTACAAAATTAAAGAGTTCCATGCAAAGTTTTTCAAAGAACAGATTTAGCCCCCTAAGGTGCGCTTTTTTATAATTATTATTAAATTACTCAATTAAATACAGGGTGGACAAAAAGTCCGTAAAAACTTTAAAAATTTATAAAATCTGGAAAATTAAAGAAAATAAAAAACAGTTTGCAGGTTTAGCATCGATAAGTTACGGGATTTTTTTTTCAGATAAGAAAAAAAAAAAAAAAAATTAAAAATCAGCCGATAGGGGGCGTTTCGTACATAAGTGAAAGAAAAGACACGCAAATAACAAAAATAATTTTACCAAATCATTTATTATAGCAGTATGTGTTCCACATGTCCACTACCACAGAGGACAACACATTGTAGGCGTGTTACAAATCCAGCAATGGCAGAGTGCAGAATATCCGGTACATGACAGCTCTCAGCTGATCGCATCTTTCAATTCCGACGACTGGATGGATGGGATTGATACACCCTGGATTTTAAATATCCCCACAGCCAAAAATCTGCTGGTGTTAGATCTGGAGGCCATGGAAACTTGCGACGTTTGCAAATGATTCTTTCTTCCCCGAAAGTCTGTATCAAGAATTCCTTGGCTAGATTAGCAGTGTGACTTATTACTCCATCTTGCATAAACGCTAGAGTAAAAAGCGCATCTTTTTCAAACAAACACTGAACAACTTTTTCGCCTGCAGAAGCGTTAACCCTTTCGCTACCGGAGGGAGATAAAAGAAGTGCTTCTCTGGGCCCGCGGCTTCTTACCGCGGAGTGTTACGCAGTGCCCAGACGATTTCAGATATTAAGCCTAATTCGTGAAAAAAATTTCTCTAAAATCGGTTATTTATTAAAATATTTTGGTATTTACATATATTATTTAAAATGCATTAAACTTAATATATACGAAAGAAAAACGATTTAATCGAAAATTGTATGTTTTATACATAAAATTACGTAAAAAATCATATTATTTAAGAAAATACAAAATAGACTTATATAAGTTACATAAATTTCATGGTGTAATGATGTACCATTATATGGAATATATAGATATAAAAGATAAATATTATTTTGCTGTGTGGTATATTTATAAAAAAAAAATTCAATACACACATATTTTGACGCTTCACGCAAGATTTTGAGCAAAGGGCACATCTTAGTCCTTTTTTTTTACTTTAATGTCTATGTGCAGAATTGAATTATTTTCGCTAACATTACTGTCATATTCATTAATTACTTCGCAATTCTCAGTATCAGATAAATACTTTCTTTTCGTCATGACTGTCGCTACAAATAAAAATCGACCCAATGAAACGAACAGCTGAGAACATCTGCTACCTAAATCCCTAACCCCCATAAAGAGTCATAAATTCTCCTTCGAACTTATAAGAAGCAAGCAAGAAAGAAAAAAGGCAAACCGAAAGCAAGTACACCCTTTAAATCCTGCCAGTACATTTAAAGATCCACGCCGCAGCACGTGCTTTTAACAATTACTCCCCCTCCCCCGGTAGCCAGAAGTGAAATCCAAGTCCATATCACTAAGGTTAACATTCCAAATAACCTATCTATATAGATTTCACGGTATTGTAACGCCGTATAGTAACATTAAAAAATCAAATAAAACGTTCTCATCGAGCGTATCTGTATTGATTCGCTGGGCCGTAGAGGACACTCACGGAGCGTATCGCCCATGATACGCTGGGCACAGGAGAGCCAACACGAGCGTATCGCCTGTGATACGCTGGGAGCCAACGGGTTAAATAACGCTGAGCATTTACAGTCACCCTTTTCCACCCATTTACTGGACACTGTGTTTCAAAAAAGAGGGGTCCTATGATGAAGGAACCTGTGAACCTACACCACACTGTGACTTTAGGGGAATGCAGTGGTTTCTCTGTGTACACTCGGGGATTTGACGTCGACCAGATGCGACAGTTATGGGTATTAGCATCGCCTTGGGTCGAAAAATGAGCTTCATCTGTCCACAAGGTGTTAAAGACCCAAGAGGAATCTTTTTCAATTTTGGGGAGAGCTCACCTCTCAAATGCTTCTCTCTCTACGGTATCTGACGGTAAAAGTTCATGGTAAGACTGTAATTTGTATGGATACTGATTAAGAACTCCATGAAGAATGTTGCGTATTGAAGATGGTGGGAATTCCAAGCGTCTGACGGCTTCCCGTGCACTGCTAGTACCTGCAGCATATTCTGATGCTAATGTTTCCATTTCGGCTGCAACGCGCGCTGAACGTGTTTGCCTTAGACTTGGCCGTCCGGACCTTACACGATCCTGGAGCGATCCATTTTCCTCAAATCGCTGAACAAGCTTTGTGAAGCCTGCCACTGTTAAAGGCCTATTTCCACTCTTCACATTTTTCTGAAGTCGGAATTTACGCAGTGCAACAGTCGCTGATTCCTCGTTCATGTAAAACAGCTTCACCAACAAAGCTTTGTCTTTCCCACTCAGCATCCTTGTTCACTTGGCTGGCATGTACCGGAGAACTGGATCTGGATCAAGAGCATCAGTATTTATAATCGCCTGTCTCATTTGCATATTTCCAACTAAGTCGTTCATATCAGCGCCATCTGTCGGCTGTTTTTGATTTATTATTTTTTTCTTATCTTAAAAAAAATCCCGCGACTTATCGATGCTAAACCTGCAAACCGTTTTTTATTTTGTTTAATTTTCCGGGTTTTATAAATTTTGAAAGTTTTTATGGACTTTTTGCCCACCCTGTATAAGAATTAAAGTAAACAATGAAATATGAAGAAATGGACAATAGTAAAATTTTCCAATATTAAAATGGAAGGAAACGATGAATTATAAAATTGAATGTATTTAAGCTAAATGTAATTAAAATTAAAGCAAACGATAAAAAATTGAAAAGTGAACTGGCACGCCAAAAGTAATTCACCTAAATCAATAGCCCCTTGGGTGGCTAATAATAGTAATTCAATATTAAAATAATTTGACCCCAAAACATTCAAAGAAGGAAGCCAAACTAAAAAGGCGTAGTTTGAAATTCTTGAGGCAAAAAAAAAAGGGGGGGGGGAGACTGCTCACAGCTTAAAATTCTGAATAATGTTGCTTATTTTCAGTCATATCTTGATTCCAGTTTACATATGATTTAAGGTAATATATAAATTGATAAGTAAATAAAATACTTAATTTATATATTTGTTTCACTTCAATCCAATAAAAGAATTGGGGAAATTTATTACGACATATTTTTAAAAATTGATTTCATTAGTATTGAAAGCAGGAATCAAACATTTATTGCATATATTTTATTTCAATTTAATAAAAAATTCAGGAGAAATTTAACATGACGTATTTTTGAAAATTAAGTTCATTACTGGTGAAAGCAGACATCAAAAATATACGCAAAAACAAGATAAAGTTTTGAAAAGCGGTCAGCTTTCATATAAGTTTTTTAGATACTCGAGGGTTAGCTAAAACTATAGCCCCTCGAGTATCTAAAAAGCTTATATGAATATTTATAGATAACACCAATAAAACCTCATGAAACATATACCCATTACAATATTTTTTAAAAAAGAATTGTATATAACTGTTGGGAGTACTACTAAATCCTACTTTTGTAATTTGTGAGGCTTTTATTTATTCATGTTGATTTTCAGTTGTTGGTAAGATACTATTTTTTCAGTTGTTGGTAAGATACTGTTGACTATTCCTTAAAAAATGTTATTTATCCTATTCGTTAAAATAGTGGGCTATCAAATGCATGGAGAAATGATGTTACCATAAGCTGCTGTTGCTAGACGTCTTTATGTGTCTGGTTGGTGGAGTTCAAAGACTCTTGAATAAATTTGAATCCTGAAGTGCAGTATTAAGAAGACCTGTAAAGGGCTCCCCACGGGTTACTACTCCTACATAACATCTCTTTTCAGCTCTTTAATCCTGAAGGCTGTGTCTCGAGAAATGTAATATACTATTGTACCTTAGACATTTTTAGATCATTATGAAGCAAAAAGAATGACATTATGGGCTGCTACAAGGTGCTCAAATGTCTTCACCATTAAGGACTACGCATGTGACCTTTGTGTGTGTCGCTCTTATTCGAAGACACAGAAGTACCTGTTTACATTGGGTAAGAGGATTCATTACTTGGATAAGACAATTATGGGTTTTAGTACTCTTCACAGAACAGTCCCAGTTTAATTTAGAGGGGATTCAATTCGGGTGCCGATCTGGAGAGAACAAGGTGCATGATTCTACTAATCTAAACTTGTTGTAACGCACAGTTAAGGATGTAAAGTCATAGTTTGGGCAGGAATCTCTATGAGTGGTCACAAAGACCTGTATGTGTTCCATGAAAGAACTATAGATTGTTGTAAAATATCTGGATGAGATTCTTTATTTAGATGCTGGAGTGGTTGGTGATGAGATCATCATAGTGTGGTTGATAATGCCCAAAGTCACCTAGCTAGGCTTGTCAATGACTATTTTCAGGATAGAGGTTTGGAATGAAAGAAATTGCCAGCTCGACCTTCGGGTTTTAATCCGATAAAAACTTTGGGACAAACTCAACATAAAAAATTGCTCACTGAAATCCTTTTACAATGTCGTTAAATGAGCTAGGATTCAGGCTGCTCATTGTATTGGTGCTATTTCCTATTTCAATGCCTAAAAACTTATCCTATTCAATGCCCAAAACTTTTATATATATATATATATGTACAGTATACAGGATTTAAAATACCAGGATTTGAAGACAAATATTGTTTCTAAGGTAAGTTAGCATTATCACTGTGTGCTGAAATCAATTAAATAATGCCAAAACGAAAGCGACCCTACTATATTGGTTAGTTTTGATTTGGCAACTATTTATTGCCAGATCAAAAATTGATTTGGGCCTCCACGAGTTAAGGTCGTCATTTTGTGACGAGTTGTCATCGTTGTTGAGATCTAGATTCATCATAATGATCCGAAATCAAGCAACAATCAAAAGAATGGGTTGATTCCGGTGAATCAGCTACAAAGAACATGAAAGTGGTCTCATCGACCGGAAACGACTTTTGGATATGGGAAGGTTGTCATATTCACGGACTTTTTAGAAAAGAAGAAATGATCAATGGACATTATTATAAATGTATATATTCCGAATACATTTATAATACAATTATTATAAATGTATTCGGAATTTCTCCCGCATTTCTCTAAACTAATTTCTGGGGTTGCTTTACATTAATGCTTAGTATGAGAACATCGCCTTGTGAAAGAACAGTGATGTATACAAAAGAGCCTTACTGATTAGGAAGAAGTGAAAAGAATGAAAATAAGGAGAGATAGAAAAATTAGAGGAAGTCATAGAATATATACAGATGTTACTTAAGCACAAGAAGATATTCAGGATATTTAGAGGGCGTTTGCCTGAATCGGTTCCATTTTTTAAAGATAAACGATTTAGAGTTCGCAAGATAAGTATATATTACTGTTATAATGATTATCTAGAGTCCCGTCAAACTAATCCCTCCAAATATTTAATTTTCTTTGATTTCTGATTATTCAAGGATTTGAATAAACTTGTTAAAGATTAAGACTGATCTTCATAGAGAAGTATTTCTCTCATTATCAACGAAGTGAATTCGTTACCCATAGAGTTACTTTATTCTTATTTTCCATTCCTGACATGGATGTTTTTGAAAATTTTCATAGACATTAAATTCCTTGTAGGGACAAAAGTGAAAAGCGTTACAAAACCCGAGAAGCAGCTATTTTTTCTTTCTAAATTAAACTTTATATTTTTTTTTGTTAAACTCCTTAACGAAAACGAAAAAAAAAAAAAAAATTGTTTGAGCCTTTATGAAATTTCCCTTATTTATATCTAAAAATAGTAAAGGTAATAGAATTTTTGATATTAATTAACAACATGCGAATGTAGAAAGTTTACTTTGTCAAACCATTTAATTTTCCCCAGTAGTATTTTTGTCTTATCGCATTATGTGAATTTTATATAAAGCAACAAAACAATTTTTTCGGAATTAGAATGAAAAAAAAAAAAAAATAGCGAATAGTGTGTTTATTCATAATTATAATACATGGAAGAGCAATTATTTTCTGAAAATTTCTTTTAATGAAACAATGATTTGTGTGCGTGTGATAATAACGACTTCGATAAAATTAACTCTCAGTACTGAATTTTATTCTACAATACTAAAACTTATGTTTAAGATAATTTTAAAAAGAAAAATTAATACTTTTACTTATAAACATATTATCTGTTAGTTTTTCCAGAAAAAAATGTAATCAATATATTAACGATTTACCAAACAAAATTAGATATTACAAGATTTTGATTTTCGAAATCATTTTTACATAGAAACAATGCTTTTAAAATTTATTTTCTCAGATCAGTGTTTTTAAAAAAGAACTGAAATCATTATAAGTATTCAAGTGAAATCGATAAAAAATGGAACCTGTAACACCATTTATAAAATTCAAGAAAGTATACAATTAAAAAAAAATTACAAATAAATTCAAATGAAACCATTCAGAAATGATGCATTTTTTTTCGTTTGATCAAAAATTTAAGAGTGATGTAAAGAAAATAGTAACGATTAAATCGCTATTTTTTGCACTCCTGTGAATAGCAATATATTATTCCCATTTCCCTACTAACTCATTTGGTATGATAGATTACAGATAAGAAAAATCACTGCTTTCGTCAAATTACGCAGTACATCTGGAATTGTCAGTTGTGATATTACTTCGTAATACTTGTCTTGTAATCTTGCTTCTCATAATAAACGACAAATTGCATTCGATATTATTAATATATTGAGCTGAATATTTATTAATGACTAAGAGAGCTTTATTGCACATAACCCAAAATTAGATATAGATAGATAAGTTAAGGTCTAAAAGAATAAAAGCATAAATTTTTTTCATTTAACTACAGATCTCATGGTAGAATAAAATATAATTTGAGCATTAAAAATTTAAACTGTATAGTTGTTGCATTAATATGGTCATTTCTCCAAGCAATTTTTACTAAAATCTAAGGCACCTCTTCTTTTTAAAAACTTTAATTTCATGAATAATTTAATACACAACTGCTTTTTTTTTTAACTAAATTGCAATTTTAAATTTCAAATTTTAATTGTTTTTCCTTAAATATAAATTTCTAATATATTTTAATATTTTTTGCAGAAATATTATAATACAAAAAAAGCAATACACTCGTTAACGGATATCTAAAAATTTACAAATTCCTTAAAAAACATTTCTCTATAATAATCATAGATGTATATAATTTACAATCATAATAATTCGTCTAAAAATGGAATTTAGAAATGCACATCTTTCTTTAAAATATGTAATTCAAATCGAGAACTATGTGTGCGGTACTTCAAGATTACATTATGCTTTCAGTGCTTGCAAGAAGGTTGAAATAAACTCAAAATAACATTAGTTATCGATTATCGAGAGTGTATAATCGAAAAATCATACATGGAACTGAATTAAAAAGTAGTTTTTATTTCTCTTCAAAGGCTTACACTTCATTTCCGACATTTATAATTCCATCAGTATGAAAGAATCCAGAAATTCTTATTCTTAAATAAAAATCAGTTAATTTTAAGCAAGCTTTTTATTCTTTATTTATAAACATATTTTTTCACTTCAGATTCAATGGCAATAAATTAGAGAAATGTCACTTAATTTTATATGTAAAACAAGGAATCATTTTTCACGAATAAATCAATCCCTTCTATATAAACGTTATTGACAACTTCATGTCCATTAAAATGTAGCTCAAGCATTTATTCTCATACTGAAATGATGCAGTAAAATGAGAGCTGTTATGGAATTTTTTCAGCAAAATACTATGAAACTCGTAAATAATTAAAGAAATGAACTGTAATGAGTTCGTCATTATGTAAACGTTTTTAGATGCCTTAGGATTTGCAGCAAAAAGTAGGTAAATAGATGTTATCATCTATTAGAAGGATATATAGATATAATCACTTTAAGCTGCCTTATCATATTTATTATTCAGGATAAAAGCGATTTAATTTTTCAACGGATGGCTTAAATAAGCTGTTCTTTTGATGCTCATATCCTCCAGTGATCTGAGATCAAATGAACGCTAGAAAAGGCTTAAGGAAAACTGGTTGAGCGAAAGTTAGATTCCAAGTTTCAGATGAATGACACCTGTGCATGCGGAAAGCATTTCTTCAACTTTGCTTTTACCTCCCCGCGGAGAATATTTCAAAAATATTCTTTTGCAAAGAGCAGAATTATCGAAGTATTGGAATCGGGAACCTGAGTAGAGTGTCTCTTCCAAGATTCCAGTAGCCAGAGGGAATACACGAAAAAACCTTATCGCTTTTCTCTCAAAGAATTTGGTTTCGAAGGCAGTCCTCTCTACCCTACCTATATAAAAAAATCCAAGTTGGGAATAAATAAGAAGAGTAAATCGGTAAGACATACCTTCATGGAACCGATATGTTGCTAGGATCACTCGTCCCTACCAATATATATATATATATATATATATATATACATTTTTTTTCGAAAAATGTTTCTGAGC
This sequence comes from Nephila pilipes, assembly GCA_019974015.1. NCBI lineage: Eukaryota > Metazoa > Arthropoda > Arachnida > Araneae > Nephilidae > Nephila > Nephila pilipes. The sequence goes on along the minus strand of BMAW01006335.1, from coordinate 140,486 downwards.
GCCAATAGCTTTCCCTTCGCCTTCCGTTTTTTACTCGGAAGTTCTTTGCAATTCAATCCAGGCAATGCCTTGCACCATCGAGTTTTACATTTACGGGAAAGATGCGACTTCAAAAAGTGCAACAAGTCAATATTATATTTAATAGGAAGAGTTAAATTTGGAATGTCTCTTCTGCAACTTAGGAAGCTTTTGTTACTCTGTAAATTCCACTAGTCAACACGTCGATAAGATGAAGGGTATCTGATAACTAAATATTGAATTATACGTACTTGATGGAGTCTTAGTATAAATAAAATTTGGTTTACATTGATTGGTAAGGGAATATAATCTCCCTGCCATCGAGTTTTGTAAAGTATGTGAAAATGGCTGGAGTTCTGGGTAGTGTTTAAAATGTTTAAATTAGGCCAGGATTCCTGTCATAAACTATACTTTACTTTTTAATTGGTTGAAGTTAATTAGCCTGAACATTATTATTGCGATTAAGCCTTGAAATAATTTAAAACATTTACTTTTGAGGGCTTGGAAAGTAAGTTTTAATTTTGCCGATAAAGCTGGAGTCAAATATAATTTTTTTTAAAAAATATGTATATTAATTCTAAATATTTCATACATATTTCTATTTTTTTTAATTATATAAATAAATATATATATATGTGTGAGTGTGTATATTTGAGTTAGTTTATGATACATTTTTGTGACCTCTAACCAAGTCGTGTTTAAATCTTAATTAAAAGTATAATTTTGAGATATTTAAACCACGTATAGTGTAAATTTTATGTTTTAGTTTTGATTATTGTTTTAATTTCCATTTGACACATTGTATTCTTACGTAGTTCGTAAGTTTTAAATCTTTTTCGAAGAATTAACCGAGATATTTGGATAAAATTTATTCTGCATATTAATTGATCCATATGTCCATAACTTGAAAATTACTGCTTTTAATGCTGATTTTATTGGTTTCAGGAAAATGTAGATTGAAGTAACCTGCGGTATGAAGAAGATAAAGTTCAATCTGTCAAGTTCAGCATTGACGACTTTAATAAAGCCAAGAAACGCTAAATGAAATGTATAACTCTGAGCGGCGACACAATGCAGAGAGAAGTCTGAAGAATAATAAATAAAAATCCAAATTTCTGTCTGGATTAGTTGAGTAATAATTGAAACTTAAAAATATCCTGGATTGATAATTAAAATTTAAAATAATGCGGGTTACTTCAATCTATGGCTACATAAAACCAAAAAAAAATTAAAAAAAAATAAATAAATAAAAAAAAAAATACACATTAATAGCTGTAATTTACGATATAGTGTACAGAAGGATCAAATAATTTGCAAAGTAAATTTAATCCAGATATATCAGATATTTTACCGTAATAATGAAAACTTTGTAATTCCACTCGTATGTTTCAAAATTGAAAGATATTATTCTTGAGTATGTTATTGATAAGGGATTTAAATGAATAGTTTTACTACAAAAACATGACACTAGTAATGCTACCCATGATAATTCTTGATATTCTTTAGATGTGTTTTTAATCTTCATTACATAGTTGTGAATTGCTCAATTGTCCAGTCAGGTTTGTTGTTAATCGTCCATACATTGTTTCTCAAGTTTCAAAGTGTCAAATTGTGTCTCCTATTCTTTAAGAAAGTTTAAAGTATTAAAACTTTTACTTTATTTTTATAGAGTTAGCAAGTTAAGATACAAGTGTTACATTGATTTCCCAAACTCTTATGGGAATACCATTAATCAGACAGTGAGCTAACTTCGGCAATCTTGTAAATTGACTTTCTGTGATTTTATAAAGACTACTTGAACTTCTAAAGTTGTTTATTTGAATGTAAAGATCAACTTTTCACCGATTTCAGAAGTTTATTCTTCACATCCAGATTTTGATCAATTTATGCTGATTAAGATAATATTGATTATATTGATTATAGACTTGTGTTTTGCTGTTTAATCAGTTTTTATTTGTACTTGTATTATTATAATTTATTGAAAGAAACTTTTATCCTATTAGGAACTCCATTTTGGATCGAAAAATTACTATAATTTTGTAACGATGAGTAAAATAAAATTATGAACAGTATTTGTGTTGTGACTTATTCTACATGGTTTAATTGAAGGCTATACCCATGCCTACAAGAACAAAAATGCTCATGAAATCATACAGGAGATGAGGAGAAGTAACTGTATTTTCTGTCAAGCCAGATGCAATTTAAAAGATACTTGAGTAAGGCATGGGAAAAATTACAGTTAGTGGAGTTCGGAAAGGATTTCTGTCCTTGTCAAAAACCAGTCTCCTAGTGTGTATACTAGTAATTCTACAAATGGTGTTTTGGGAGCTTCTATTTTTCTTAATAATAAGGGCATCACCAGGAGTTAGCCTATTATAACCATGAGCGAGTAGGAGAGTTCTTGATAATTAATGGTTTGAAATATTTATTTTTGAATAAGTTCCAATGAAGGTTAGATAAGTATTTGGATCGAACCTTGGCGACTACGATAAGTATTTAAATCGACTTACCTGATGTAATACGGGCTCCTTCTCCCCTTATCTAGATTAATAGCATTTTCATTACCAAACAGCTCTTAATGAGACAATGGAAATAGAACACAGTATTTGTAATTATGACTAACTTATTGTAAGTAATATTTAAGCCGGAAAAGTAATGATATGTTTATAGATAAAATGTTCTAAATATATATATATATATATATATATATATATATATATGTGTTGTGTGTGTGTGTGTTATTTGGTAGTATTGTGTGTATGTATGTATGTTTGATACGAAAATTCTAGTCAAAGTATTAATTTAATTTGTATTTCAAAGATTTATTTTACACAAAAATGTGATAAATATATCAAACTAAATACGAGGACTCACAATACATATAAAATATACTTTTCGGTTTACCTAACACTGTTTCAAAAATAAATTAACGAGACTAAAATTTACGTAGTAAAGAAACCGAAGTAATTTTGTTCATAGAAGTGAATTACAAACTGCAAAAATTTTTAAGAAGTCATAAAACCAACAGAAAACATTCTCTGTTAGAAATTAAATCATCAGTTTTTAATAAATAAAACAGGAAAATCTATTGAATTATTTTATTCATATAAAAACTGCTCTTAACTAGAAAGTCACCTTCGAAATTCATCAGAAGCAAACACAAAAATACTTCATCATTTTACTCAAATGCTTGACAGAAATGTATTCTTCTACTGAAAAATATGAATCGAAAACTGTGGGAAATGCTCAGTGAAGGGAAAGAGTCATAATTCTAATTATTGTTGTCGAGTTATAGACAGAGCCAAGCGCTCGTGTAGTAAAATATAAAAAAAAATTCTTAAGAACTCTCTTTTATAAATTTATAAGCATTCCCACAACAATAGAGGTAAGTAATATCCCTAAAAATAAGTAAAGTAAAATTTTTATGACAAAACATATTAAATACAAATACGAAGTATCGAGCTTACTTTTGCACAAAGAAACCAATATTCAAAGATGACGGAGTATTTGTCACAAGTGAAATAACAATGAGCAAATGATTAAAAGGCCCACATTTTTTTATTGTTCATTATTTACTTCTATTGTTCAGAATGCGATGAAATATTTCACAAAAGTAATACATTGATGACAAAGATTGCGAAGCGTGGAGTACACGAAATTACAAATGGAAAAAATCTCCTTTCGCATCCTCATGTATAATTCACTAAACATCAGAACTTGCTTGTGTGTAAATAGTAGAGTTAACAGAATCGATAATTCTGACAAGTAGCTTATTTTATCCTTTCTGATTGTTTAGCAATAAGTAAAGAAAGCGGAACAAGAATTGGAAATTTCTTTGCATCAGTGGATATAATTTGAACATGAGTTAAAAAGTATCCAGGCAAATTGTTTAAAGTTTAAGACTTATGGAAAGGAATTTTCGCGCATTCTTTAAATTTTTATAGCTTTTTAGCTTGGTTAGCAATCGCCACTTATTAGCGACATGTAATTACAAAGGAAACCAGGCAAATAATGCTAATTACGTAATGTCTCGTGCAAGCGAAGTAATTAACGGGATTTTAAGTGATAAGGAAACGATGTCTCAAATCATTTTTAAAGTAAATGACGCGTTTAAAAAGTAGCATTTGTTTCAACTTTGTTCGAAGAGAGAGCAAGTGTAGAGCATAATATGGAATAAATTTCCTTTAAAATTTATTTGAACGGGTATAGAAGATATAATCAAGATAAAATAACATCGGTAAAAAAAGGAGTTTTTTAAACTTGGGTTTTCTTTCAAGATTCACACTTTGCGTAATAGTATTTTTTATCCCTTAAAATTTTACGAGGGGATAGTTTAATTCGCCTGTTTTAATATTCAACTATTTCACGCTATAAGCAATTGGAATTTTGGGTAAAATTTAATTCTTTAAATAATTAGTTTTAATCAATAAATTTTTATTAATTATAATTAAGTTATCGTAATGTCATTAAAACAAACTTGTATAGAAAATTTCAGCTCAATTGAACGCTTTAAAATGTGAGAAAAAATGCTTTGACCCGGACATAGTTACAATGAGAGTAGGAGAAAACCTATTAAGGAAGGAAGCAATCGCCTTTGGAGAATCTGGGAATAGATTCCAAGGCCTTTCAAGTACAAAGTGGAACACTCTACCACTGAGCTACACTTCAGCTGTTTCAGTATTCAATTGTTTCACGTTGTAAGCAATTGGAATTATGAGTAAAGTTGAATTCTTTAAATAATTAGAAAAAATCAATTAATCTTAGTTAATTATAAATAAGTTATCGGATTGTCATCTAAAATAATCGTGTATGGAAAATTTTAGCTCAATTGAGATCTTCAAAATGTGACAAAAAAGCTTTTAAAGTTTTGACCCAGACATAGCTATAATGTGAGTATAAATAAACCCAATAATAATACAGTCCTGCTTTTAAATAATACAATTCTTTCAACATTACATATGAACCTTTGCGACAACTAAGCTAGAGCTAGTTTTAATATTTGCATTTCGTATAATGTGTTTTGACTTCAAAATCTACATCATGACCACAGAAACATAATGATAATGGTGGCGGACTCGCAACCGGTGGTTTTCATCGAGTGTTCGAACATTGCTGCCTCTAAAGACCCGCCTTATAAGCCGGGGCTCATGCACATTAAATCTGTCGCGCCTCAAAGTCTTTCCGTTCGTGTGGTTTGAACGTTTGGAAAGGGAGTACCAGCTCAGGTGTCGTCCTAGCCACTTAGCCGATATTCTATCTTAAGAGGTTTGTCGCAAATAGCCCTAGTGTTACATCTCAGTGTGATACTAATAGACAATCACAATAAAAACCCATATCTTGCATATCGCTAAAAGCAATTACCAAAAAAAGCTAATTGCTTACAATATTTATTAAATAACATTATTCTTTAAGAAAAAGTTATTCCGCATGGTGAAAATCTTACTCTTCACTGTAATCATTGACTAATGTCTGGAATTGACGTACATCGTACCACATTACGTACCACATTAAAATTAGGTGAATATATTCTAGATAAAATATTTGTTGTGGAAATTATTTGTGATTTACAATTCAGAATGATTTTCAAGAATTAAAAAATACAGCTTTTTTCAATTCTTACTACAATTCCTGATTATTTTAGAATTTGTGGTTGGCCTCCTTACGAAAATTAGCTCATTTCAAAATTAATCACTTATTATTTACATCCATATTTCATAAAAGCGATATTTCATTATTACATAAGAAAAATTAATTTTCATGTTAACTCTCATCTGTTATTTAAGCTTATTGTGCTACTTACATATTAATTCATTGGTAGCTTTTAAGGGTGGTTCAAAATGCCCTCCCTCTGTTAGGTATGGGAAATGGGGAATAGTAATTAGAAAATAGGACTTGAGTCCTCCTTTGGTACTGTAGTATTGTCCAGTGATTGGTTTCCCTATTTTTTAGAAGTATATGATTAAGATGTCCATTCAAAAAATTGTCACCATTACTTTTTTAGTCTATGAGACTGTCTTCGCCCTCTTTGGAGGATACTCGCTGGAGGCAGGCCATTGTTTTGATTGTTGTTTGATTTCTGGTGTATACTATTAAATCCAGATCTCACATCGATGATAACAAAAATGATAATTGTACGAGAACCCAATAAAATTTTGGTTTGGTTACAAATAGCTCTCAAGCACAAATCAAAACTAACCATTTAATCAGTGTCACATTTGCTTCGGCGTCATTGAACTAATGACAGCACATGGTGATAACACCAACTTATATCTTAGCAATTTTCTATATCGTTAACAGGTATTTTTTAACTATAGTAAAAAAATACTTGTTAACGACAAACGAGAGAAAAAAATTAAAATATTTTTACAGGTTGATATGCCATACAGAATAAATGAAAAATTTTAATAAATGAAAGATCCCACGAAACATTTAAAAACTATTAATTGAATCGGTGCTCTTATGTACACGTGATTTAAGAATTTTGAGTAGTGTTAAACTAAATTTATTCTATTTTAGAACAATCTGGTGCCCTGAGAGGCACCGCTTTGAAAGATAAATTATTGGACTATGATCTTTGTCTCCTTAAAATCGTGGTCCATCCTTCGAATATTGAAACAATGTTTGTTCAAAACTGATTACACTCTTCATTTCGACGATACAAAGTATCTAAAAACACATGTGTTTATATTACACACTCATTAGTTAATAATATTCCATGATAGATTGTTAAATTGCTTCATTGTTGCAGTTATTCTAAGATAGCGTTTTTAACTGTAATTTTTCTCTTGTTATCTTAATGAAATAGCGTGCATACATTTAAAACTTTAGAAGTTCATCATCAGAATATCCATTACTCATAGTGTTAAGAGCACCTAAAAGGGGGAAAAAAGTCAAACGACGTAGCAAGTTTGTTGTCTCATGCAGAGTTTTTTTTTTAAGTCATCGTTATATATTACGATATTTTTCATGAAAAGGCTAAGTGGTTGTTGATGGTTGATCGTGTTGAGAAAGTTTTGGCGTTTGCGAAATAATCTTATTTTCTAAATGCCTATAAAAGCTACATTCTGAAACCAAATTAATAAGTTAAAAAATGGCTGCAAAAGCAGAATGTAGTGCATATAACTATTGAGTTAATTTTTATTATGGTTACTAAATATATCCTAATTTAAACTACTTAAAATTGGAAACTTACTACTTTTACTTGGAATTACTTCACTCGAAAATGCTTTTATTATAATGTTATAATATTAAATAATAAATTACTTTTTCTCAGAGTCCAATGATAGTCGAATAATCAAATTCGAAAACAAAAGCGTTTCCTGACGAGGGACGTTCATTGCGAGTAACGCAGTACCACATCTTTGATTTCATCAACAATTTTCGTGAGAATAATGGGGATTCTGTATACTAAATAGAGCTAAGCCGTAAAGTCCTTAAGTGGTGTAGAATTGATTGATAATTTATTGATTGTTTTTTTAATGTCAAACTTTGAAGCTACTCGAGAGCTATTGAAGACAGACCTCGTAGTTTTGAACCTCGGTTACGTGATGAGGACGACACCTGAGCTACAAAATTCCTCTCCAAGCTTCCATACCATGCCACTGAAAATAATTAAGACGTCGACAGATTTAATGTGCATCTGCGCCGCTACACGGTGGGTTCTTAGTGATATCAGGAACCAGACCCACTACTTGACAAAAATATCGCTATCTGCGAGTTTACGACCATGATTACTAGGCTACAGCGGGGTCACGGGGTATTGAAATTAGAAGGGTAAAGTTCAAGTTCACATAACTACTATTTTCTTCATTTAATATGATTCAAAATTACTAGGCCTGTAACTACTAGTACTTGTGTATCCATAGACAATTTTAATTAAAATAAAATGAAAGGCTTCAAGAGATGGGATGGGAAAGCTTGGCGAGTGTTGTAATCATCTCTAGTACAGGACTCTTTACGCAAGAGGTGCCCGAAATTTTGACATTCGTTTCTAGTAACTTGCTATGTTACTTTAGTTAGACAGAGTTTGGCTTAAAAGACATTAAAAAAATCTCATAACCTAATCTTCAGTTGTTCAGCGTATTATTTTTGTAGATTTAATTATTAATGTAATTGATAATTTTCCTTTTTTATACATGAGAACTCATTGATAAATATCCGTAGAAGAAGCTTATTTGATTGATTGATTATTTATCAACGTCTCACTTAGAAGTAACACGATGGATATTGGTGAAGGGATTCGTAATTTTGAGCTCTGTTCAAGTGACAGGGACGAGCAGGAATCTCATCTCCGAATTCCACATGATGCCTAGAAAAGGACTAGGAGTCACGACAAATTTAACGGGCATCATTATTACTACGCGATGAGTCTTTAATGGAATCTAGAGATATATGCTTAAAGAGTCTGTAAAATAAATAATTTCTTACTTAAAACTGGAAGATTCTAAATAATTTATTACTTAAATTGGGAAATCATTAAAATTGTAAAATTCTTAAGAATTAATATGTTGGAAGCGTTTAAAACAAACAAAAAACCCTACTTTTTTCACATAAATATGCGACTTGATGATAATAATACATTTACAAACAATTGTAGGAAAAAGTAATATTATGTAGCTAAAATTACGACAAGGCTTTAATATTTTATACAGGACTTCGCGAATATATAATTGGAAATACTGTTAAACTACTAAATATACTGTACATCTTGCAATACATATTTATGGGGATTTGAATGCAGGTATATCTCAAATAACGTACAATTAATTATTTGCGTTATAAATTACATAAATTTTATAATTATTGTTATGTAACTTTGTAGATAGTTTAAGAATCACAAATTGTCAGAATAATTTTTAATCGATTTTATTTCTTAGTAAATACCTGCGGAGCTATTTTCAAAACAATTAAAGATGAACAGAAAGTAAAAGTTTTCCCTCAACAATTTTATCGCGTACTTGATTTCTTAAAATGAACTTAAAATTAGAGTACAAATATATATATATATATATTATATTTAGCTTTTTAAAGGAGAAGAGGATAATATAAGGAGAAAATATATTGTAGGAGGCGAGGAGTAGCCTACACACATCCCAGTCTCTCCTATTTCTCTTTAGAAGGTAAAACGTACACCCCTGTCCTATGAGATCCATCTCCCAAATGAAGTGTTACGTGATTACATAGGCGTGACAAAGTACCTGATTGGCCTTTTAATTAATAGTTCTATTAATGGGAGGTGGGAGTTCTGGATGGATTGGCGTAACTCTAGTCAAAATTAAAAGCATTTTCGTGCGGAAAATCCCTCGTAAATTTAGGATCACAACTTTATGAGCAAATTATTCAACATTTTCGTTGGAACGGAAAGCGTAATTTGAACTTTCTACACTGAGAATAATTTGCAAAGAAAGTAAAGTTTAATATATGTATAATTAGATTCTTCATCTCTTTATGAAATTTAAATTTTATTTAAAGCAGTTCAATACACACTTATGTATTGACAATTAAAATTTTATATTTTAAATACTCATTAATTACCAAAAAATATATATAAAACATACAGTTTGGAGAGTTTTAGTTTTTGTAGTTTCGTTAACGATTTTTTTTTGATACTTATCTTTTCTTTACTTAAGTATGTTTTATGATTTTAATGAAAATAAAAAAAAAAAAAATGCAATATACAAAGACAAATATTTTATTATGTTATTCTTTGGTAGATGGCAACTTTAAGCATTTAATGATAAAGATGTTATTGCCGAAAAAAATAAAAAAATTAGAAATGAAAAATGGAAAAGGGGTTAGATTTTAGAAAAAAAATTTCCAAAAAAATGTTACTAAGTTAATGGTTTCAGTATAGTTATAAAGTTCTTTTTATTAAATAAAAATTTATTATTACTACAGTAAAATAAGAAGCAGTTAACAAAATTCTGACTCATTTTTAACATTACATATCTATATTTAAAATTTTGAAAAATGTGAGGAAGAGGTTTTGAAGAATTAAGAATAATGAAAATTTGTGAAAGAATAATTTAAAATATTTAAAAAGATAAAAACACAGAAAGAAATGTAAAAATGAAAGAAAAAAGTAAATGAAAATATGGAACCCAGCAAGTCAGAAAGCAATTTCGAGCTGAGGACCGAATAAGCGGGGTTAAACTAGTTTAATGGTACCAACCTTCCCCCTTTGCGACATGGTAGGTTGATTTGGGAAATCCAAATTACAAAAAAGTTCAGGGATACAATCTACAAAAATAAAATCTATAATTCTAAAAATTATCAACAAATCAAAATATAAAAATTACTTACAAAAAT
>BMAW01006335.1:114148-125160 GCA_019974015.1 Nephila pilipes | reverse complement strand
ATTCTGTGTTGCATTTATTAATTTTCTCTACAGCAATGATTTTGATTTGTCCACTTCTTTATTTGATAATTTATGATTACCTTTCTAATTTTAAAGTAATATTTGAGGGAGATAGTTAATATCTCTCATGCAAAACTAGGTAATCCACGAATTCACAGTCTAAAACCTGTTACATCCCCCCCCATTATAGTCTAGCTTTGTTTCATTCTTTTATTAATTCATTTCAAATATCAAAAATGTTCTTTTATTGTTTTTGAATAACATTTATAATATTTTATCTGTCCACTTTTATAGCATTTTTACTAAATTCTAATAATTTTTTTTATATAATTTCATTATTCTAATTTTTCTTTTGGCATCATATTGATTTTATATAATAGTTACCAGTTTACATTCTGTAATACCGTGTACTGTCATCAAGTCTTTGTATTTGATTTTTCTATGATTTTTGTTCAGTTTAATGCACATTTCTTAGTATCTTTTTAATTGGAAGTAATTTTTTCCTATATATATATATATACACACACACACACACACATACAAAGGGCATTATATAAAAACTGAAAGTTATTTTCTTACATGGGGGAAACACTTCAATACTAAAAAATAAAAGTTCAGGCAAGATTTTCAAAGTGTTAACTGAACGCTTATAAGTATTTTGAACGAAACAGTCGATTTTATTTTTGTAGTTTCGTGCTTTTTAAAGAACTGCTTTTATTTACCCTACAAATAGGGTGGTGAGTGATTCAGAGTTAACCTTCGAAATACAAATCTGCTGGAAATATCATCATTATTATTTTCTTTGATCATAAAAGTGTAATCTAACAGTATGCTGTGCCTTCCAAAACTACTGTGAATGATGAATATTAGGTTTTAGTTTTGAAAATTTTGCGACGACACATATTGAGAAAGCGTTATGAACAGGTAAGGAATTGGACATTAATCACGCATGTCACTACTTCTGTTCAGTAATATCTTAGGAAACCCAATATTAAAATCATACAACATCCTGTTTACACTTCAGATCTCACAGCATGCAATTTCTGGCATTTTCGACATTGAAGGCAGCTCCGAGGTAGAAAGTTTAATACAGGCGTTACTTAAGCAGTGTAGGCTTATTTAAAACAAATTCCAGAAAAAAAGCTTCTTTACTTGTTTGAAAAGTGATTTAACGATGGGACGGTTTCATATCACCTGAGGGAAGGTATTTTGAAAAATAATACTATATTTTTTGCAGTAAATATACTTCTTAATTTTTATGAGTTTACTCCCAGTCCCTATCTTCTTTTTATTAAAATATTCAGAACACTAATCCTTTTAAAATTAAAACTACTTCGATTTTCACTTTAAACTACCTTTACTTCCGCTTAAGGAATCGTGCGTGGTTTGTATACTAGAAAAATTCCATTTTACTGCTGAAATAGAAAATTTAGAGGAATTCCCCTATTCCTAAGGTTTAAAAGCCTTAATCAATAACTGACGGTCCTCTTTCTCAGTTGACACTTGCTACGTAAACCGTCCAAACTTCACACACTGTCATGGCATGGATCGTCATCCCATGGCACCTTACAACTGATGAATTATTTCAACAATACTAAATAATTATCCAGCTTAATTAAATGGCATTAAATTAAAAAAAAACTAGTTGCTACAGTTTCTTCAAGTCAGCGCCACCAATCACATCGTCGTTATATATATATATATATATATATATATAACTTTCATATATATATATATATATATATATATATATATATATATATATATGTATATATATATATATATAAACCCTAAACAATAGATGGCTGTTTTTTAGAGTATTTACCAATTCTAAACTTTTACTTCTTCTTCATCATCTCATTTAAAATATGACATTTTTTTTCTCAAAACATCACAAAATATATTAAGCAAAAATTAAAAAAAAAAGGAAGAAAAGGGTGAAATATTACTATAAAAATGGAAAATCTGTCAGATCATAGAGAAAAATATAAATCAAGAGAAGCGATAAATTGTTAAAAAATTAGAAATTGCGATAATTAGAAAGGATTTTTTTTGGGAGGGGGGATCAGTTTGTTATCTCAAGATAAACACTGTCTCTTAATATTTCTATAATGTAATCAATTTTTGCATTTTTCTGTACATTTTTTTTACATAGAACATAGTAGACATATGGTTTGCATAACAAAAAAAGTTTTAAATAAAGAAACTATTTTTTCCTCGTATTAGAAATAGTTAAAATACATACTGACTTCTTAGTATGAGGATACTAATATTTCATGATTCAGTAGGAAAAATGCCGAATCACAAAAATATTGACTACATTTCTTTTCATAGAGCTGCAAAAAAAAATTGCTAAGTTATAAATTGAAGCCAGAAAGAAATGTGAAACATATTTTAAGTTGGTAGTTATGCAGATCTCTAATTATGAGCAGTATGAGGGACTCAATGAATCTTTAAATCTGGATAAGGTTAGTAGAGGTATTTTAACAAAATTGTTAATTCACAATACAAATTCTCCCTTTTTTGTTTCTACGAAAGGCTTTTTATGAAACTAAATTTAATTCAATATGATTAATAATTTTATTTACTTCTTTCAAACATCAGGCACGGGTATGGAAACTATTTCAAATTGGAACCTAGAACGAAGTTACATTTCGCATTTGCTTATCATCAGAAGTTAAATAATACGTGCGTTTATGTTACGCACATATTAGTGACTACACTGCTCTAAAGCAGAGCCTCATACAACGCAATATACACGCGCAGAATGCTTGTGCGTTTCTTTTCTCTCCCCTCCCCATTTTTCGAATAAACGATTTTTCTTTTTGAAATGAGCTTGATTCTTTGCAACATGCCGATGTCAACCTCTTCATTATTAACAATCAATAACACGCTATTGTAGGGTGTAAATTCGATGTCCAAAGTTAATTTTATTGAGTTACACCTTTCATAATTTAAAACAAATCGTCATTTTTTTTTGAGTTTCTCCTTGAGTGGGATATTTTAGTTTTATTTTTCAACATAAGTAACACTTCTCTAACTTAGATATACATTTTAATACTTCATACAAAGTTAGGTTTTTAATTTATTTCATATTAATAATGCATATTTTAAGGGGCTTTTGCTGCATCGATTTACATTTGTAATTAAATCATATTTGAAGTTTTAACTGTGTAATATTTGCTCATCAATCTGCATATGAATTATTAGTGAGATGAGCTAAAATGATGAGAGAAACTTAGTTTTAAAGAAGTGGACCATTATTTATTAAATCAAATTTATTTTGCTGATGGAATAGGTAAAGTCATACCTTGGAAACAAGGTATGACTATTAAATAACGAGTAAAAGATTTTATTTTGTGTTCATACATGTTTACGTATTATTACCTTCGATATAAACCCCTCCTCTATTCCTACCACGCTCCATTCGAATCTTCCATTTTCTGAAACAGTGTTGGAAGTCATCTTCTGTCAGCTCCTTCAGGATGCGTGATTTCTCTTTCCAGCATCAATGCGACTCAAATCTTGTACGTTGCCCACTTACCATTTTTCTGCTAAAATAGAAAAAAAGAAATCCCACTAAAGCGAATGGAGGCTATGGGTGAACGAATTTTTTTACAGAAACGAGAGGAACTGCATTCGAAAGAGAAGGTTTCACACTAAACAGCTTTTGGTCGCTGGCATTTGGCAAATACGTACTTCTTCTGTAGCAACGTCAGTCTCATTATTTAACTGCCATATCTCGGGTATATTAATTGTAAACATAAATTTCCCATATAAATAAAGTTATTATGATTCCGTTGCTAAGTTTAATTACTCCAACATTTCGAAGAATTTATATTTAAGACACTTAAGCAACAGAAAAATTTAAATTGTTATGGATTAATATCCCTCTAGATTGACTCGATGGCAATTAGAACGGTCCTCGAAGATTTGAATCATGGTTAGGTATCGAGGAGAACATCTTAGCCATAAGCGTTCTCTTTTAATTTGCAATTCGACTCAAACCTACAACTTCACCTTTCTTGAAGCTTGAGACAAGTACAGGTCAATAAATGTTTACAGAAACATGGTTATGCAAATTATAATTTATATTTATATGTTGCTTCTAGAAACAGTCATTGATTTGTTTGATTTTGATTGCTTATTAACGTTGCATTGAGAATCAACGCGAGGGCTATTGGATATGAACCTCGTCATTTTGAACATCGGTGAATTAACGAGGACGACACCGGAGCTGAAACCTCCATCCCCCAAACTCCACACCACGCCTTCGGAAGGACTTGGGGACTCGACCATATTTAACATGCATCAGCCCCGCTACACTCCGGGTCTTAAGTGGCATCAGGGTTTGAACCCATGACTGAACGACGACAACTCAAGCGACGAGTCCCCGACCTTGACTTCTAGGTTGCCACGACCACAAACACACAGTCAGAGAAATAACATCATTACAGCAAAAATAGTTTTATCGATCGAAAAGATTATCTTTGTAAGAATAACTATTAAATATAATCAAAACTGTTACATTTTTTGTCATAAGAATTTGATATATACAGTGAAAAATTGAAATTAACAAAATATGTAATTTACAATTCTAAAGAATCCTATTTGGTATTTTTTAACCAAGGGAAATAAATACTACAATAGAGTGAGTTTGAGAAACATGTTATCTGTTCTATATATTGAAAAAAAAAAAACAAAAAACAAATGTGGATTATAAGTATTTGATTTTTGAAAAGGAAACATAATTACCGATCAAAACAACTCGTCTTTATATGTTAAGATTACATCAATGTAAAAAAAAATATTAAATTGCGCATAAATGAATACAATGGAATAGGATATTAAAAATAATGCATTTTTTGCTCATTAGCATAGTAATTATTACTTAAATTAAAAAATTTCAATGTTTTTAATTAAAAATGGAAGTAAGGATTTAATTCATTACGCCTCAAGTACTTTGACTTTACCAAACTACTTTGATTTTTAAATTAAATGCGAAAAAGGGGCTCATTTGTGAAGAAAAAAAAAAGAACCAGCACTTAAACTGAACTCTTCCTTTAACTAAAGCACAGCAAAAAAATTGATTCATCGATGACAAACGCGTATTACAGGATAATGAATTAATTTTCACGTTTTTTCCGTAATTTTTTCCTAGTTGTTTAGTAATAATTAGTTATTAAGGTATTGAAGTTAAATTAATTGCTTGTGCTCGCAAATCGTTTTTCTCTGCCCAGTATTTTAATCTCAAACTAGCTATCCTGGAGACTGACGTGTTTTTATTTTTATCAGCTGAAAATAATAATTTCCTTTTAATCTTAACTCTGATATTATATTCATCAAATTTTGTGCACATAAATATATACCCTATTGTCTCTATATTTGGAAATTCCGCTTAAAAGGATAATTCCCTTGAAATTTTCCTTACATTCAAATATATACGTCGTATTTAAAACTCAAAGCTTTCCCCTACAGAAAATACATATTTTAATCTCCCTTTCTTTTCGGTTCCAGCGTATGTTGGCAAAATTATAAATCATGCATTTTTCTTACAATTATAAATTTGATAAGGAATTAAATCGTCAATTTTTCATTCTGAAATACCGCACATTACAGTGATTAACTTTCCTTAAGCAAATAATTCACTAAGAAGGCTAGAATTTAAAAAATAGTGGACGTAATTAGAAGAATTAGGTCCATCAAGGGATTTGAATATTGGATTTTATGTGAGAATTATTCTCCGAAAATATTAGAAATGTTTCTGATAATTTTGTCTGCATTCCTCAGTTTAATATGAATTTGAATTATTCTAACTATAACATACATACAGAAGTTAATTAACAAACTTTTCGTCATATTAAATGCTTTTAATAAGCCTGATGTTATTTTCTTGGTATAAAGCTTTTATCAACTGTTGTAATATTCCATTTTCAAGTCGCCCACTCTTACTAAGAAGATTAAGTTAATTAATTGATTTAAGATTAAGACTTGTAAAAATAGATAGAAGTCCGTGCTCAAATGTGGTAAATGCTATTAAGTAGACCAATATATATATTATTCCTGTTAGTTTCAAAAAGTTTTGCTTCCACTCTCTGAAATAATCTCGCTATTATAATAAAGAAGAAAATATTTTTTCCTAGAAAAATGACATTGTGTGAATAAATTACCATTAATTCATACGCATTGTGAAAATGTATTCCAGGAAAATTTTATGAGGAATATAAATGAAGCATATATGAATGAAGTTGTTATTTAAAAATGTACTTGAGCATTTCGCATTAAGTAGCCAAAGTTAATTTCTTATAAAAATGTTGATCAGATTAAAGAAATCCTTCATTATCACATATTTAATACCTTTAAGGGAAAATCATAAAACAATTTTTTACAATCTTCTTCAACAAATTTATCACAGGTCCATTCATTTTCTAATTAGGATTCAGTTTCTATCAGTTAAAAAGTATTAATGAAATTGTTGTTATCTCATATGAATTTCATTTTTTAAGCACTCTGATTGTTATGACAATTAAAATTTACTAGTTTCTTTAGGAGGATGTTTAATTTTATTTAAATCACTTGAATAATTACATATATATATACATACATATATAACTTGTAGAAAGCCAAACTCACTAAAGATGCATTAAGAACTAAAACAGTTATATTATTATCTCTACCACTGGTATTGTAAAGTCTTAATTATTTATAAAAATAATCAAGATAGAAACTTGATTTTTATTTGCTGTTTTTAAGACTTCTCTATATAGTCACCATCTCCCGAGTTATACATTTTTTCCAGTGTTTCGTCTCTTTTCGAAGGCCATCATTGTAGAAATCAGCAGATTGTGTCGTAAAGCATTGTTCTACTCCTTAAATGAAGCAAGTTTTGTTGTCAAATCTCCGACCCCGCAGTGGTTTATTGAGTTCTGAGAATAAGAACATGGTGCTTGGGGAGAGGTCAGGAGAATAGGACATATATGGCAAAATATCAAGGACCCATCGCTTTGATTCCAAAGTCGCATATCGAGATAAGTGAGCAGTTGCATTGTCGGTGAGAAAACGGAAACCTTTGATGGTCATACTGCACCAATTCTTCACCAGTGCATCACGCAATATATTTAGTAGTGTGCAGTTACATACAACAGTGACTGTCTGATTCTTCACCAGGTTGTCTTTCAAGATGACTCCACGACAATTCCAAAAAACAGATAAAACGGTTTTTCCTGCAGTCTTTTACATCTTAGTCTACTTGAAATAGGGGGAGGGATCATTGCACTTCCTGTCTTTGCTCATATCTTTGGTCCTTGAATTATATTGAGAGTCTTAGGTAGTCTGATGTTCCAGGTCACGAAATCATGGAATGCGTTGTTTCCTAGAGTAATGGATTTGTGTCCTGACGCTATTAAAGATTACAATGTGGAGGGGCTGATGTATGGCTATTTAAATTTGGTATATATTTATGGTGAATTATGTCTTGGAGTTTCAGATGAAGTTCAAGCTTACAGCTATTTATTTATGCAGAGGACTATTTACACGTAAGCACCGACAGATGGAAGCAATGTGTACAGATATGCAAATTTCAAGTGTTTACGCTCCTGTAGTATTTTATTTATACCTTTGCAGTAATCAGAACTTAGCGAAAGAGGATAAAAATTAATTTCCTTTGGTGACCCGAATAATATCTGCCGTCAAATTTCCAACGTGAAGTTCCTTCCGGACTTGTCCGGATTTCTATCGCTCCGTCGATGGTCAGGATCTGTTGAGTTTATCTTGGATGAGAACAAGACTAACCTCGAACTGGTAGATTAATCATTCTCGCTACGCAACAAACCAGAGTTCTCTGTAGACATTTCCTGGATACTCTTATCTTGCTTGTGTTGTCTTGTAGTCATGGTAGTATATTCGCAGCTGGCGTTGTTTTCAACGAGTCGTGGTTCGAACCCAGGTGCCACTGAAGACCCTCCGTGTAGCGGGGTTGATGCATAATAAATCTGTGGAGGTCGAAAGTCCTTCCATTGATGTGGAATGAAATTTAGGAGAGGAAGGTGCCAGCTCAGGTGTCATATTCGTCACTTGATTAAGGTTCAAAATTATGTGTTCTATACTAGCTTGATAATTTTCTGATACGAGCAGAATCTCTTCAATTATCTACTAGCAATAATTTTTGTAAATATTTGAACTTCATTCTTGATTTTGCTCTATTTTGTCGAGTAAACTTCTTATACACAATAGTAATTTTAATACGACAAATAAATGGTGATGTTTTATAAACTAAATTGTCAAGGATCATTCGTAATTACTGATGTGAATCATTTGAAGTGAGGTATATAATCCTCTGCATCTTATTATATAATCCTAATAACTAACTTACTATATAATCCATAACTAAATAATTTACAACTCTAAATGTTATAAAATTATTAGAAAAACTTATCTATAAAATGTAGTTAATTTATCAATGCAAATCAAATAACCTGTGGATGTATAAATTGCCTTAAATAATTTATCTAGTAATGAGGTAAGTCAAGTAAACCAATCATGTCTCAAAACAGCTTTATTAAGGGTTATTTATTAACATTTTCAGTTTATTTATATCACTAATTTAATATGTGCGTGAAATCCATATGTACATAAAATCTCATGACATTCCTTTGGAAGGATTAATGAAAATTATCTTCATCATATATTTTTCTTAAAATTAACATAAAAAACTGTTATAAAAGCATATATCTCTAAGTTTAACATATTTTCTATATTAACGAAATAACATTTATGAATTGTCGTTAAACATTTTTCTAAGTATATTTTTACTTTTGTTTTGTGTTTCTTATGAAATTTTTTTTTTCTTTCTATTTTGAATTATACTTTACAGTATTAAAATAAATGCAAACTTTATATATAAGTGATAATGATTCATTGATGCTAAACGCACATTGTTATTTTAGTAGTTGGATTAATAAATGTTATTTGAAATCTTCATTTACGAGTAAACAGGTTTCATACGAATTTCAGGTTCATTAATTCCAGACAGTTTAATCAACGCCTTAATGCCTCTAAGGAATTACGTATAAAAGATCTTGTTTACGGTTTTGTCAAATTCTTTACTTTAAATGTTTCTATACCAAATAGAACCCAGAAAATTTTTGTATGGTGTAAATAGAAGCAGATTAACAGTGAATATTTACAGGAAAAAGTAATAAAGCCCTTTTTTAAACAAAATTTTGATTATTAAATCAGGTGTTGGGTGAATCGTATAGATGAGGTATTTTCTTATTGTTTTATTATAACTGCATATTTCTCTCAGTCGATTTTTTTCTTATCCAAAAGAAAGGAAGTCTCTTTTGATATGAAAGTAATGCCAAGTTCAATAAATAATGGTCCCCTCTCCGATCATAATAACAAATGGAGGCAGGTAGCGTTGACCCCACTGCTACACCCCAATCGTGTATCTGCCATCATGCTCCAAATTAATTGTTACACTATGGAAAAAGCAAAAAAGCTTATAAAAAAGAAATGCTTACGAGAGACGTCTCATTTTTCTTTGGTTCATTTATTTTACTCCTGACGTGAGAGATTGCCCTAAGTTATAAGGAAAAAGGAAGTTTTTAAAATCAATACACGATTCAACCGAGTTTATACAAACTTACATTCTTTTTTATAGATTTAAAAATAAAAATATGTATTGAGTAGTTACAGTATCGTCAAAAAATCATTTCGAAACTCTTTTTGCTTGTCTCTAAGTTACGATGTCAATTTTTTTCCAGTTGTATCGAATACATAAAAATTTAACGTAACATAATAAGTAATGAAAACTCGTAAGAAAAGTAAATGATATTTATTAATGAATGATGTATGGCTCACGAAAAAGCAAATAATTTTAAAGTAAAGGATGGAGTCTGTGAGATAATGGGAAAAGCTCGCAGTTCCCATTTTATATCATAATAAAATAGTTTTTTGGAAGAGGAGAGAACTACATCGATATGTAATAACAATATTTGAGTCACAAAGTTTGGAACGAAGTACAATATCTTTTTCAAGAATTTAAATGTTTTCTTTCCTAAAGACAACTATATGTACATAAAATTTTCATTTCTGTATATAGAGTTACCACTGTACTATGCAGTTTTTGATTCTTATATTGTATAATAAATGTAGTTTTATTTTGTCCTTTTTTAAATTTAAACACTTCTTTTTTTGCAATGTGCTTAATATTTTCAATACATTAATAATTTAATAGCACTTTTATAATTCAGTTTTTTTCTTGCAACATTAATAAATCTCTTATGTGCTAACCTGCGATTCTATTAAATTTTTTGAAGAATATTAAAATAGCTTCATGATACTTAAGGTATGTTTTCCTTATGATATGATAATAAATAAAGATGCGCACACATTTATTTTGTCATTATGTTAATAACCAGGTTTTTACCCAGTATTATTAGTTGAGCAAGAAAGTTGATCCAATAAACTAATTAACCACGCTTGTCAGACCTCAGCTTCAAAACGGAGCTTGAATTACAGTGATATCCATTTTGCTTTTTCTTAGGTATTAATTTTTAAATCTTTTACTCATTTTTGGAATTCACGTATACATTTCATCATGTTTATGAATTTTCTTTCAGTCATACATTAGTGGGGTACGTAGAATTTTTCTTTCGGGGGGAGGGGAAGAGGAGTATGCTTTAAATCGTTGAATTGTAGAGGGAAAAATCTGAAAGAAGAATTTTCAATATCTTGGGAAATTTTAAATAATGAGTATGGGCCTGAAGGACCCTCATGAGTTTATATATATACCTCATGAGTTTATGTATATATATATATATATATATATATATATATATATATATATATATATATATATATAAACTAATGATGAGAAAAATAAGCACACACATAATTCATATGTACGTATGTAAAATAATAATAAATTATTAATCCATGCAAAATTAAATACAGTGATGAAAACATAAAATTACCGAAATTCACTAAGAAAATTCAAGAAAAAAAAAAAA
>BMAW01006335.1:0-113748 GCA_019974015.1 Nephila pilipes | reverse complement strand
CACACACACACAGAGAGAGAGAGAGAGAGAGAGAGAGAGAGAGAAGATATAAAATATACATTTTTTAAACACAAAACATTTTAAAATTATTTAAAATAAAAACAACAAAGAGAAAAAATCAAAATAGTTAAGGAAATAAACAAAAACTTACTGAAATGATCAAACTATCTAAAATCTTATACCCTAAATAATCATAACAAACTATTTAAGAATCAAACCAAATTAAAACAAAGTAAATGAAAAAAAAAGCAAAAATTTAGAAAAATGGAGATAATGCAATTAATACTGCTCCACATTTTGGAATGAAATAATTTGTGTTTAAATTGGTATTTCAGATCAAACCATCACACTTCATTGAATTGAATAAAAAAAAAGATATTAATGACGTGTTCAATATCTAAACCAATGATCTAAAATTCAGAAATTGAAACACAGGAAAGAAGAAAGTAAACATAGGAAATATACTCGATTACACTTAAAAATACAAAAGCACACTTAAGCAACTACCTAAAATATTTTAACACCAATTGATATTTTTAATAAAAAGTTATGTTAATTAAATCAATTATTATAATACAAAAGTAAGCAAACATAATGAAATATAAAATACTCACCACCGACACGTCATTATAGTTAAGAAATGTAAAACCAGTTAATCGTGACAGAAACACAAACAGAACGAAATTGTTTACATATTCCAAAACATCTTGGGCATAAAGCATAATAAAAAGTAAAAGAAAAAGTGCCAAAATAAAATATTTGCTAGCAGAGTAAAAACGCTTCACATCTTCTCACAAACATTTCATCTTTCTTTTACAACCATGAATTAATTCACACTAAAGTAAAAATTCTGGTTGAAAGATTTAAAGAAAACCAAGGAAAATTATATCCTTAAATTTACTTATTATAAAAATAACACAAAAATTAAGCACAAATTATTGAAATGAAAATGTGTGCGTGTTAGTTTTTAAGTTCAAGGTGTGCAAAACAAAATGATTGTATTAGATGTTAATTGCCAAAAACAATTTATTATGAAAAACATTTTAAAAAATGTTTTGTTTAGATGTTAATATTAAAGAAATAATTTCTACATTTCAAACTTAAAAACTAACTACATTTTTGAACAGAATCGTTTTAATATTAAATGGTAACATAAGATATGTTCATTTTATTTCCTATAAAATTATAAAGAATGTAATAGCAGGTGTTATACTTTTTGCAAATATTTTCTCATTTATAGTGATTTTGCATGTTAAAAATGAACACACGCAAATGAAAAGTTTTGATATTTAGGTCTTAGTAGTAGCATATAGTTTTTAAGAAATAAGTGCTAACTTTTTTAAAAAAAGACCTGCAAGATTATTGCGCTTTCTTTACGATAAAACGCAATTCTTTTTTATGCAAAGTATTAGAAAATTTTATTGATTCAGACAGTAATGCTATGAAATTCTCCATCAAGTCTCAATAAATTTCGAATAAAAAATAGATCAAAAAAAGGAAGTGTTTTTTTAAAGACGCGTTAGACAGCTTTGAGGAGATGAAAATTCATGTTTTTTTTTAAACAGCTGAAGGCTATAAAAATGAAGGAAAATGAGCAAAACATTGAACTAAAAAGGATTTGGTTAGAAATGAAGAATTAAGCGTATAAATGCTGCATTTTGAGATTGAAATTAAGAGATACGAGAGAGGAAAATGCAAAAAAATACTTAAGGGTAAAAGGCAGAGAATGATAATAAAAAAGAAAGAAAAAAAAAATTTAATTGGAAAACTTAAAGCTATAAGAGGAAATTGAAAGCAATAGGGTTGCTGCCCGAAATGAAGAAGCAATTAAACAGCATCAGAGAAAGAAGTATGAATGCTAGAATTGAAAATGAAGAAAAGGAAGATATTGATAAATTCCGAAAGATATAGAAGGCGGTGACTTCAAAGATAGCGGAATATCGTAATAGATTTCACGAAGCTGAAAATAAATCACATTTTAATATACATGTAAAGCTAGTGCTTTTTTTGAAGTTTTTTAAGATCAATTAGGACATTAACCAACATTAGCACAATGAATAATTTAATTATTTTAAATAATTTTTGACAAATCATATACAAATAATATATAAACTCTATTAATATTTATGTAAAAGGAATGTATTATAAAGAAATATCAATGTGTGTATGATATCTTAAGGGTTGTGAGCATATGTTACGTTTCGTACATGTAACTGAAAATACAATTTAAAATGTAATGAAGCTTACTCATTTTAGGTAAATCAAACAGTTGAAACTGATAATTTGAGACTAGATAATGACATTGAACTAATTTAATAAACGATTTAAAAGAAGAAGAATCAAAGAAATGTGAAAAAAATATATACAAAGTTGATTTTGCATAATTCATTATTCAGTTCATTCCTTTTTTTAGTTAATATTGGCCAGTAGCACATTATATAAACGAAATAGGACAGTGGTGACTCACGAGCCGTATGCCGCTCTAGCAGATGAATGGTGCTACTCTCATACAAATAAAATATGTGTATGAAATGTGTTAAAGTAAAACTACTCAATGTCCAAATGTAATTCATTTATTTTATTTTTTACAAATATATTCGAAAACTTAAACTGATGAATATCCAAAAGTAATTATTTTATTTAATTTTTTGTCATTTAATAAAATGATTAATGTTGTTTTAAATCATTTTAAGAAATTAAAATATTGTGTGTACTTATTATATCAAATAATTTTGTAATAAAAATTTTTAAAAATTAGATTTGCTTGTGAATGTTTTACGAATGTTGCCCATCTCATCAGTTTACTACCGAAAATTTGGTTAAGGATTTTTAGGTCAGTTCGCACAGTCTAAGTTAAATATAGATTAGTTAATAGACCGACTCTTGCTTTTAATTGTTTAAAAAGTTTTGAATATAAAAAGAAAAAAAAGTCTTCACATCAATACGAAGAACCGAAGACTGAAAATAGTCTCGGCGCACATTCTTTGGTTTTAGGATTTTCTTTTTTGTTACGGAACTTGTGAGTTTCCAAAACTCCATAGTTGAACCATCATTTTGTCTTTGAAAAACTACCTTGTGGAAAAATTCACAATATATTGTCATTTGGGGTAATTTTAAAAATTTTCAACTCGTAACGCTGAATAAACGGCTCTTTTAAACATTTCTTTCTGATATGTGGCTTTCAAACTCAGTGTAGAGGGCAAACCTTGATATAGGATAAATTATGAAGCTCTATATAAAAAAAATGAAGAAAAAATAGTCATTAAGCTAAAATACTAACTTTTAAAATTAAAGTACATATATACAAAAAGATACGTTAACATAATATCTCAATGATAATCCAAATTTATACTTACCTATAAGAGTTAAACAAAAAGAAAAAAGGCTTTTAAATATCCAAATCCATAGGACTGAAAAGTGGAAAAGTGAATTATACAAAAAAGATAGTTTCTTTTGAAAGTTAATCACAATTAATCAGGAAATTATCAAAAAAAATTATAAAATTATATTAGAAAAGGTACATATGCTATATTAAGTGTAACAATGTATTTTAGTGGTGATATATGTAATAAAACTTTCCATTGACTAAAATAAGAAGTTCAAATCAGTTTAATAGATCAAAACTTTTGATAGCTAAAAATGTAACACCTATTATTTTGAAATTTCAGAAAGGCTTGTTGGAAATTAAAAAGTCTTTGGTTGAAAATTTTGTGACTGAAATACAGTAGAATCCCGATCCATCGTTTTTCATGGGGTGCTGAAAAAAATGAATGCGGGTTAAAATGAAAACACAAAGAAAGTGATATTTATGCATTAATATACCTAATGTATGCAATATACTAATGAATACTAATTTGTTACTTACCAAACTGTAAGAGAAATAAATCAAAGTAGTAGAAAATTTGATGATATTTATTTAAAATAAAAACACTAATTTTATGCAGGGTTTTGGGTTCATTTTTTAAATTAAACAGCAAATTTTCAAGCTTTGGAACATTTTTCTGGTTCTTTACTGTAATTTTATGTGCATATATAAAAGTTGGTACTATTTCAAATGACGTAATTGTGCCCGATAGACTTGGCAATAGATTAGGATCAGCCTCGACGGCTTGAACAATCCTCTGCTTCTTCGCCATTATTTTAATTTTTCTCATTTTAATTTTTTCTCATTTAAATTTTTACTTTAGAGGTCTAAGAAACGAAATATGTAAATTACAGTATGACTAAAAGCAAGGAAGGAGCAAGGCAAACTAAGCAAGGCAATGTGGGGGAGCAAGGCAAACTTATATTCAGTAATGTATTGCTCATAAGTATAAACAATTTTCTTATTATTTAACTCGAAAGTGGAAACATCGGGTTAATCTGACCCAGCAATATTTACGAAGAGCTAAAGCGACATTGGTATTCATTTATCCTTGGCCTGGCTAACCTATCTCCGGAGGATCTGTGTCATCTGTACAAAAATTTAAACTTCTATTGTACATAAAAATACAAAAGAACATTTCGTTAGGAGTCGTTAATATCATAAACCAATACTATGGGAATATCTCAGTGCATTGACACAACAGTTGTTACAATTTTCCTTCTATATACTTGTTCAAAAACAACTACAAAGTTGAGCTCATTGTAAAAAGCGCACTGGTCTGCTAATGTGAATGGGTGACACACAATGTATACATAACCAGAAAACCTATTGAAAAACACAGGTGTGCATTACTATATACGGAGAGGGAATGCGACGTGAGAATCAAGTGAAATAGCAGCACCATTTTGACTGAAGCAAGCCTAATATATCTAATGCAGAAGTGTAGTTCCAGACGAATTGACTACTCGGTGTCTTTCGATAGCTAATAATTTAGCATCAACATTGTGTAGGAACTGCAGGACAGTTTTTAAAATTATATTTCCTACAAATACATTTAATTCAATAAAATATTATTTCCCTTAGTTTATTGTAGAATGTTCATGATTCCTCTAATGGAGATCGAGGGGATTAGTCACTTCCCTCGACTCGAGTAGTGAAAGTAGTAGTAGTGTTTAATATGAGAATTTGATTGGGCATTAAAAAAGCCAAAATTAAAAAGGTGATAAATCAAATTCATCATACACGCACACACGCTATTGTGTGTTACCTTGAAACATTGTGTTTAATCGTTAAGATTTTAAACTTTTCTTTTGCTCATAGTGTAATTTTTTAGATTATTCTTCATAATTTAAAACTCTTTTTTGGTTTTATTTTCTAACAAGTGAAATATTTTGACGTTTTAGAATTCTCGGATATTTCAGTTGGCTTAAATCTTTACAAAATCTATGGTTTTCAAATTTATCGAATTTAAATACAAGGTATTAATGGACATTTGAATTTTCATTAACAATATTATAGGTTTCTTAATTCAGTTTCGTGTATTTCTTTTTCTTTTGATAAAAGAGGAATTATTTAATTTTAGATTTAGTAAAGAATTATTCGTTTTATTTCTGGAAAGAAAGAGATTTATTATTTTGATTTAAAACGAATCCTTTTTCTAAGAGTAATTTCTTCCAGTTCTGATCTATTAAATATATAAATGTATAAAGTTATTAAGAAGTATTTCAGTATGTTGAAATCTGAATCACGCTACAATTTACTCGAAGACGTTTCGGAAAATGTTTATTTTTCCTTCATCTTTATCTTAGATACTTTATCAAAGAGCCATTTTTAAGATTGAATATTGATCTCAAAAATCGATTTTTAATCTGAATTCGGTAAATAGCTATTTTCTTTTACATGAGGAAAGTCACTCAGCGTATCAAGCATTCATTGGAATGGTGATTTCTTACAATTCTAGAAGATTTCTTAAAAACGGATATCTTTATATAGATCTCTTTATTCTGAGCAATAAAGAACAACTATACATAATAATAGGTAAAAAAAGGGCTGCGCTATAGAGTTTTTTTTTTTTTTTTTGGTTCTCTTTCATACAAAATGTCGTTTTCTTACTAAATATGGTTTCTTTTTTTTTGATAATTATTAATCATATTGATATAATACGTAGATGAACAATAAAAAAAGATTATTTTTTGTTGTTGTGGTGAGTCTTAAAAAATTTACTATGTATCTGCATTCCAAAATAATTTTTACTGATAATATTTATCCTAATTTCATTATATATTTGTATCCTTAGTTTTCTTAAAATAATTTTTATAATGCATGAACAGAAAAACATTTTATAATTATATAAAATAACGCATTACTTTTTATATTCAGTCTAGAGAAGGATAAAGAGGAAGAAAGCTAAAAAATTGTTATGAGTAGGAAAAACAGGAATTTTGCATCTTCTAAAAATATGTAATGAAAAATCTTCTAAAAATACATAGTTTTATTGCATGTATAAGATATAATAAGATGCGAGAGATGAAAAACTTTATAGGCTTTTTTTAAACCAAGTTGTACAGTGTTTTTGAAAAACCTATAATTAATGCGGAATAAAAATAAGAAAAGGTAAAGGAAAATAAAAAAAGGTAAGTTTCGAATTTTTTTTAATATTTGAATATCTCTTTAAGAAATGAGTTATTTTTTTCAAACCTACGTATGATTAAAATAACGGAGAACAATATGTATATGAATATTACTAATTTTCATAAAAAATAATGTAAATTAAAGATACAGTGATGTGGAAATACAAAAGGAAAATTTTTAATTAGAAAAGAGACAATTTGCTATTCTAAAGACAAGTTCAAATTGGTTGAGATTTTTGAAGGGATTGTAATCAGCAAAATACATACGCTTATTTATCTAGTTTTATTTTTATGTTTGTTGGAAGTGTCATGATGATCTAGTGGCTTATGAAGATATTGGATTTAAAACTATTGTAGACTATAAATGGAAGCTCTAATTTTCTCATCAATATTTCTTTAAGATCGAGACACTATTATTATATACTCACGTTCTACAGAAATCCTTTCATGAATTTGACTTTCTCGTTGTAAATAATTATGCAAAGGCTCATAATCATTATCGTAGCTCTGAATTATTATAAGGTCATTATTATCATAATTCTGCTGGAATATAATCCTAGCTTTCAATCAATTATTTTCCTCTTTTGGTAAGAAATAATTTGAGAAAAGACTTGGGTACATCACAAAAAAGACGAGTTTTGATGAAAATTAATGTAAAACATTATACAGTATCCTAGTCTAAAGTATTGTATTAAAAATTCATTTAACACCCATTGAAAATGTAATACAAATATTATTCTAATTTAATTTTTCTTAAGTATGATAAGATATGGAAGACTTCATACATATTGGACTATGAGGGAATAATAATTAAATAGGTAATGTATATACGTAGTTTTAAAAAGCTTTTCAAGATGACCTAGCTCATATTTGCATAATATCGAGAGTTAATCAGAAATTTTGATTTGTCTTAACTTACTCTAATTTAACTTCACATCATAATTAAACAATGAGGAATGGACAATAAACGTGGATTTTTAATTACATCCAAAAGAAGAGAGTAAATTGTTAAAATTTCTTTTGTCATCTGCCTATTTGAACTTTGCAGCAATGCTAATTACAAATAAATTGATTTTAGGAAAGTACATTTTAATTAAAATTTTTTTTTTAAAGTTTGTAGATTTTAATGTAGTTGAGAATAGAACCAAATTAGTATTTCATTTTTCATTTCTTACGATGACTAATTTGTACCAGGCAGAATTGAAGAAATGTTGAAATGTGGTATTTCATATATAAGTTTCTATACATTTTATAAAGTATCCACATCCTAATAAATATATACAACACTAAACAAATCCTAATTATTTCTAAGCCACTGTCAGTTATATTAAAGTTAAGATACAATGTTTTAAGATATATAATTGATTACCTTTTTTTAATACTATTTACAATACTATTTACGATTTATCAACAATTGAACACATAAAATTTAAGAAATCAGAATTATATCATATTATTTCCTATAATGAGCATATAACTAAACAGTTTATCTACAAAAACTATAACATTTATGTAAAAAATAAAGGTTACGTGTATTTCTTGTTTTGTAATGAAACATTTAAAAATTTTGTAGCGCCATAAATATAATCTATAATTTAAAAAAAGGAAAGGGATTACAAAATATTTCCCTTATTTCATTTGTTTGCGATTAACTTTACTTTAATCTTTTTTTTTATATCATGAATGATAATCAGTGGCTTTTATTTGTGAGGGGTAAGTTTTCTTTTATTCAATTTGAGTCTTGTAGGAAAAGACCCATAGACAGGGAGAAATGTTTACATTGAGAACTCTCCAAAAGAATCTATTTCACGTTAGTGAAAAAAAGCCATTAAAACTCTCATGCACACAAACCCACAATACAGAAACAATTGCCGAAGGACAGGTTCTTCTATCACTTTAAACTCTGTGAATTGCGAAACATCAAAGACAGAGTAGCAACTAACATCTTCAATTAAAAGTACATTTAAGCCACTCAGTTATTATTTATCTATGCAAAAATGTTTGTAAGTTTTTTTGCAACAATTCGTAATTAAACAGTTCTCTATAAATCTCATAGATCGTATTCAATTTACTATATTAGAAAAACATTTATAATTGATATATATTAGTTCAAAGAAATGTTTGAAGGAAAGATACAATAACTTTTATTACTTTAAAGCACCAATGCATAAAAGTAATTTATGATAAAATCCACAAAAACATTCAAAATCCTTAGAATATTTGAGCATTTCAAAATAGATTTACTATTGTAAATATTTTTGTATGCTTTATGGAAATATTCTAAGACTATGAAGGTACGAATAGTAATAACGTCGCTAAACAAATTGAAGAATAACTCAAATATATCGAAAAACACAAGGAAAAAAGAAATTGAAACTAGAAATCTCATTTTCTTTTAAATATGAAGCACTGAATTCAGAAAATTCACTGTGGATGAAATTTTTAAATTACAAAGAGTAAAAATAAAATTTTCAAATTTAAACATTTCTTTCTGTTCAAGATACAAAACATTAAAGTTCTGTAATAAATTCAAATAAAAGAAATGATGTACTGAGTAAGAACTGTTTCGCATTCTGTAATTTTGCAATCTCATATGAATGCATTGCATCATTCGTATTAGAAAATATGAGTTTTACTAAGCGGATCGAATTTTTTGACGAGACAATATTTCATAGGTTAACGGACGAATATGCATTTCTCAAATTTAACACACATGTGAGTCATTTTCAAGTAACCATTTGAGATGAGTATGAAGTAAAAGGAACTTGCAAGATTTCGCGCCATTTATCTCAACGACAGAAAAAAAAATCTAAGCAACTTTAATAAGAAAATGTTTGCTGTGTGATCTTTTTAAAAGAAAATATTTTGTGTGAAAATATTTCTATTGAGAGAGAGAATTCGCATATTTCTAAAGTAATTTTCACAAACATTGTCGTTATTTTGAATATTTTAAGAGTTTAGTATTTTAAAAATATGTGCAGCAAAAATATGATTTATACTGTTTTTGTTTTAAAAAATGTTAAAAAAAGCAATCTTATTCAATGTTAAAAACGATGTTATTAATTTTTTGCTTGAAAAAGACTTTTATTGGTTACGAAGATGTTAAAACGTTTGACATAAGTTCATCTTTATTATTCAACAGATAACAATACATTTTTAATGTATACAATTTATTTCACGTAGGATAGTAATAATGTTTCAGAGTGCAAAAGAATTAAGGAAAGGAATAAAATTTCCTTAAAAATATTTTTTCCTTTGATTTGCAATGTAACTCATTTGAAAATTAGATTTTAGAACAAAGGAAATTGTTTTTTCATTAGAATTATTCCTTAAGTGAAAAGTTCAATTTATTTTATTAACTTTTACTTATACTTATCATTAAGAAAGACATCTGCATTTGTAATGCAAAAAATGATTATCAGAAGAATGTTAAATATTCTGTTAATGAACCGTCGGTAAGGGAATAGTAATTGGAAAGTAACAAAAAAAAGCTACATCCTCTGTAAACGTTCCGATTATGACGATTCTACGTTAGAGAAAAATGGTTACACATTTTTAAATTTAAGGATATATTTAATTAATTTACTAATGAAATGCTTCTATTGAAAATTATTGTAAAAGAAATTTGTACATTATATACATACTTACATGCACAATGTGGCAATGAAAATGCAACACCATGTACGTTTACTCAGAAAAATATGCACATTTTAGGCACCGATTATGCAAATGATGCGAAGTGCGATACAATCTGGGGCAGATGAAGCGAAATGTAAGGGAAGGAATCTGCGGAAATTTTAACAGTTTTTCTTCTTCTTCCAGAATAATCTTCTCGTAAATTGTCTTTCTGTCGTAGAGGAATTTTTAATACTGCGAGTGCTAGGAATTTGAAGACCTAGGCACTTCCAGCAGAC
This sequence comes from Nephila pilipes, assembly GCA_019974015.1. Lineage (NCBI taxonomy): Eukaryota > Metazoa > Arthropoda > Arachnida > Araneae > Nephilidae > Nephila > Nephila pilipes. The sequence continues at coordinate 103,339 of BMAW01006335.1, read as the reverse complement.
TGAAAAATTCACCAGTTGTATAGTGTTCGGATTGAGAAGAGCAGATTGGTCCCTGCACCAAATTGCAGTGGATGGTCACCTACATACGTCCACCGTACATCGGCTATGGCAAAAATGGCTGTACACAAATAATGTGGCACGTTCTAGGGGTGGTGGTACTGCCAGAGTGATGCCACCACGATAGGAAGGACGTATCCACAAGCTTGCACTGGAAACTCCGCTTTCCGGATCCGTTGACAGTTTGCGGGCACTCTTGAAGCTACTTTATCGAGCAGGCCTATAATATGTCCATTTAAATCCGAGAACTTACATTCGTGGCGTCCATTAAGAGGTCTTCCATTGAGTCAAAAGCAAAAGCGCCTCCGTTTTCGATGGTATAGGGAAAGAGCCTCGTGGGTGGTGTATTAAGATGAGTCATACCTGTGTTTAAGCAATAACAGCCACCTTGTAAGAATCTGGAAGCGGCATTGGGATAGGTCCACATTGGCTGCCATTGTGGAACTCCATTCTGAGTGACAACGCAGCATCATGGCATAATGCACCATCGCCTACGATTCCAGATTACCATTAGTCCATGATGCCTACAATGGGTATTATGTTATATATAAATATATATAATAATAATAATAATAATAATAATAATAATATTTCAGTAAATTTAAGTGTTTTTCTCATTATAATATTTTGTAAATTTCTTAAAACTTAGATTAATATTTTAATTTAATTTAAGTAAATTTGATAATTTACTGATTATTTCAATTAATTCTGAATATTTAAATTTCTTAGTTTTGGTTTCAATAAATATTTTAAATAAGATTTCAATATTTCAATTTGTAATATAGTATCATTTTGTTACACACACACACACACACACACACACACACACACACACACACACACACACACACACACACACACACACACACACACACACACACACACACACACACACACACACACACAACATTGGATTTAGGTACTATGTGTATTTCTTTTATTTGTTTTTGTTCCTCTTCTGGACAGTTAATTTAAATTTTATATATATGAATCAAGCATGAATTTTAAGTAGAAATGTTTGTACAAAAGATGGGATTTGTTGTTTTACGGCCAAGATATTTTCAACTTCTATTACTGCATTTGTTTAATGTCTAAAATAATGATAAAGTAAGTTTTGCCCAGAAATTATAGAATTTCATTTTATGAAGAATAATAATCTATTTATTCAAAATTAAAATTAATTCAGACAAAATTAAGTTATTTTACTTAAATACGGAATTAATGAAGTTAAAATGAAGTATTTTAATTAATGCATAATTGATCATTTCGTAGATCTGGATGTTTAAGGGAAAAAAATTTGATATTGATTAAATTGAGACTCGCATCTACATATTAGATACTTTCTTTTCTCCATTTTCGAGCATTAAATCTTTTTGTATTCTTCTAAAAAAGTTATTATAATAGTCTTAAAATACCCAAAATGTATTTTTTGTCAATATTCTCTAATTTATTTCAAGTTCTTTAATTACCAAATAAATGTAATCAAATAATTAGTTACTCATATACTTATTTCACTAAAACATTTAAATGCAGAATAATTTTCATAACTTTTTGAAAAATTTGCTTGGCTGTCATTCAATGAAAACAAAAATAATTAAATATCCGAAATTTATTTGTTAAATACGCTTGAACTTTTGTTCTTTTCTATTTGATTTGATTTCATTTTGCTTGTTATAGGCCATGCAGTAGAACTTGTCTCATAGTCGGTGGGTCGCCGCGAGAGCCCAGTGGTTACTGTCCCGGACTCGCGGTAGGCGTTGTTACCGTCAAGTTATGGGTTCAAGCTCTGATGCCACTAAAGAATCGCAGTGTAGCCGGGGTAATTCATGTTCAATCCAGTGGAGATCCTAAGTCCTCCCGTTGGCAAGTTAATGAAGTTAGGAGAGGGGTTGCCAGCTAAGGTATCGTTCTCGTCATTTGGCAGAGGTTCCTATTACGAAGTCCGCTGCTAATAGCTCTCGTGTTGCTCTTCAGTGCGCCGTTTATAAACAATCACATCTCTCGTAGTTTGTATGTATCCAATAATTAAGAGGGAAATTTTCACGTCGGAAAGCCATGGTAGCCAAACGGTCATGGTCGTGTCCGGCGTTATTTTTGACGAATCGTGAGTTCGAGTTCTGATGTCACAAAAGCTCCACTTTACAGTGGGGCTGATGCAAGTTAAGTCTTGTTGGTGTCCCAAGTCCTATCTTTGGTATGGTGTGAGAGGTGACATCACAGGTATTGTCCTTGTGAACTGACGAAAGTTTAAGATTATGAGGTCCGTCGCCAATTGCCTTCGCGTTTGTTTTCAGAGTGATGTTAATATACAATCACATCAAATCAAAGTTCGCTATTGAAATGTTCAAGATTGCCGAAGTTCTTCACTTGAAGTAATAAGAGCTACTTCGCTTTAAATTCCGTTCGGTCTCATCATATTTACTTATCTTAATGAGTAAGAGAGATGTGCAAAGTATTAGTCAGACGTCCCTCTCTACACCATGGTTTCTTTAATGCGTTATTGGTCTCGAATTAATCTAGGCTATATTCTTGAACTAATAAAGACGCAGTCATAGTCGGAAATATTGAAGTTCTTTAGTTTGAAATATTTCAGAGCTTCAGCTAATTGATTTATTGTTATCGTCGCACTTAGAAGCAACACAAGGGCTATAGGTCACTCATGGAGACCGAGCTCAAGAAAACAAGTGATTGGAGCCGAAACTCAGATCCCTAAGAAAAATCCCCCAACACTCTGAAATACTTTATTTATCTGACAAAAATACATTATATTTGCAGTTATATAAAATATTTCTATCAGAGTAAACATACAAGGAAAGTCAATTCCAAACACATCACGAAGAAGATATGATACAGGAATAAGGAAAATACAAGCAGGTTGGGTTACATTTTAACAAGAGTTCCGAGAAAATACACACTAGATATTTTACAATAATAATTATATGTTATGCGATATTTACTTGGTTTCGAAACACCTTCATAAACATCAACATAATAATTGAACTCCTTTGCAGTAAAGAAGATCAGGTAAACAAAATTTCAATATTAAAATATACAAAGTATGAGAGATATTTGTTACTGAGTTAATCAAAAAGGTTATCTAAATACTGAACATGAATCGAACCTGCAAGAACTTTCCCCATAACCTCGAATGGCCAAGCTCAAAGAGTAACATTATAGATACAAAAAATGTATCAAAATTAAATCTTTACATATTTCAATAACATATTTACACAATAAAACCACAAAACGAATTTACAAGTGTAAAAATAATTAAGAATAGGGACAAACAAACATGAAAAAAAGTCAAGCAACCTATACGAGTACACATGTACAAAGAGTCAACTTAAGAAAGGAAAATAAGTGAATAAAGGTATTATCATTCAGATCAGTTAATAAATTCTCAGGCTATTTTAAAATATGTGATTTTAATTTAAGATTTATTTAGAAATTTTCAAGAAGATTATTTAACCAAAGGTTTTTCGAGCTATTTGAGGGATATTTAAGTTGATAGATGCAACAGAATACGTAGTGATCTGTCTATCCAACTGTACCATTCACAAGGACAGTAAGGGTCAACTTAACATATTTTATTTTTAATTTACTATTGATTATGTATAAATAAGCGGAGAATGGGCCATGGTTACTTAAAAAAATTGAGTTATTGATCGAGAAAAATAGTTAATATTAATGTTTGCTTTTGGTAAGTAATATCTGGCCCTTAATCCTGAGTTATAGTTAGTCCAATAAACCTCCCAGATCATTAGAAAATTCTGAGATAAAAGTTTGAGAACGTAGATGCGTGAGTTGGGAATACTCATCTTACCACAAGATGCTACCAACTTAGCAAACAAATCCCTTGTGAATTTCATTTTTAATAAAATCACAATGGGCCTAAACCCAATATGTAATGAAATTTTTTTCATAAATGTGCAGTTTTGTTCTTATATTTTTTAAGTATTTCGATTTATTTTTGATATTTTTGTAAGAATGAAATGGACGAAAGACTATCTGTGTAAACATTGATTTTTATATTATTAGATACTGTTCACAACAGAAGGTGAAACTTATAGTTAAAAGCTCCACCTGAAAGACAGTATTAAAATGCTGTAGCTCATAGGTGTAGATTTTGTACATAGGTGTAGGGAACCTCTATAAAAGATGCCCACTGAGCATTCAGTCTCGAAATCGACCTGGAATCTGACTGTATACACCTCCTTCTCAGTGAGACCCTCGAAAGATTTAAGATCAAGGATTCTATATTGAGATTTGTTGATTTCAAAGGTATATCAGAATTTAAAGATGAGGGGTTTATTACACATGAGTAGGTTGGATTTCTTAGTTTCTAGATTTTAGATTTTAAGTATTGTTGATATTACTCGTAGTGTGAAATGAACGAATGGTATACCAGTAATAACTTGAAGCGCATTCTTATGATAAATTTCAGAAATTTCTACAGTATAAATTCTTTGAATTTAGTTTAATTTTTGAATTTGATAAAAAAATGGGTAATCCATCTCACACTCTCCTACCATAACTGGTTCCATGACTGTGAGATACAGGGTTTTCAAAATTTTATTATAATTGGGATAAAGTTTTATTCTGGTAATATTATTTACGTGTATAGTCACATTATAAATTTTTTCTTTCAAGTAAAGTATATTAGGAGATCAGAAAAGCATGTTATTAATCCTTATTTCAACATATTAAAATTTTTTAACAACCTTGATTGAATTATTGTTGATTTTAAGTATTGGATTTCTATTACAGACTGTAATACCACGTTACCCATGGTTATGGGTTGAAGGGTATCTGTAGACATGTCCATGCGGTTTTTCTATTGAGATTATTTGTTTTAAGTCAAATACTTGTTTAAATATTAAATTGTTAATTTCATTCGTATTGATTTCTAACTTGTATCTGGTTATTACTGTTAGTCCCTAAGTTATGGATTTTAATAGAAGTAATGGTGCTTTCGCGAAAGTCAAATTGGTATTTATGTATAATGTTATTGTTATTAGGCCCTGTATTTAATTTGTTAAGATTATTATTTTTAAAATTCTAAATCTTTATAACAAATTTCTTCCCTTCCAAATTACGAGGCTGGTTAAAAATACTTCTATTTGAAAACAGATTGGTATCATTAAGGTAAATTGTTGTTACCATTGGGTACTGCCCTCTGTTAAAAGGAAACGAATCAAATTTGTTATTGATTCATAACTTAGTTTTGATTTGGAAATCATTTGGTGCCAAATAAGAATTTTATTCCTACCACGTTGAGTTGTCGATAACAATTTGCCTCGTGTTGTCACCGTTGGTGAGACCTGGATTCATCATTAAGCCCCAGAAATTAAGCAAAAATCAAAATGTTGGGTTGCTTCCGGTGAATCTCTTCCATCAAAGGTGGAAATGGTCTCATCGGAAAAGTTATGACGAAGAATTTTTGTGAAGCTAACGGTGTCATGATTATGAATACGAGTAACAAGACTTAAACAGCTGTCTAGTGAGTCATGATACTTATTAAAAATAAACCATTTCTGATGATACAAGCATCATCTTGTGAATTTTCTAAGTACTTATTGAACGACTCTCGTAATATAAAGAAGGCCAAATTAAATCTGTTGCTAAAACTATTTAGGGCTATTGGGGATTAATCTTGTAATTTTGAATTTCGGTCAAGTGTCGGAGATGACACCTGAGCTGGTACTACCCTCTTGGAGCTTCCTCATCTCGTTAATGTGAAGATTTAAAATCTCGACTGATTTGATGTGCATCAGCCCTGCTACACGGCGGATCTTTAGCAACAATTGCCCTAAAAAAACTTTTAAGGGAACGCCTGACAAAACTCTACCTAGCATATAACACCCACATTTGCGATCAAAAATAAGTGCTTTTGTTGAATTAAATATATAAACAGATAACAAAAAGAATAATAAATAAATTATACAACATCAGAGTTAATTCAGCAAAGGCATTCCTTTTTGAATATATGAAAGAAAAAAGAATGTAATCCTTAATTTTGAGTCAAGGTACGTTTTTATTAGGTATTGGGTAGTTGATTATATGCAATCTGGTTTAATCACACTGTTATAGCTATATGGTAAGAAAAAACGTGTGTTAAAAATCTGAACCATGTTTAACGCTGATTAAGTGCTCCCATTGAGATAAGACTTAATTCCTGCTACGTGGAATTTAAGTCTTTCGTTATTAGTGTTTATAATATAAGAATAAGAATCATCTCATAAAATTAACAGAGTGGCATAGTTTAAAATTTTGATTCAAGTTTCTGAAGTGGCCGCTGTACCGAATAGTTACAGTTGCAAGCTCGCGGCTGGCGTTGCTTTCGTCGAGGAATGGTTTCGAGCCCAAGATTCGAATCCCCAAAGACCCGTCATATAGTGGGGCTGATGCGCATTAAATCCGGTCGAGGTCACAAGTCCACCCGTAGTATGGCGTGGAAGTTTGTTGAGGGAGGTGCCACCCTCGCCCTCACACTCATCACTTGATTGAGGCTCAACATTACGAGGTCCGTCACCAATAGCCCTCGTGTTACTTCTCAATGAAATGTTAATGAACAACCACTCACATTCAAGTTTCTGTAATATATAAAATTTCACAAATTTCCAATTTCTCTAATGTGAATATGAATTTTAAAAAAGAAACTCAGCACTATAATAAAATATATAATTTCGGCCATTAAAATTACTGATAAAATTCTGATTAAGTACAAAAAAATGTTAGGAACATTTAATATTTAATTTTGCAGTTCGTGTACTTTTGAGAAGGAGTTTGGCTTAAAATACGATAATTATGTTATATGGATTTTAATGAAGAGTATGATAAAATTGCGCTTATATGATAAACTGCTCATGAGGAACTGTATATCAGCACTTTCAAAGACTTTGAATATATTTACTTGAATGGGGCAAGCTACATAAGAAGTAGAAGAATAATGTCCTAGACTATTCGAAGAAAAAAGGTTTACGGGACAACGGAATTCCCCAAGGTGCTCTAACTCATCGAATGATCTCAAAGTAGAGCAATTTTATGAGTGGGAACTCAATTCGCTTTTTCCGTCCGACGCTGTTGTACCGACAAATTCGTTAAGGCCCAAAAAGTTTTTATAACGTTGTCCTAGAATTAAATGTGGGAAAATGAAATAAACCCTCATTAAAGAAGCTGTACAATATGAAAGATAATTTTTAAGAAAGAAAAGATGTGGACAAATGAAAAGGTTTGTATTTTCCACAGAAAAAAACGATTAAATAATATGGTCCGGGCAGCTGGATATATTATCACAATTCTGAGAAGGAAGTGTATGTTCTTTGGTGACGAAACATGTCTTTAGGCTCACTAATGATCTGGACAGCCGTAGATATAAAAGGACAAAAGGGAGCATTATTTTTCTGTCCATAAGAAATAAAACCTCAAGTATATCTTGACTTTCTAAAGTGAGTTTTACGATGAAAAACTTTTTTCATCGAGGAAATGGAAATGTTTTCTTCAATAAGAAAGTTGTTATACAATAATAGAAAGCTTAGAATATAGTTTAATTAAAAAAAGGAAAAATTTCAAACTGATAGAATACAATTTAATGTAAACAATTCAAGCAGAGAAGAATAAATTGAATTAAATCAGAGTAAAAATAAAAATTAGATTTAAAATTATTTTTATACCACCTAAGGCATAGAAATAAACTCACTTGGTTAATTTTTATATGGTTAAACTTTGTAGAGCTTAAAAACTTTGAGAACATTGCATAAAATGTTCTATGATTATGAAATACTTTACAAAATAGGGAAACTCAATTTTTAACGTGATATTCTGTGAAAGTCAGAACTCATGTATCATATTCTTCAGAAGACTGTGTATTAGAATTACTAGGCATGAAAGCTATGAAACTGAGTTCATTTGAACTAACTAACCAATCACCTTCTGAACAATTAAGTTCCGAATAATGAGCTTTCTAATTTTTGTTTTGTGGCTGCGATAGCTTAGTAATAATAATCGCAGAATCTTAGCCAGTGTTGTTTTTCTCAAATATAGGCTAGATTTCTGATGCCACTAAAGACCTGCCATAAAATGGGAATGATGCACGTTAAATCTGATCGAGATCTCAAATTCTCCGTGGTGTGGAAGTTTGTAGAAAGAGGTGACAGTTCAGATGTTGTCTTCAGCACTTGACCGAGGTTCAAAATTACCTCGGTTATTGGTTCAAGCCTTTAACCAATAGCCCTCGTGTTGCTTCCCAGTTCGATGTTAATACAGCGATCCCATTATATCTAATTTTTATTTGAATACTTATTGGTGTCTTAGGAATTGAAAATCAAAAATATTATTTTAATTAATCTCAAGGAGATATTTCAATCTTCCGCAAACACAAGCGACACAATTGCATGAAATATCGCAATAATATTAACTAGCTTTCTGAATTGTTCTGTGAACTATATAAAGAATGACTCTCTTGCTCTAGTACTAAAAAAATCTAAAGATCAATACCACATGACCAAAAAGCATTTCTTAAAATTAAAATATCTATGTAATGTACTGAGCATTTTCTGAAAGGAATTTTCCATGGGGAAGACATAGTCTCTTTTAGGAGCATATTTTTTAAGATTTTAATTTCTTATGTATACGTAGCATTTACGAAGGAGATAGCTTTTTTTTCCTTTTGAAAAGTCAACATCTGAAGAACTAACTCAAAATAAATAAATAAATAAATTTTGAATGAATGCAGAAAATATGCAGAAAAGTCACCTTTAATGAAGGATGTGTTAACGTTGTCTTTTGATTCTTAGTTTTTTCCCCTGCAATATATCAACAGAAAAGCATTTTTAAATTAGTGAGAAAAAATTATCTCTCAATCTAGCCTACATCACGCATATTGAACTAAAAACAAGTTTTAGTAAAAACGCAGTGAGAAGACAACTTATCACATAAGAGACTATTACGAATTATATTAGTCCTTCTTAAAGTCTGTTAGTAATAATCTGTTATATAGGTTAAGAAACTGTAAGTTTATCTGCAGAAAGGAAATACAGTATTTCATCTCATACAGACAGAGAGTTTCTAAGAATTTTTTTTCTTATAAAATTTCAAATACCATAAATTACATTTTACAATTAGTACAGTATTTTTGACGGTAATAATATCTCTCTAGTTATGTTTTGCTAAAATTCAATTAAAACCTTAAATGACATATCCGACGTTTTAAAAGTTATCGTTTAAAAACCAAGCATTTTTATCTGCATTAAAAGTAAAATTTTCTGAGGAAAACTACAGAGAGTTAAAAGATAATTACATTTTGAAGTCAGACCTTGCCTTGCGAAGGTTGTTTTAGTTGAAATTTCGCTTGTTTAAGAATTTAACTAGCTTCGGATTTTCAGCACATGGGTATGCTTCCGTTAATAATGTGTCTTAATTGGACTCATTAGGTTCCATTCACAGACATCTTACGCACCGTTAAACAGACCTGATTCTTCGTGAATTATGTAAACACGTTTATCCAAAAGATTTCCACTGGTAAATTAAATCTTCTTAATTAGCATTTAAAGATAGTAAGATTTAGTTTATTTTATGCGTTGATAAGTGATGCATAAAATAACGCCATGTCCAGTTACGCTATCTTTTCCAAAAAGCTCTCGACAACGTACGCGGAATATGATAGAAATGTTAAAAGACAGAATTAGATAGTAACAATTTTGTTCCATAACATCATTCAAAAATAACCTAAATATTGCATGAATAGATTCATATGCGTATGTATAGAAAGAATATTCGTGTAGTTAATATTTATTACGAAGATGTTTAGAAAATCGCTTTTGAGCATTTTGATAAATCTCAGTAATTATGCATGAGGATATAAAAATATATAAACACATTTATCCAAAAGATTTCTTTCGGTAAATTAAATTTTCTTAATAAGCATTTAAAGATATAAAGATTTAACTTAATTTATACGATTATAAGTGATGCGTAAAATAATGTCATGTCTAGTTATGCATTATTATGCACTAAATATTGTATGAAGAGGTTAACACACACACACGCGCGCGCGCGCGTGTTTGTGCGTATGTGTGTTTGTAAAGAATATTCGCATGAAGTTAATATTTATTACGAGAGAAGATCCTCAGAAAATCGCTTTTGAGCATTTTAATAAATCTCAGTAATTATACATGAGGATATAACGAGATTTATGTAGATAAATACAGACACCTCAAAATGAATATAATGTGAGATAATTACTGCCGCTTTTATTGCAGTAATATGCACTGACCAACAACTGTTATCAAGAATATTTTCCGAGACAGTGAGGAATTATTTTAATTTACCACTTTGCATTAACACTTACGTATTTCTTCTCAAATATGCTTAGAAGTAATCTTATTGCTTATTTTTAATTAAGTAAAGGATAATAAAAAATAGTATTTATACATTTTCTGTTCTTATGATGATTTAAATGTCTGCGTTCTGAACTTTATATTTCTGAAATGATTATCATTATAAAACTAGTTTATTTGTTAGTCTAAGATATTATGAAAATAAGATTTATAGACTTAAATGTTTTAAACTATAGCATACTATAACACAAACAAGTACAATGGTTTTTTACTATTTTTTATATATTTTAAGGAAGTTATTTTGAATCATTGGGATTTTATTCTATTATAAATTCCATTTATAGAAGATAGCGGCTTCAAAATACTATGAGAAGAAATAATGAATTTATATCTTGTTTAAATTTGAAATGTTTTGTATTGGCTTTTTAATAATTCATCTGAAAGACATTTTTTTTTACCATGAAATATAACTTTATATTTGACTTCTGCAATTCATTCTCTCACCAAAATTTTTGTCAGCAGCCTGATGATGCCAATGCAATATTTACAGTTTCGTTTTTTATTCAAGACGGGTTTATCTTGTTTTCTGGTTCTAGAACTTTAGTTTTGTGGTTATTTGCAGAAGAGAAATGTAAGAATCTCTTAAGTTCTACAGAAAAAAATGGTATTATTTTCGTGTTTTTTAAGAAAAAGTTCGCCTATAGGGGAAGTAATAGGTATTGGTTGAAAATGTTCGTGACTGAACTTAAGAATCATTCGTCTTGAGAGATAAAAAAGGAAAAAAATATCTCAAATAACTTTTCCAGATTCTTCAGTCTCCTAAAAATTGCAACTACTTTTTGTAGAGTTTTTTGTTGAAGAATTTCACGAATTCTGCTTACTTAATTTCTATAGATATAAGCAATTAAAAATATGTAATTTAAATATCATTAAGATAAATTTATTGTTTATATATAATGATAAAAATTAAAAAAAAAATGATTAGCTTGTTACATCTTGGAGGGAATGCTTATTACATACTGATAGATACAAATCTAAACTTACATCACCCTTCGGTTTCTATACTAATTTCTATTTGAAGCAAAACATCTGTTTCATGTTTGGTAAGAATGAATATTAAATAATCATTATAGATAAAAAAAAAACATTTATAGAGGCTATATACACGGTATCCTTTTCCAAAAACTTTTATCGGTGACTTTAATACTAGGAGTTATTAATGATTTGCTTTCAGATTACATTATTAAATTGATTCTTGAAAAAATATCAATTTGGCAAACTATTACTTTAAAAATTTATAAAATTTTAAAATTTTAAATTAAAAAAACTTATAAAATGCTTAATTCTCAATATTTACAGTTATTTTAAGTAAATTATTCTTCTTGTATTAATAGAAATAAATATCAGTATGGAATTGAAAATCTGACTTTTTTGTTTTGTGATGAATTTTTATATTTTTTGTAGCTAAGCCTAATAAAAAAAAAAAGAAAATTTTTAAAACTTTAACTTTGGCATTTTTTTAAAGAAATAACTCGAGCTCTTAAATATAAATCCATACTAACGTTTATAGTACACATATAGGAAAAACTAGCCCCCCCCCCCAGCTGTCGTATTTTGAGAATGACTAAACTTTCCAAGCTTTCCAAACATATGAGCCTCTGAAAAATGGGGGGAAATTCGATATCTTATCATTTTTTGGGTACTATGTAGCCTTAAAATATTCTGTTTAAAATACATGAGGTTCGGTAAATTAAAAGAAATATTTTTAAAAAGTGGATGGAATGTGCAGAAGCTTCTTCGCATTAAAGGCAACAAATGTTAGTAATACATAATGTTTTTGTTGTTTTACTCTGCATTAAAAATTTTTGTTGGGCATTAATAAAAAGAAACTTTTTCTCTTTCACTCAGTCTTATGAACAAATTAATCTGGGATACAGGAAGCATTCTACGCGCGTTGTAAGTAAAAATGTACTAGATCTTAGTTTTTTGTTTTTCAACAGGAATTTCTCAATAAAAAATTTATATTCTTAAGCGAAATTAAAGTATCTGTTTCAAGTACGCAGAGAAATTCCGGGAACATTTATTCAACTGAATGTTTTAAATTATTCTTAGAATTACCATAAGTTTAATTGAAAGTGTTAAAATTTTTAGTAAAACTTTTTTAAAAAAATGAATTCAATTAAATAATAAATGGAGTCCTCAACTATTTTAAATTTAAGTGCAAAATAATATGTAACAAAAATCAGTTTTCATGCATACATAATATACTTTAAAGTTATGAAAATGTTATGAACTTAGATGAAATTTTTAGTTTCTTAAGATTTTAAAATTTGATATACTAGTCTAGAAAAACATACACTTTATTCGCTATCATAAACTCATTCTGGTTTGTTTTTTATGAAATACACCAGTCCAGAAAATGAAAACACACATCAAAATTATTTTCTTTTTGTGTAGGCGTTTTTATGTAAATGTCTTTTGTTAGAGTTTCTTGAAAAAAATACTTTTTTTCTGTAGACATTCATCATCTCAAAAGAAACTGATGAAGGCTTGATCTTCATAAAGGACATTCGAAAATTCATTCGATGCAGATGTAACAGACTTCATGAACAAAATTTGCTTAGTATGAGTTTTCGTAGAAATCTTTGACAGAATACTTTTGCACGAGTTGTTTTCACCAACCAGTTTCTCATAATTCTTCTATAATATGATATAAAATATGTATTGGTATAATCCAGAATCCATATATTAGAGATCGTATGAAGTCTCGAGAACGTTGTTATGATATTTGAAAGCAGTCAGAAGCAGATATAGGATGATATTTTACATTTTTCGATGATAAGATCTTATAAATTTACATGTCAGCGATTGATTCTTCAGTGTCAACTCGAGAAAAAGAGTAAAAGTTGATAGGATTTTGTATGAATCAATAAGAAAATCAAATTTCTTTCTAAAGGTTTTTATTCTGATTTAATCTTTATAGATACAAAAATATGAGATAATTTGCATAAATTAAAATTCCGTTTTGACTTGTTGTTAGTTTTGTTTCAGCTGAAAATATTTCGAAGGTATGGGAAGCTATTAAGGATCTTACCCCTATCAATCAATTTAGGAAGACAGATAACAAGATTTTTGTATAAGTTGTTCAATCCGATAAATTTTGGAACATCAGTTCTCAGGAAATTAATTATTGTATTCTTATAAATTGTGCTTAATGATTTTTTTTTAAAATTCAGTGGATAGTTCATCCTGGTGAAAACTTTCCAGTGTTTTTTTTATAAAATGTATAACATGATTAATAATTCATTCTTCAAGATATGTTTATTTTTGTATTATATCTTCTAGGTTTATACTATCATAGCAGATCCTAGTGGCAATGTTCATGACTTCCACAGTTCTGGATTTACAAGTTCAGCCGTTAGTCAGAGTTCCGAGCATTCATGAAGTGCAATAGGAGCTGTTACAAGTTAAATAGTTTTTAAATCCTCACATGATGGACGGTTTTGATTAATTGATTGTTTATTGACATCGCATTTAGAAGCCATACAAGGGCCATTTGCGACGGACTATATAATTCTGTCCTGTGATCAAGTGACAATTACGACCCTTTCCTTACTTCCACACCTCTCCAACGTGATAGATTTGACCTTTGGCAGATTTGTGTAGTCACCGTACTGACGCTGCCGTCATGTAAATTGGATTGACTGTTGTCACAACTTTGATTCAATCAAGTTAAGTACTTTTGAAGTTACTTGGTATTTAAGGACGAACTGCAGAGTTAATTTTATATTCCTCATTATTTTGATTTCTTACCGGAGTTGACTTGCTATTATATGATTTCACTTGTGTCTTTTTGTTAAGTTCCTTGTTTTACTAAATGGTTTCGTTAACGTTAAATTGTATATTCTTTTTATGGAGGACCATTTATACTAACGCTCTTTTTTTGATAATATGGAGTGTAATGTATTATGATTTATCTCCCGTCCGGTATTTGATGTCTTAGAGATCTCTAATACCTCTCCACAGGTATAACGGGCATCATCCCGTTATTAGTAGGGTCTTTAGTGGCACCATGACTCAAACCCACGACTAGACAGAAGCAACGCCGGTTTCGAACTCGCAGACTACTTGTCTTGGGTACTACTTGATTCCATATGATAGACAGGGAACACAGGAGAGTCAAATAAATTTGTGAGGTCTATCACCATTACCTCTTTTGTCTCTCAAGAATTAACTTTGGTACAAAATCTTTCAAAATCTGACTTTGACTACATATAATCTGAAGTAAAACATTGTAAGCATTGTATCGACAGTTACTTAAGATATAAGATTTTTATTAAATAATCTTGTTATTCCGAGTTCAACACAGTTAATACAATTTAATGTTAATTTAAATTTTTGCATATCCTGCAATTTTACATTTATTCTCATTCATTTGAAGCAAAACGATCCAAAAAGTACTACCGTAAAATCGTTGTGTTCCATTTTGAGTACTTTTAGCTTTATTTTCTAATTTAAGGTATCCAACCTATGTTAATGCACTTCAATGTAATAAAATTGAAACAACTACCGCATATTTATTGTTGATAAGATGATTGTAGAATTATAAATAAAAGTCTCCAAAATCAGTAGTCGTCTTATAGAACAGGTACAAAAAGAATTAGATTGAAATTTATATGAATGTAAACCACTATAAAATAAAACAAATCATTCACCAATGTATTTAAAATCTTGTAAAATTCTCACATTCATCATCTAAGACAAATAGAGTTTCAAGTACATCTTCACTTTCGTTGTTTAGAAGCTCATCATATGAATTCCATTATGTACTTAGCCCGTTGATTTATAAAAACTCGTAATTTTATGGTCAACATCTTGAAATCTCAGCACAATTTTTTGTTTCCTGTCGTTTAATCAAATTTTTTTCCGTTCATTAATGCACTAACCTACAGCTGCTTTAAATTTCCCCCCTTTGTTCTGGATTGGCCCGTTCCCACTTCATTGCATAAGCCCTAATCATATGTTTTGTTACAACACAATTCTACCTCTGTTGCTGTACTCATTCTATAACATTATTACCTCTCATTCTATATTATTATTACCTCATTATTCCTCTCTCATTGAACCTTTTTTCAATGGTATTGTCTTAATAGAATCTTCATTCTTTCTCCAATCTTTCACAACTTCTCTTATATCGAAAATCTTTTCTGCAGCCCCTTTGTTCGATTCTTAAGCCTGTTTTATAACTTTTAACTTGAAGCTTGCTTCGTATTTCATTTTCTTCGTTGGTTCCATAATTTGGCTCGCATTTTACAAATTTTACACTTACAGGGAAAGTTGTTTGAACACACGACACAATATGCAACGAAACTTGTTAGAAATACGCATGAGTTCGTGATATAGCACTTTCTTTTTTAAACTGTGTTACCAAATGCAAAATAATCAAATTTGTTCCAGATGATAATCTTTGATCTAAACTAAATTCATAGGCCATTATTATTTTAGGAGTCGTCTTCTGGAATAGATATTTGCTAAAACTATAAGACTTAGACGCAAATTTACACTTTGTCTTATCTGAAGGTCTTCTGATCTGCGGAAATATACGGTACTTATCTCTCTCTCTGTCTCGCTCAGCATAATAATGTTATCTTTACGAGTTAGTTAATTTTTAGTATAATGATAGCATCTTCGTCAGACATTGTTTCAATTTGAATTTGAAACCTTAATTTAATATTATTTTCACATTCTGTTCCAGAGAAGAACTAATTGCAAACTGGTTATGGTACTTTAAATTAATTTATGACTATCAGCGTGAAGAGACATAAAAAAAACCCCATGACATGTCAATAATTTAAAGGATTTCTCTCATTAAATAAGCTCCATCAGATATCATTTGATGCTTGCTATACATTATAGCAATATGTAAGGGTACCATTTATTTGTTTAAAACGTATCTTCTCATTAGTATTTATTAAATAGGGCATTCTGCTATGCATTTTTTGAAAGTACTTAAGTTTATAATCTTTTTATTTAAATATATTTCAAAATGACATCTTTTAATTAAAACTGGCACTACACCTCGATTCTAACAATGTGTAGTTTGTGTACAATATATAATTTTAATTTTATGAATCTTTTTTTTTTGTTATTGAAATAACAGCTCATAATTATTTTTGTAATTTATTGTAATACATGTATGCATTTGTAAGCAAATGTAAATGTGTTTGTTAATGGAACGTTTTGAATAAGGTACGCAATCATGCGATATGAATTTGTAGTATATGTGATTAATTATATTAGGATAATCGATGACTGTAATATGGGACTAAACAGTTATTGATGATACCGACAAATAATCTTATACATTGACAATTACTTCATGTGATGAGCAATTAATTAGAAGGATTCAGTTAAGTGTTGAATGTTTGGATTAGAACAAGTGTGAATTGAATTGATGAATGATTAATGGTCTCTTAGATGAGTTACAGTTAGAACGACAAAACTTAAGAAATAGACCAGTTTCGGAATACTTCTCATGGTATATTTTCATCAGATTCAATCAATATGTTAAAAAATACTTCATTTCCCTTTAATATGCTATTAGTATTAGTAATAATAGAGTTAAACAGGAATTTCACTAATTTTGCTTATGTTTGGCCATTTATGTATTTGTCTAATGAATAGATTTGTAATAATAATGGCTTTAATTGTGTGGTGTGTATGTTTGTTAGATAAATTGGTTTTAAAATTTCGACATCCTTATGGCTTGTCAAAAAATTTAAATTGTTCTTTTTTCTCCTTTATTATTTGAAACAAGTTTTTTCAACTGACTAAGAAAATCTGAAGCTCATATTTAAGGAACGATGTTTATTAAAATACAATCAAGAATATTTTACAAGAAAAAAACTATACTGCTTAAAATTATTAAAACTGACAACAATTTTACGAAATAAATGTCCTAAAACATGTTTTAAATAATTTTCTTTATTTTTATATATATTTGTATTACATATTAATCCTTTAAAATTTGTCTTGCAATAAATAATCACACTAAGCAAATACCAATTTTAAATTTCCGATACAAGAAAATGAAATAATAAACGAAAGGTATTTTCTTAGTTAAGTTTTTTTTTTTAAAAAAATGCTTAAGTCTTCTATTTTGTTTTATTTCTAGAGGTGATATACAATTTTAATGCATTAAGATAGAGAAATATATATTTATTTCACAGAATTTAAACTTCACATGAATTGAAAAACTTTAAAGTAAACACACGTGAAGTACAATTCTTAGGGTGACTGAATACGAATTTTAATTCTTTTGGTAAAAATATACATACTATATGCAATTACATGCATCATTAAACAGTTCTTCAAATCACACGTTTATCACCTGTTTCCTCATTTTACATCCTATTTTAAACATTCTTATTTAGATTGCTTGGATTTTCATTTTAAACGTATTTTTCACTTTTGAATCATTTAAGGGCTGCAAATTATTATTTTTTCTAATGTAACTCACAATAATTATGCTTTTCATCTTGTGTTAAAAGAAATGAAAATGAATTGTCTTTTTTTCTGCAAAAAATAAAATTTGTTTCTTATTTTATGAAATTTTTTCAAGATACCAGCCAATTTTTTTGAAAATTCTTTTATACCAATCAATTTTCATATATTTTTTAAATAAGTATCAAGTGTAAGCGAAATGCTTAAAATTATAAGGAAAATATTCATCACATAATAGTTAACCATTTTTGGAACGATACTTAATATCCCCCCTCTGCAAAGTTTTTTAAGGATGCAATTCATTTTTCTGCTACTTGCTGAAGAAACTTAAATTGACCATTTTTCATCTACATAAAAAATTATTTTTATTTAAAAGTAAAATTAATCATTGTACTTTATTCCCTCGTCATATTTATAGAGATAAAATAAAAGTCAATTCTCTGTCGTTATAATATAACAGCAATTTTTTTTTTCGCACCAAAGATTTTTCTTTTCCTCTAAAAGCTTTGGTAGCGTTTGTTAAAAATAACTCCAGAATGCGTTAATTTTTTTCTATGTCTCTGTCTGAAGCTAAAAGTGGCCACGTATGCTCTTAAAAACTAGAATGAAACTAGAAAGCGTCAAAAAGGTGTTTATATTTTTTAAGAAATAAGATTTCTTCTGCTTACAACTGCCTCCCTTCGCCTCGTCATTTTCACTGGGTATACAGAAAAAACACCTGTCTTCTACAATAAAGAAGTAAAAATTTCCGCTTTTTACATTAAATTTAATGTAACATTTTAGCTGTCTGAATAGAACTTCTTTCTTCCGCTACTTCTTATTCTAATGCATCTTTTCTTTTTTTTTTATTTTTACTTTAGCATATTTGTGAAAACTTACAGTTTGTGTGTGTGAGAAAGATATTAAACAGAGCTTTGGTATCCATTTTCTAGAGACTTTAAAATGGAGCCCAGTAGGAATAACTGTTTAATGCTTAGTCACATAAACTTAAAGATCCCACTGTTGTTTTATTTTTATTACCTTAGTGTTAAATATTCATATTTAAGCTTTTATAATTACCCTAACTTCCAAGAATATACATCCACATTTCTGAAACATGCGAACGAATTTCCTTAAAAGTTGCAATTGTTTCTCGGGTGTCACAGTAGTATGAAAGGTATGTTCATGACATCATTTGAAATTAAATTCTTTTATCATTGTAGAATAATTATTACTAAGCATTTGATATACGAGTCAATTATGTACACAAAAATAATAATTATCAAGTACAGATGTAATTCATTAACTGTTTTGTGTAAATTTAATTTTCTTCTTTTTTTCAGTTGTTTGTCAGGTCTTAAGTTTTAGTTTTATTTATATTAGCTCTGGTTACAAACCTTTCGCTTAGGTAATTACAATTACTTAACTATATTTTGTATTGTCATTTATGTGCATATTATTTTCAAAACTATTATTTAATTTTAAAAGCATATTAATAATATTACAATGTTATCTCAACTTGCTATTTTTTCGTATTTTTTTATTTCGAATTAAAGTTGTATTACAATTATGCTAAGGGCTTTTGGTAACAAATCCCATAACTAAGGGCCAGTCAACTAACGGAATCGACACTCGAACTTCTCATTTTAACACTACCTCACATTCCTAATTTTCATACTACGCCCCTTCAAGAATTAATTCCATTTAACACACAGAAACTAAATTTTGGTTAAAAATAAGAGCTTAAGCGAACTTTTCCAAAACGGGTATCGCCTTCGACAAACCTTGCAGCCATAGATACAAGACACCGTGACTCATCAACTTCATATAATAGAAATATTGTTTTTGAAAGAATTTTATGTGCCCTAATAATCTAGAGGCAATTGCAGGAAAATAATTTTAGTTATAAAGCTCTTTTTGCACTAATTTATTTCAATTTTTTAAATTTTAACTGAGTAATTTTGGTAGGCCATTTTAAAAGTAAGCATTTGAAAACATTTTGATGGAACTGAAAGGATGCATTAGAAACTTAATTAACTATAATCCCAACTTCTCTGTTTTCAGACGTATAGTATGAGAATAGAAACTGTTTCTTTTTTTAAATCTAGTTTGACGATATTTATCAGATTTTTTTTCGAATTTATAATCCTTAAAATTCCCTAATCATTAACTGTATTTAAATAATTAATCTATAATATCATTATTTGTATATTTCCTTCATGAAACAGGAAATATAAGAACTAACATTTTCATGTCATTTAATTTCTTTTGAGACACAACGCTTAAAGCACAAATTATCAATTTTTAAGTGGTACTTTATGAGTTACTTTATTTAAAATTCTTATAAAAGTTACTGTATCCCGGGGGTCATGGATTCAAACTTCTATATCAGTGGTGTTACAGTCTAGCCTCAGTTTTGAGAACTGATTTCACTAAAGACGCATCGTGTGGATTATGATTGTATACTAATGTCGCACTAGAAGCAACATGAGGGCTATTGGCGAAGAACCTCATAATTTTGAGCCTCGAACAAGTGATTAGGATGACACCTGAGCTACCATCTTTCTCTCCAAACTTCCATACCACACATTCGGGAGGACTTGGGGCTTCGACCAGATTTAACGTGCATTAGCCCCGCTACACGGCGGTTCCTTAATGACATTATGGCTCGAACCCACGACTAGACGAAAACAACACCGGTCGCGAGTCTGCGAACATGACCACTCGCTACTGCGGACCCCTCTTTGTGTGGAATAACAACTAATGCTGTATGTTAAATGGAACTGTGCTTCTAAGACCTTCCGTAGTATAAGAGAGAAATTAAGGAGAGTGAATGACTGAAAGTCCACCTCGTCACTTGTTTATGAGTCAAAATTATGAGGTCAATTAAATGCTTACGCATGTAAGCTGTGTATATCTTCTAGTGTAGATGTTAATTCAAACCGATAAGCTTAGAAATATGATGTGAATAATATTTTTAACAGGAAAGCAAAGTACTTTACACGTCAAAACCATACTCCTATGTATATGTCTTAGTAAAATAATCATAAGATGAAAAAATAAAAAAATATATCTGTACTGGTTTTTTTTAAAAAGCTAATAGTCGAAACAGCCTGAAAAGATAATAATGTAGCTCCAGTAAAAGCTACTTCTGAAAAATTTATTTTACGTCACAGATTTGCATATATATATATATATATATATATATATATATATATATATATATATATTTGGAATCAATTTAAATTTAAAATTCTATAATTAGTTTAGTAGAGGCTTGATTGAAAAGCAATGCCTCCTTGGCTATAACGTTTTCATTTGTTATCCTATTTTCACAGCTCTTGTTCTTGAAAGCTATCCGCTGTATAATGCATTATTATTCTTTTTTTTTTTCACACAGTCTTAATTCCTTTCTTCGCATTTACACCAAAGTGTGACTAATCGGACAAACTGGGAGGAGAAGAATTCCTGTTGTCGTTATCGACTCTAGGTTATAATAGTAAGTTTCCCCTCGTCTTCGGAACCCTTAAGCTGCTAGTTAATTTTTGGACTGAAGTGAAAGTTGTAATATGTAATGACACCTAGCTGTTTCAAACTCATCTCCATGTGGGTCACCATCTTATTACGTTCTTAGAACACAGAAGGTACTAGGGAACAAAGAAAACAAAAGAATTACATAAGGGTTCATTTAGCTTCCAAATTGTGATGTGTTTCCTTCATTATCAAACTCTACAGCCCTCTTGAAGTCTATTTAAATGTACAATGAAATCAAAACTCCAATTCGGAGATTCGTAAGAGAAGGACAACACATTTTATAATCCATCAAAGAATTTGGAAGATTACTCACTCTCTCTCGAATCCTTCTTAACTTTGTTAATCCTAATTTATGTTCAAATAATAACGTCTTAGCTCACAAAATCACTAATTCTAATTCAAACATTTCTGGATTACAGAAGATTCGATTCTTATTATTCTGATAAGGAGTCCTTTTCTGTATGAACGGTTAATTACGATAATTCATTCCAATGTACAATATCTATCATTTTGTCGTTATTGTTTATCTCCCTCCTCTATCTTTTCCATTCTGTTTTTCATATATATCAGTATCTATATAGTTAAATTCTCTACTCTTCTTAACTTTATCTAATCACATTTCATTTGGTTGGCAAGAAGTTGTAATTGTATACAATTCAAAATTCCGAAAGGTCTCCGAGGTTAGTAAAGAGTAAATCGTGAGTAGCTGAAAGTCAAAGGTAAGATATGAATTCTGAAAATAGGGAATTAAGTAAATAAAATTTATCGCCATGGAGGCATTACTTTACAATAAAAAGATTGATACATTTCAGTAACATTGTCTAATAATATACAAATATTTGTGAGGTATTTTTTTACACTGTTATCAGTTTCTTAACAGTCCAGCTAATTCTCTCTATCTGATTCTTAAGAATACAAAATATACAATTTATTGCTTCAAACTATTTATTAGAATTATAAAAGTAAATGAGAGAAGTAATTCTATTAAATGCTTTCTGTAAATATATATAAAGAACACTCGACCATATCTATTCAGTTTTACAGCATAACATACGAGTAAGAAGAGTAATTTTTTTTAACAGAAAGTGAATAGTCGAGTATAGCGGTTTTCGCACATTTTTTCAATGTATTTCCTGGTCACATCTAAAAGTCTAATGCATTCCCAGGAGTTCTGGTTATGTTTTTGCTGCTGTTACAGATGAATGGACATTTGTTTTATATGAAAAGCGAACAAATACATTGTTTCTTTAATCAGTGGTATATACAACCTTGTGAGAAGAAAGCTTTTTTTACGCTATCACAAATGTGTCAAAGTTAAATATTGATGATGGAGAGTTTGATGTTGAATTATAATGGCGCGAAAGTCAGATGTGGCTATTTTGCGTCACACAAGGTGTAACCGTGATCGAGAGGCTTAAAAAAATTAGATGATAAGAAGGAGGGTTGAAAGTCGAGAAATATCGCTAGGGTATCCCGGGGTCGCGTCACCCGTGTTCATCAACGATAGTAAATCTTGTGAGAAAGGAAAAAGATCAGTAGGGTATCTCGGGTGAGTGATGTTTGTGTTTACCCAAAGAAGGTAAGCCCTTGATGACATTTATTGATAAAGATTGTCATTTTTTGGTATCAACGAGGTAAGTTTAAGAAATATAAGACTGGGAAATAGGAATTAGATAACTCACAATAGTATTGTTAATGGTTTGCTTTACCTCTTTCTAAAAGTTAATGAAATGATGTCCTTTGCATTCCAAAAAATCAATGCCATAACTAACGTCACCAGTGAGATCATTTTCACCTTCTTTGGAGAAACTGGAAGCAATCCATCGTTTTTATCATTTCAGGATTCTCTGTGCATAATGAGATGAACTCGTCTCATTGACTGTGACAACTCGACTTAGCAGAAAATGGTTACCAATCATAACTTATTTATGAATCAGTTTCAAATTTGTTTTGGAGCTTTTTAGCAGATAACAGCACATAATGTTAAAACAAACATGTCTCATCAACGACATACATATATCTTAAGAAATAGATACATTTGTACCCCTCTAGTAACTTCAATATTTAAAAATCATGACATGGAATCACATAGCGCACTCTTTTCATTCAAGTATCTTATAATTAAAAAAAAAACCGTCTCAATAAAAATAATTTTAAATTCTTTTTTTTTTTACTTCTAATGAAGGAAAATATTTTACGGATATAATCATAGTTTTAAAAAGCGTTAAGAAAATTGTTTATTAAATAATAAGAGAATGAACAAACTTAGAATAGTATCTTTTCAATATCTTCATTGGAAATACTGTATTTCATATCATAAATACAATTTTTGTTTTTTTTATATGAATCTAGAGGTAAGCAATGAAGTATTAGCGATGAATTACAAAACTCCGAATCTTAAGATGCAGTTGAATGCAACAAACTGCAGCATGTAATTTTCCACAAAAATATCTCGCAGAATCGAAATTAGATCACACTTACAAATCAAAAGTTTTCTGATTTAGTACCTGACCATCTCTGACATATTTAGTAAAAAATAATTTTTTAGTAGCATAGAAATGGTTAATGTTTTGATAGAATGCCAGTATTGATATATGGGATTCGTGACGACTTTGAAACGTCTTGTAAATATAATTTAGATATTTACGAAAAAATTATAGTAATATCTTAAACTCGAAGGATTATAATTACATCGGTTTCTATCCATAATCAGCTGTTGATAGGGAATGTCTTAATTTTTAGCCATGGCCAGATAACAAAGACTAGCTGGTGCCTCAATCTTTTAATTTCCACCCCACGTCATGTAACATTCAGATGAATTTACCTGGTAACTGTCTTGAACTAGCACTCTATCAGTCTTCATAATGTTACTCTACTCAACATTCTATTGCGCGGCCATAAATATTACGTTTGAATTCATATAAAATGAATAAATAATTTAGCGATAACATTAAAATAATTGAATAACATAAAAAATGTTGTTATTTATAAGAAATACCAAAATTGATCAATATAAAAATAAAGAAAATTAGATTAAAGGGATAAAGATTTTCCAAGAAATTTTTTATCACATTTGACACAATTTTTTGACTTTCGGCATATATGTCAAAAGTATGGTTATTGCAAAGAACATTGTAGTAAACAGAATAAAGATATGACTAGAAACATCCCGGAAATCATTTCGCTCAAAATGTAACAGTATGGCTTTTTCTCCTGAAAAAAAAGTTTTCACTCTAATATAAAATACAACACGTTGTTTGATGTAAATCATGTGTAACACACTAGTCATGTACCATTTATGAAAAACAGGACAATGTTATTGTCTTGGCTTTTGATCTTCACAATGTGTTTTTTTTAGCTCAAATTCATTTATAATACGTATAAAGCTAATTTTTCTACTTTATCAATTCATCTATAATAAATTTTGCCCCTTTCTTAAACAGTGAATGTTCAAATATAATAATTATGGAATTAAAATTATTTATAAATATTTTTAAGATGTAAAAAGCATATATATATATATATATATATATATAGTAGGTCATTTGCTAATTTTCCAATCGATAAGATTGTGATGAAATTGTTTAAAAAAATTTAACTTTATATTAATTCTTTTTTATGATTTGACAGCGGTAGCTTATGGGTCATGATTGCCGACTCGTGGCTGGCAGTTTTCGTTAAGTCGTGGGGTTCGAACCGGATTCGTGTAGCCGGGGCTTATAGAAGTTAAATTTATTGAGGCTCAAAATCTCCCCTTTAGAGTGGCGTGGAAGTCAAGAGAGGGAGGTTCCAACTCAGGTTTCTTCCTTATCACTTGACCGAGGTTCAAAATTATGAAATCCATCGCCAATAGCCCTCGTGTTCCTTCTAGTGCGACGTCAGTAAAACCAAACCAAAACCTCTGTATAATTATTAATCAGATATGTTTCCATGTTTATTACATTTTAGTATGTAGCTTAGTCCTTATTATCTTTAATTTTAATATGCTTTTTTTTCCTTTTAAGCCTTTTTGCATGCTGATTTTTGGAGATAATTTTTTGTGCTTCCTTATTTTGTTCTTATAGCTTGTGAAATCCACTTATTTTATTGTAAAGTAATTGATGTAGAGTTGGTTGGGAACTATAAAACATATTTAACCACTTCTCAATCTAATGCCTAAGACATATAGTTTTAATTACGTTATATGTACATTTTGAATCTGTATCTTGTTTGTTAACATTAATTTTGAAAAAAAAAATATATTTTCTTGTTTCCGAGTTTGATTTTTGTCTGTCTTGTACATCATTATTCTTATAATTTAATAATTATTAAGAATCTTATTACTCCAATGGTTACTGTTCATTATGATTTTGATGTTGTTTGGTAATAGTTTATTTATAGTATATATATATATATATATATATATATATATATATATTATATATATAACATGCTGGCTGACATAGAAAATGCAACACCATCTCATTAACATGCAAACATAAAACTCATCTTTATTAATATGAATATTTTGGAAAATGCATAGCTTAATATGTTATACAGATTATCTGAAATGTAGCTTGATCTCATAGTTACAAAGTATGATAAAAGAGAAGAAAATGGTGAGTAAACGAACAATCTCTACTATCTGTCGCCTAGAAAATGCAGAATTTTGAGAAGTTCTACATTACAGAAGACACATGTGTTGTAAAAAGTGCATTGACGATGACACTGAATGTAGTTCTCTCAAATGGACGATTTTACGATGAGTCAAATTGTAGCCTAACGTACAGCTGGTTAGTCTTACCGCCGTATCGCTACAGGAAAGCACGTAGATGTGTCCACTATGCATAGAATATAGACCATATGGATTGAAGAATGAATTGTGAGTCGTGATAAACAAGTCTACCTAGACGATTACAACGGAGCGTTTGAATTGACGCATCAAAATGGTTGTGGGGGCGATCTTACGACCACTAATCTTGACAATCTACGGAATGTGCAGGGAGCAATGAATATTCCAATATCTGAGAGAACAGTATCACGACGGTTCTTTGAAAGTGGTTTGCCCTTTACTAAGGCTTCTATTGACATCAACCTACCGCCATGAAAAATTGCGATGGTGTGGGGACCGAGCCACTTGAACGACTTAATGGTATCATGTGGTGTTCAACGGCGAGTCGCGATTTTCATTTTCTGTTGAGGGTCGCCGGGTGAGTCGGAGCAATAGAACTAATCCAACTACTATTGTTAACGTTATACCACTCGTCAACGTGACATAATGATTTGAACGATAGAAGGGGTCGCTGGCAAGCATCAGACTCATAATTTCGGCCCGACAAAAAATTAATTAATTGCTACAGCCGGTTGTGCTATCTTACATTCATCAGCTCCAAAATGGCTATACTATACTTGCTACAGACAGACTATACTTGCTACAGACAGACTATACTTGCAGTATATTCAGCCACTTCCTCTCGGCCTGAAACATATCTTGAGCTCTCACCAATCGAGGATATTTGGGACTTCATTATCCGTTGTTTATTGGATCTTCCCCAGCCTCAATCAGTGGACGAACTATGGAAGGGCATATGGAATGAGGGCATAAGTGTTTCCCATCCCTCAGATTATTATCGTAACATTTATTGAATCTGTACCCAGTAGGGTTGTTGTTTGCATCGCTGCGAGAAGAGGTTCACTTCCTACTGATTCTCCATATTCTTAATGCTGTATTAAAATAATCTTCTTGTTAATAAGTAGTAAATAAAATCCCATATTTACATAACCATTCCCTGTCTGTTCATTAATTTTCATCACAATCTACGCATATTTTCATGGTATTGTCGAGCAATATATATATATATATATATATATATATACACACTCAATACTCTTTCTGTATGTGTAGTTTGTTTAGTTTTCTATCATTAAAATCTAATAGTCAAATTTTGCTAATTATGCCTTTAATATAATTGTGTTATATAATAATAATAATATATAATTGCGTAACATATAATTGTACTTTAATATAATTATGTTAATATTTAGATTTCGGAGAGCAATATTTTTTAGATTCCAGACATTTATACTTATGTTAGTATCTAGAAGATAGACTTCTTATTGGTAATTAGAACACTAAGACTATTTAACCAATATTACTTGTTATAATTTTCTGTTTATTTTGTATTTATAACAATATAATGTTTGTATTAAATTTTAATGCATACACACTTTTATTGGATTATTATTTTAATTCCTTTCTTTCACTAACTAAGTAGTCAATAAAGATTTAAGTAAGACCGTAAAATATCTCAGTGAAACAAGTAGAAGGTCTCAGATTTGAACTAATTTGATTTGATTAATTTGAATGAATTAATACTGTCCTAAAATGACATAATGAGCTCCGAAATTTCAGTTAGTTCTAGTTTTAATTCATGGATTTGCAACGAAATCTATGACTTAACTTAGTACGGAATCTTGATATAAAACTGTGGCAATTATTTTTTCTGTTAGTCCACTTTTCAAACTATTGTCCTCCGCCTCATGAGCACTTTGAAGATCAAGTGAATTTTAACAATCCGAAACCTTTATTATGGATTTGACGGAATCCAGCTTTCTATCCCCAGTCGCCATGCCTATGCCCTTCCAATAAGGTTATTTATTCTTCTCATTTGATTAATTGTAAAATAACTGTTTAAGAAAACAATTTGTTGCCCATTTTCTTGTAAAATTTTGGATGTAATTATTTTATAAAGAATTCTGAAATATAAGTAGCAAATTAAAATTTCGTGAACTTACTGGGGAGGCATGGCTAATTTTGATGAAGTAATTTCTTCGGGCCACATTTTTCATCTTGTTTTTAAAGATAGCTTGTAAAAATAATTCTTAAAAATAGTAAGAACTAAAACATCTCTATCTCTCTCTCTCAATGCGGGCTAAAGAACATATTTATTTTTGAAAATTTTACAAATTCATTAATTAAGAAAAAGAAGTTTAATTAAAAAAAATAATTGGAACAAATAGTATTTTGATGGAAATGAAGAAAATAACACAAAACGTTAATTGTTTTCTGAATTCTTCTAAATAAAACTTCTATTTAGTTTATATTAATACGAATTTTATGTTTATATCTTTTTCATAGACAAGTGCTCAATAATGTGTATAGTTTTGATAAAAAGGAGAAACTTTGAACGGAAAATATTTGCTTTGCATAGGTAAATTCCTTTTTACTACGAAAATAATATCTAACAGCCAATTTATAAAGCTCTTGGCGTAAAAAATGTTACTTCGGTATATAATTTACATAGTTTTAATATTGGTAAATGTATAGTAATATACAGTTTTTAATAAAATGGTATATGGTAAATTGTGTGTATTTGACAGATTTTTTTCAAGTCTATGGGAAAGAATTTTATGCAAAGTATTTTGAAACTCACGGGCAAAAGGTTAAAGAAATAGTAAACAACTTAGCATGCAATTTTCAGCAAGAATGCATAGGCGGATAGAAAGCGGTGAAATGGTCTTTCGGCTTCTAGAGCATTCCTATTCGCAAGTCCATACATAAAATGCATTTCTGCATTTTCCTAATTACTATGCGTCACCATGCCTCCTGAAATTCTCGGTAGAAATGACGATATGTAAGAAAAATCGCGCTTTATTATTTTCATTGCAGCGCTGTTTAGTGGTTCAAAGTTTGCTCTCTGCCTATGCATTGTATGGTGAAAATTGCGTGTTTAGATGTTTTCTATCACCTCTTAAACTTCTGTCCATAAGTTTGAAAACATCTTGTATTATCTGGTTTAATTTTTCAAAAATGCGTCTGTTTAGATAGTTTCTATAGTTCAATTTAATCCTTTCAAATGTGTTGTATCAGTTGCTTTTCAATGCACTTATTTTCTCGAAGAGAAATAATTTTGGGAAAAGAAAAAAGTGTCGACGTGTTTTTCTATGATAAAGGTTAGATATATTTCATAAAAGTAAAAATAGAAGAAGAACAACAATGTGGATGCATCAAAATATGTATAATGAAAGGATTTAAATTGCTTTTAATATATTTTTGAAAGTTAAAAACATTGAGAAGTGGTATGAAAGTCTAGTTCCTAAACTATGCACTTTCTAGTATTGAATTCAATTTGATTTTACAATATCTTACTTTGTGATCTAATAAAAGTATTTCCGTAAAAGTGCATTCCTAATTGGATTTATTACAATGACTCAGAATAACATTTAAAATGGAAAGAATTTTTTTTATCGTGATTTTACTCACTAATTAAAGAACATAAAATATCAAATAAAGAATAAATAAGTTAAGCAAATGTTTTGAAAGTTAATAATTTTTTTTCCTTTTCATCTCAGGGGAATTTGAACTAAAATAAAAAAAAAAATGTAGTCGACTTCAAGGAAAAAAGAAAAGAGAGAGAGAAAAAAAAAGCATCGTTACATTCTTCTTGTTTGAAAGAAATTAATTGAATAAGTAACCATATCTTCACATGAGAAAGGTCATTTGAGAAAGACTGAAAATTACAGTTTTAAAAACATTTTGTTAAAGCAAGAAAATACAAGGAAAGAAGAAGCTTGAGTGATCAACAAGCAACAGTAAAGTACAACACTTTTTAAGCTTTACGCTTTTGGCTGAAAAAATGTTTAAATATTTAGTTTCGCTAAATTAAAGATGCATAAGTTTATTTTTTATGAAATCATTTATTTTTAACGATCAAAAATGAAACAAGAATCTTATATTACTTATCAACATTTCCGTTTCTGTTTTCAACCCTGATTATCTAATTTTATATTTCCTTTAAAACAAACCAAACATTAGCTACAGAAAACTTTAATTAAGCTCATTAACAGTTTCCACAATCTAATTGAAAATGTATCCAATTACAGCGATCACTAGCATAGTCGCTCTTTAGAGTAAAGTTTTAGTTACCGCATAATATATTTTTATCTTATTCTTATCTAAAAAATTAATGAGACAATCATATAAATAACAAAGACTAATTGCGTTAATTTTTTATGAATCCCTAATAAAAATGGATTCATTTTGGCTTAAGTTTCAATAAAAAAATTTAATTTTATTACTAAAGAAGGCTAATAAATATGAGATGCAGAATATCTTTCCTGATAAAAGTTTATTTTGTTTTGATCTATTATTCCATAGGTCAACTGGGAGTTCTCTTTGCAAAATTATAAACTACATTTCAGAAACTTGTTACTTTACGTAAATATTCATAAGATTAAAAATACGCAAATCTTTTCTAATTCGTGGTTTATACTGAAAATAAAAAAAATAAATAATTTCTTAGGCTTAACCTTTATATAATCAGTATGTTGCAAATTTGATATGACTTAATTCACATTTTGTTTTTCGAATATAAATTAGGAAGTAAAAAATGAAATACTTTTAAATAAATAGTTTAAATTTTCTTATATATTAAATATTTATCCAAAAAATAAATAATTTTGTTTATTGTGCATTGACTTAATGCTATCTTTTATATCTTCTGATATGTTAAAATAAGAAAGAGTATTTAAAATTTTTTAGAATGTTAATTTTTCACTCTTCCCATCGTAACGAAAGATTTGATTGCTTATATTTTTATTAAAGCTTTCAATCAACATAATTGAATTTTGCAAGTACCTATCATAGTTTTGACCTATAGTCAAATGGTGAGGGTGACACCTGAACTGATACTTCATTTACCTAACTTCCAAATCCCAAAACGAAGATGAGAGGCTTAAAAAAATTCTGAAACAATTTACGTAGACCTTTTGAAGAAATAATAAATACCTTCATAAAAAAGTATATTATTTTTATTATTTTAGCTAATTTGGGAAGTATTAGGATCATAAAGCACTTTTGAAAAAATGAGAACCTTATGATTTGTATTTTTATTTCTAAGATTGATAATTTGTGCAAAAATGTATTAATTAATTTAAGTATAACTTTTTTATACGTATATGATTTTCATAATTTTTTAATGATAAAACTATATTATAAACTTAGTAAACCAAATTTAGTAGAAATGCATATACATTTTTATTTAAAATAAGGCATATTTTTTATTAAACATACTGTAAAGATATTTTCTTCCTCGCTTGTTTCTGAAGGTAACTCCGATTATTCAGAAGGGAGCTCTTTAAACAAAACAAGTTTTTTTTTCATATAAAGTCCCCGTGTACGCGTTCTTTTAAGGATATTTCTTAGAAATACTTATATTTAAAAAAATAATTACAACTAAATTTTAAAAGCTACTATAAATAGAATTAAGAGTAAGAGTAGATCTGTAAGAGATAAAAAACCAGCCTCCAAGGTAATTGTTCGCATTCGAAAAATATCCTCTTACATATGTGATGGACGTGCCAAAAGAAAGAGAAAAAATGGTCAGCATTCCTTATTCTGAAGTATTTATTATAGGATGTATACTCAATTATTATTTTTTCCTTTTAATCACAGCTGAAGCGGTATTCCTATATCTTTTCAGTTTAGAAGGAATCATCCTTTCTTTCAAGATTCACATCCGGTACCCTAACGCTGAGGGCTCTGTTCTTGCAAATTCAGTAACTGTTTGCTGTATTGTATTTTTTGTAATACCTTTCTTCAATGTTTTTTATCTTAGTTTTTTTAGATTCTTTGTTATAATCAACCGCTAGAGGCAATGAACACCTACTGTCGTCCCTCTATTGTCGGCAGCTTATCGTCTATTTTTATCTTATGCTCTATACATCAACTATTGTTTGCAAGTCTCATGTCTATCAACAACAACAAGTCCTTAATTTGCTGTCTCCAGCCAGTTTTATTTTAGACTCCTTCGAATACTTTTCCTCAGTCTTCGCTATGTTAGATTTTTTTTGCAATACTTTTTGTTTTGAGAAATTCTTTTTTCCCCTGCGATTTTGTTTGTCTTTTCGTGGGCACACATAGCTTTGATAAATTTATATTACCCACATAAGGGGCTATTGTTTTAGGTGAAACGTTTAGGCATACTAGATAACTTTTCAATTTTTTATCGTTTGCTTCATTTTTAATTACATTTATCTTAACATTGTATAGAATTGTTTTTCTTGTTTTAATTTCTTTTCTTCGGAGAATAAGTCTGATTTTTTCCACACTTGCACTTTATAACATATTTACGACCTCTATCTTTCACCGTAATAGAGTGAACATATCAGTCTGATTCAAAAATTTTATTGCTGCTATCTGTTGCTCTCTAACCCTCTGTGTGGGCGGTGGTATAAATATTAAACCACTTAGTTTGAAGTAAGAAACAAATACTTTATATATTTTGTTTTACGTAATTAGCAATATTTATAAATAGATTCAAACATGAAGATTGACTAGCTGATGAAATTAAAATTTTCATTTAATTTCAAAAACATTTCTGTAAGGGGTAAAACAACCGCTTGCTAGGAACTTTCATTAGATTGAAAGCAATAATTTTTATAATCATTCTTCATGGTTGTGCCATTTAATTTAAGTAAATAAAGCTATAAGCTACCATTTGAAGATAAATGTGTGGGAAAAAATGCATTTTACAGAGATTTTTGGGTGCTAAGTATGTGGTATAATATATATATATATATATATATATATAAATATATATATATATATATAAGGACGTCCACATTTGTTGTCATCGAGCGGTAACAGTACTGTGTAACTGAAATGATTTCATAAAAAAAATTTGGGGAATATCGATTTTTCATATTTTTCACAAATCTCACTAGTTCGTCTCACAAATTTTTTGTCGTGAAATCTTGAAAGATTTTTCAATTCCGTTTATTTTAAGTATAATGATCTATACCATCCAGTTTGACACTATTTTAATATGCTTAACTGTATACCGTAAATACCGTTATCAGTGTAGTGAAACTACAAAATTTGTATTTTTCTTATTAAGAGATTTAACCCTTTCGTGACGAACGTGCCATATACGCATCACTCGCGATCGTCGTTCACGGTTGAACGATGCGAATACGCATTCTAAGGTGGAACATTTTCTAAATATCTCGAGATGGCACCATGTAACCATTACTTTTGAAATGAATAGTAGTTTAAGATCTTGACCTTCAATTTGAACACAGTCTGTCTTAATTCAGTATTTTGCTCTCCAACTGTTGTGGGGGAGGAAGAGAAGCGTAATGTAAACAAACTGAACATGGCTTTTTAAACTTCCATGTGATGCACATTCGTGTTCCTGGTTTTTCACCGAAAGTTTTTTTTATTGGTTTTTGCTATGTATTTTTTTTTATTTATTTCTTTTTAGAGCTGTACCGTCAGTACTGTTTGACTTAGCGTTGCTTTTGGATGCATTTCGTTTACTTCCTTATTTTTATTATTGTTTCGGAAGGCCTTTACTCTTGTTTATGATTGCGAGAAAGCATTGTTTATCAGAAGAATACACTCACATGGTGGACGATCCAATTAATGATGAGAGCGTGATTAATTTTCTATACGGTATAAAAGGAATAAATCTAGTTATTCTGATGCGAACATTTTGTCAGCGACGGACAAAACAGGATCTTGCGTTTCTCAACGCTTCAAAAAAATCACCACACTGTCTTCACATTGAGTTTTGTTACATCTTGTAAATAGGCTTTATTGTATATTTTTTTTATTAATTTTAATGTTTATTCATGTTTTTGACAGTAACGCTTCGCAATAATTTTAGTAGAGCTTCTGACAATTATTTCTCAAAGTAGGTTCTTTTTATATACATTTTTCTGCAAATAATAGAAAAAGACTATTAAAAATGCTAATTTTAAAATATATAACAGCTTAATTAATAATCTAAAATTTTACCAAAAATTATATATTTGGAAGAAAACATCCCCCCTCCCTAAAGTTAGGCTTAGCGAAGCAAAACCTCAGGCCCGTGCGACAGTTCCTTTCTATTCTCCTCCGTCCCCAGGGAACATCTTGCGCCAAGGTGTGCCGTCCCGAGTGGGTTAAGGAGAATAATTTATTTTCAAATTTTCGTTCTTTTTTTTTTTTTTTTTTTTTATTAATGATAAAAATTATAATTATAAAAAAACTAAATGTCGCACATATATGGCCACGAGCGTCCAGAGGTGAAACATTTTTTTTAAATTGAAAGTTGAACGTTTAAACCTATTTTATATAAAAAAAAAACATCGCTACATATAAAGAAATAACATTTATTTGTTTAATTAATGGCATAAATTATTAAAGTGAAAGCTTCAACTTACTAAATTGAAAAAGGAATAAAATAACCCTTCATTTGTTATATACGAGGGGTGGCTATTAAATAAGGAGACTGACGCTGCTGCAGAAGTGCGCATGCGCAAAACGTCAGCGACTGCTAGCTATTTAGCTTGAAACCTTCTCTTTCGAATGCAGTGTCACTCGTTTCCGTAAAATAATCCGTATACTCGCAGACTTCGTTCGCATTACAGTAATTTTTTGTTTCGCTGGAAAAAATGGTAAGTAAAACAATAGAGCAATGAATTGTTGTGAAATTTCACATGAAACAAAAAGCCAATGAAACTTATAATTTATTGAAAAAGGAATATGGAAATGAATTGCTATTGTGTACACGTGTTTTTGAGTGTTTTAAGCATTTCAAGATGGCCGAGAAATGTTGAAGTAGTTTCACGCCCTAGTCACTCTCCTACTTCAAAAATGGATGACAATATCGAAAAAATCGGTAATCTGTTTCGAACTGACCATCGATTACGTGTTTATACGATTGATGAGATGGTAGAAATTGACAAAGAATTCATACGGCAAATATTTCCTCCAAGACAATGTTTCGGCTCATTTCTTATTGTCTTTTTCGAGGGGTTTCTAGCCAAATATAGAATCCCAAGGCTTAGTTTCCGCCTTATTTGCCGGATCGAAAGCTATGCGACTTCTATCTGTTTTCTAAGGTGAAATAAGGTGCTTTAAAAAAAACAAGATTTGAATCGTTCAAGCTGTGAAAGAGAAAGCTGTATGTGTCCTGAAGGAGCTAACAGAAGACTTCCTGTACTGTTTCGCACAATGGAAGATTCGTATGGAGCGTTGTAGAAATAATAAGTAAATATATATGACATCACACAAATAAAATGTTTTACAGCTTCAGTCTCGTTATTAAATAGCTACACCTTGTATAATGTTTACTAAATTCATTTTTTTACGTTTGTTAATTACTTATTTAAAGGGGAATCTGAAACAAATTCAACTAACTTGAATTTTGAACATTTAAAATATCCTTCTGAACAAATTACCAATACTTGAATAAAGAAAGGTATTCTTCCTTCAAAATGAATTGTATAAAAGTTTGATATAATTGATTCACTATAAGTTTTCATATAATGAAAAGAAAAATATTCAGAGCTATAAATTTGAAATTCTTGTAATTTTTGTACTGAATCGAAAATTTATTTATATGCGTGTTATGAAAAAAATAGTATATACCTGTATTTTCCAGATTAGGACGAGTCTGCGATTAAAAAGACAATAAAATCATATTTCCTTTAAAAAAGGAAACATTTAATTCCATAGAAATTGTTCCCTCGATTTAAAAAGAAGAGCTTCTGAAAATAATTAAGAACCATATAAAGAACTATGAGCTACCTAAAGAAATAAGAAACATGAACTTTAAACAGGAGCTATTTGAAGAACTTGTTGTTTGATGATCCAAGCAATGATAGTTTTAAAATATTTCTAACATTGAAACAAATCCTTCATTTTGATCATTTTATTTGAAAGCTAAAGTTTCTATGATTTTCATATCTTTTTTATTTGAAATTAAGATTTAGTATACGAACTTATTTAATTTTATGCTATTGAACTAAACTCCTTTGAGTTACATCAGGTCTCAAACCATTTGGTTGATTTACCGTAGGAATCGAATAATACTTGATTTATTGGAGGACAGATTTTAATTTTTCTCGAGTCTCATCGTATGTATTCAAAGTGTTAATTCCTGTATTAATTAGGCAATATAATTCATTCTCCGTTTTTGACTAAGGGCATATGTACGTGAGAATTGATAATGAAAATAAAGAACTACAGAAAGATTAGTAAGGATTCTTTGTAATAATTGCTGTTCATCTAAGAAAAAGCAATAACAAAAAGCACCAAATTCGAATATTCAAATCTAAATTTCAATAATCGAGGTTTTACTATATCATATGTGAGGAATAATTCAATCCTAAATATGAAATTCAATATATTTTTTGTTGTGGAAATCTATTAATACTAATTAAATTTGAAATGTGTCTCACATCAAATAAGCTCTAAGTAAATTTAAGTAAATCAGTATATGTAGCATTCACATTTTACGAATTGATGACATTCAAAATAAACAATAAGCACGACTGATTTAGGAAAAATAACACCATTCTAGAGGGATTTTTAATCACGTTGTCAGTAACAGTACGGCATTAATTTGCAAATAATTCTAAAAAAAACGAGATTTGATGGATGTTTGGAAGATTTTGAGAAATTTGAAACAATCTCACACCATTTTCATTCACTTTCACATTCTGGTATCTTGTACTGTGTTCCTTTTCTGGTCACAGGTTATAGTTGTTTTCACTACAGAAAAATATTTTTTCTTTCATAAATGTAGGATTTTTGAGCTAATTATCAATTTATCAATTGCAATTAAATAATTTTTAAACCTAGTTCCTCATTTGCTCAATAGATGGCACCCCTAATTGGCACACTGAGTTAGCTCATGCAGCGTCCTCTTTCTTAGAACAAAACCACAGAGCACATCTCTCTCCTCCTTCTCTCTGCTCCTTCCTGATGTAATCGATTGGATTCTTCTATTCCGAACGTCAGCGAGCATTTCAGCGTCCGTAGTCAACATGACACAAACAATCTAATTGCTATCTATCTGCTACGATGAACTAGTTCGTTTAAGAAAATCAAAGTGTACATAGCACTGTTGAACATACTATTCCTTCATCTCTTCGCAAATAAACAGAATAATTCAAATACAAGTTTTATCCTTGAACTGGTACATACATCGAAGTCATCATGAAATTCACGGAAAAAAAGTTTTGCCCTAAACACCAACCTAACACATGAAAGCAAACCAGTGGAATCAGCGGAGTCTCTTCTTTAGACTTCTACAGATATCACTTTTATATTAATAGAAAAACTAGTGTTACATGGAAATTTTAATCTAAATATAAAGTTATAATATAAATAAATTAATTTACTGATGATCAAAATTTCAACGTTATTTTAAGAAATAACTGCAGGGAGTTATTTGGGTGTCTTTTGGGACCCTTGTGACACTTCCGATGAACATATAAAGGGCTTTTGATATTTAGAAATTTACAAGAGCATAATCACAGTGCTCAGTTAATCTGTTATACAACATTCAAAATAAATAATTGAGTAATAATCTTTAATATTAATGAACAAAACAAAACCGTATTTCGAATGTCTGAACTGTGTGCTGTTGCTTAATATATTGACAATATTTAAAGCTTTTCTCAGATTCAAAAGAAAGTCAGTGATTATGAATGATTTATTTAAAATACATTACAGTATTTTAATAAGAATTAAAATATATTCCTTTAAATATTTTGCGTGTAGCCATTATTGTATAAGGAATCAGCCAACCTTTCTTAAATCCAGAATTTTTGAATCATTTGAATTACACATTTTATTCAAACGCAATATTTTAATAAATAATTTACAACGAATTTTAAAAATGGCAGACCTCGCTGCTTACGGTTGTTCCATATTCTGTGAATTTATAAAGGAAGGCAATTTCGATTCCCGAATACACTAACAATATATTCATTTATTATTATTAGACAAATTTCTCTGTATATTTTTATCGTTTTTCCGTCAAATATTATGTTAACTTCTTTAATTGCAGAACCTGTGAACTGTTTCGTAACATTTACGAATAATCGAAGCAGAATATATACCATTAAATGGAAAAGATAAGCGTCTGAGCTCCGAAAATTAAAAAAAGAGAATATCACATCAAGAAATGTTTTTACTAACCTCAATCATTATATATAGGGACTTAATGATTTCTTTGAAGCGTATCATATCCACTGACAATTATTCAAGCGCTTAAAGAAGCAAGAACCAAGTGCCCACTAAAGAAGTCAAGATATCGTCGTCCAATCATCGATAATCTGAGGAGCATAGCTGAGGTCTTCTGACGCAGAAAATAGGAACGATTCCTTATTCCTCCTGATCTGTCGATTGCTGGATTCAGATTGCGAATTACCGCTGAAAGAATTGAGTACCATATTTTTTTCGCTTGTCAAAGACAGATAAGTTCTCTTTGATGATAATAAAAAAGATAATCCCCTGAAATGGTTTAAGTACTTTTCTTCCTGTATGGATTTCTTCTTTTCTCTTTTGAAGTGAGATATTTTATGAATATGTTAATCTTTGAAAATTCAGTGTTTTCTGTAGGTAGTTTCGAATAAAATAAGCAAATCACTCCAGGTTTCATTTTCATTGGCTTTCAGGAGTGATTTTTCATTTCCCTTTCATGTTAAAAGGGATTTTTTTTAGTGGTATTAAATATTGATAGAGAACTCCCATGAATTGAAGGAAATAAGTCAAAATAACAATTTTAAATATTTTTTACCCTTATACCGAAACATATCAAATTCTATTTATGTTCATTTTGGAAAATTATCTGCTTCATTTGTGGCATTTAATTTATTTTTAATATTTATTAATGCGTAATTAAGTAGCATAATCAATTGGCATGAATAAATTAATAGTTTCAAATTCCATTTCAAATGTTAATATGTATACAGTATGAATTAGCATATACTAAGCCTAACTTAGTTGAGTACCTTTCTAAAATATATATAGTATATGTTTAAGCTGCGTTTGTGTGTGTACGTTTAATTTATGTTGTTTTCGTCATTCAGAGCCTCATACTAGAAGTGTGCAGTTTTGGGAAGATTTAGTTAATGTCGTGTTTACTTTCTACTTAATCTATTTAAATAGAAAATACTTTGCTTTGCGGGTTTATGAGAGTTTTAAATAATGAATTTAATTAAGATCTTCTGAATTAATCAATGAAATTACATTTGTTTTAAGTAATGAACTCCTATATCGTTCCATCATGTTTATTCTATTTGATTAGTTATCTACTTTCGAAATAAATCGGAATATACACATCTCAGTATAAATTAATGATCATTAATTTCCACGAGAATACTTTGTATCTCAGTAATCTTGTTCTGGTTAGAATACCAAAAATATATTCATTGTTCCAAATTTATTCTATCGTTAATGATATTCATATTTGTAAAATATTTTAAAATGAGATTTTGCTGTTTTTTTTTTATTCAAACACAGCCGAAGTAATATTTTGTGTTTTTCCAATTTTAATGGTTAGTGCTGTATGTGTAGAGAAATTTATTTCTCTCTCTCTCTCTTTCTTTAGTACTCCAAAAGACATTAAATTGTAAAAATTGTGTGCATCTACCAATTCAAAGATAATGAAAGGGTTCATGGAACAGCAAAAAAGCCTACGAGTTCTATTATTTGGAAAATAATTTCACTGATTAATAAACACATTTCAGCACGAAAATTGTGATTTAATTTATAAAAGTGACACCTATCAATCGTAGTTTGTTACTAACTTTGATAAAATTCTTATGTTGGTGTTGTAACAACATAACGGGTGTATCGAGTACAGTCGATCGCAATTTTTGAGCTGATATTCTATTTGATATTTTTTATTATTTTAAAACACACAGAATGGAATAAAATATGCTGCTGATAATAAAATTCAACTGAAATTCAAAATTTTCATACAGTGTAATACTGAAATCTGAAAAATTAGATACTGATTGTTACATTTGTTCTTGTCCTTGATTCAAATTATAGTCCTGATTCTATTAAATAGTGTTACGCAGAGTAATGTAGCTATTGCCCTTTAAATCAAACAAAGCTTTAAAATCTGTATCTCGGTGAAGTAACGAGGATGGCACTTGATTTGTCCCCTCCCTCTAAAAGCTTCTACACCACACTAGTAGGAGGACTTGGTAACTAGATAGATTTAACATTCAAAAATTCCGCTACATGGTGGGTAACATGCGTTATAAAAAACTAGAATAATATGCTCTTATCAATCCAATGATTAGGAATCTTTAAATAATACAAATTATTGATTTCATCCTTTGATCATTGATTCCTTAAAGTTAATTCAAATCTAAAATCACAAAATATTGAAATATTCCATTATTATTTTGTTTAATGTCTCCCACACCATAGGTAATCAAGGTCAAAGGAACAGTCGACAGTTTTGTTAAATCTACATTGTTGCACTCTCTCTCATCATTCATTCTATACTGCAATATTGTGAAAGATTTAAATCAGTTATTCATGTTAATACTGAAAAGATTAATACAATTGTGAAGTTCATAATAAACTGAATCATGTAAAAACCACAATTTAGCACTATA
Organism: Nephila pilipes; assembly: GCA_019974015.1. Lineage (NCBI taxonomy): Eukaryota > Metazoa > Arthropoda > Arachnida > Araneae > Nephilidae > Nephila > Nephila pilipes. The sequence goes on along the minus strand of BMAW01006335.1, from coordinate 62,537 downwards.
ATTCACTATCATTCAGAGGACAGGGCGTTATTTGAACATATCTACGAGTGGCTGCTGCAGCCTAGAGATCATGGTCACGAACTCGAGACTTGTTTTTGTTGTCGAGTCATGGATTAAAGTCTAGTTCTACTCCGCTATGCAGTGGGAAAGATGCACGCTGAATCTACTGAAGTTCCAAATCCTTCTGTTGTTGAAACGTAAAAAGTGCAGCTTTGTTCCTGACTTTTCAATAATTAAAAAAGGAAACAAATGAATAAGATCAATATTCAGTTTGTACCATTTATGCGATTGATAGGAAAAGGCCATAATGCTTCGAAAAAGCTGAGTGCTGCGTTAAATAATCCTTGTCTATCAAAATCTGCTTTCAAAGAAGACGTTACTAAAAGTTGATTAAGTTGAAAAGAAGTTGTTAAAAGTTGATTCAACTATTTCTCAGGAGTCCATGAATATTGCGGCTTCTGAAATAAAAGAGTTGAATCATAAGGAGGAAGATTTGACTAGCTGCGGTCTTGATATGTCACTTGGCAACGTCGAGACTTCACATCCTTAAATGGATGCGTAGCAGCTGTATGCATAGAAATGGGTAAAGATGTAGACATACAAGTTATGTAAAAAAGAACTATCGCATATGGGAACGAGACAAGAGAGCAAACATATCCCGAGATTACATTTGAGCGCAAAATCATTCTGGGTCATCATCTAGCGCGGAATCTGTTGGTGCATCTTCTAACCCTCTTACTATTTGAGACAGCTAATTATTCAACCTTTTAAGATGATGGTGACTCACAAGTTTACTCAGCAGTGAAGTATAGACAAGGAAAAAATAGTGGCACCAAATATGAGTGCGTTGGATACATTCAGAAAAGAGTCAGGACCCGCCGTTACAAACTAAAATCATATTGAAAAGGATTAGGTAGAAACTGAAAACTTACTAACAAATTTATTAATAAATTGAAAAATTGGTATTGAATTGCTCTTAGAAGTAATGCTTTGGTGATTTGATAGGAAAGCAAAGTGCTGTATCAGTAGTATTTTATCACTGCAGTTCAGGAGTGGATCAGCTAATGTAGGGCCAATCCAGAAAGGACAATTTAGTTGGTGTAAATATGGCTAGAGGATCAAATATGAATTAAATATGCAAAGGCCTCCCCAAAGCCATTGAGAATTCTATTAAATCTACATAATTTGATTTATGAGATAAAATTCATTGAAAAATCTCCCTGGCAAAACGCAGAATTCCAGTGAATGTTTCAGTGATTGCTTGTGAAAAATAATCCTGAAAGATGTTTATGTCGAAAATAAAACATTTGCACTGGGGAAATATATATTCCTTTTACAATTTAATGATGGTTATAAGGGAGTGCTAAAAGTGGTACATACATTAGATATGAATCCTAGACAGAATATAGTTGACGCCTTTAAAACGTCTATTCGTGTTGCTTGAATCCAGACGACATTCCATCAGCAAGAATGACCAAGGAGAAAATCTAGCGCTACAAGAAAATAAAATTAAAAAAATCAAGAGAGAGAGAGAGAGAGGAAGAGAAAGAAAAAAGCTGTCACTTATAACAGTGTGTGTGTTGGGTGAGGGGAGGTTGAGTTTATCTGGTACGTGCTTTTTCTATATAAGGTTTTACTTTAAATCCATTTTCTGAAGTATTGAGCTTTTAGTACAGCTAGAATTTTTGAAAGGTGATAACATTAAGGATTTTTATATTTTTGATAATATTTGGTACAAATGTTTTTCATATTAATATTGAGAACTTTGACAAGCATTTTTGTAAAGTGTGATTTATAAGTGGATTTATTCACATCTTAATGGTGAATTAAAAAAAAAAAAAAAAAAAAAAACACTTGTCGGTACTTCAATACTGTTACAATAATTCTGAAATATTGGAAATTACTAAAATTCCTTTCTAAAGGCTCTGTAAAAACGTCATACCTATATATATGCTAAATACGAATGTTATCGAATGAATTTTCGTGAAGAGAGAATATTTAGAAAATATGTTATTTTTCCTTTGTGTTATGCTAAAAAATTTCATTAATTTTTTTTCATGTATATACTTATTCAAATATCATACATCCATTCATGCGTGTCTTCAAAACCATGGCTCCGAACGTATCCAGATATCTTAACACATCTGCGAATAGAGATTGCGAGACGTACTCATAAACACCTGCATGTAAGAGAAATTCACTCTATGTGTAAATGATTGTGTTTGTCCTCTGATTGTGTGTGAGATACTTTTTGGCCAAATTCTCGTAGCCGCAATAGCCTAGTGGCCATCGCGAACTTATGGACAGCATTCTTAGCAGTAAGTCGAGAATTTGATGATACTTCTAAATACCCACCGTATAGTGGGTCTGAAGCATGTTAAATATGTAGAGGTCCAAAGTCCTACCGAAGGGGTAATGTAGAAGTCTCGAGAGGGAGGTGCTAGCTCAGGTGTTGTCCTCGTCACTTGATCGAGTTTCAAAATTTCGTGGTCCACCTCCAATAGCCTTCATGTTGCTTCTACATTAAGAATCAATCACTTGATCAAATGCTTTGCTTTCAACTCTGCTCGTTTTAAGTATTTTAAATCATCACATTAATTTTAATTGACTTGGTTAGATTAGTCCAAATATTACTTTTTAATTTGTTTTATTTTTTTAAATAGAAATTATGTTCACCGTTTTCAGGCACAATATGCATCTTGATGACTCAGTGCCAGAAATTTTATACGACTAACCAACCTGCGTATTTATGGCGAAACTCACTTCAGATAAAATTTTTAACTATTACTGGTATGTAAACTATGTTATACAGACAAAAATATAATAATATATAACGATAATATTTCCTTATAATTTTCTTTAGGCTAACTTAGGCATTTTATTATAATGCCTTAAGCAAATGAACTAAATTTTGGAATGGGAAAGAAAATTTAAATTTAATTCCCTGTGCTGCACTTTCTTAAATTCATATAACTCCAAATTATACTGAATCTATTTTAATTGGGAGAATAATATTATCTCCAGTTAAATATGATAAATTTAGTTACTTTCTAGAGCAATAATTACCAAAAGCATAGCTTGCCTTGTCGCACGAACTTCAGAAATGACGAAAAGCTTAATAAATGGAAGTTTTATCATTTGCAACATACGCGCGCCCGGCCCGAATATATTTAATATAATTCATAAAGTCTTAATTTCTGTGTGCTAAGTACAATGATGTTAGCATACTGAAACATAACATACAACATCAAATAACGACGGTATACTTTTGCGCCCGTTTAGAATGCATATGTTAATAGTTTTAATTTATGAAAGTCGTAATTTCCAAGCACACAGATAACATTCTCATTCATTTATATGAAACAAAATTTACTCGTTTTACCAAGATATTAATGCAAGAAATTATGCATACAATAAACTCGAGTTTTAAATTAGGGACCTTTGTTAAACTCTACTGTAATGTGTGTTTAGGTGGCGTTTGAACTGTAGGTACTTGCTACGATTGTAGGATTACATCTCAATTTATCGAATAATTAAGTGATTTGTTTAAACACTTGGATAGTAAAGTTTTCACTAAAACTTATTAAAATATTTTTTATGAAAAAATATTTAAGATTTATATATTTATATATGATATAAAATTATTCTGTTTCGAATTAGAGTACATTTCTGAAGGTTGACCTATATATATTACAAATATAGAAAAAAAATATCATTACTGTAAGACTTTTTTGAGAAAATTTAACAAAAGAAATGTGTGAAAATATACTTTTCAGCGTATATTGATAAAATGTTTTTGAAAAGCATTGAATTTTCTGTTTCTTGAGTCTGAAATCGGTTTTATTGTTTCCGACAACACTGTAAACTCAAATGTTGCAGACTCGCACAACTTTTGTTAAGTCTCATGAGATTTCCTTTTTTGAAAGTTTGATAATTCGTGAATGTAATCGAAATGAAAAGTATATACTACATTTTTATTATTTTAGTTTTCCAGTATGTGTGCTTTTTATTTGTTTCCATCTTTGTAGTTCATACTTCTAAGATTCTGAAACAACTCCAGAAATAAATAAGATTTTTGCACTTTTTGAAAAATACTCTTTGGAATCTTTAAAATTCTTAGAAAGAAAACTGTTAGTAGGCATGCATTAATCTTTAGGTCCGGCAATTTTGACGGCTTGAAATATATTTAGAACATTCGGTTACTTAAAGGTTTGACCAAATAAAAAAGAACAATGTTCTCTTCTTACAAATTAGTGTTTTAAAAAGAATTTTACAAAATATATATATAAAAAAAGAAAGAAAGAAAGACAAAATATTTAATTTTCAATTTTTTATATTTAATGTGTTTTATAATTAGACATTAAACACACAGTGCTTTGAAGAAAATTAATTATGTTAATGTGTTTGTTAAATCATCATAAAAAGGGGTGTTGCTAGTGTTTAACCTACACACACACTATTACTAAAAAAAAAAAAAAAAACGACGCAAAAAGAAGGATTCGTCCGATTGCGATAAAAATTTTTGGAGGTGCACACAAAAAAAAAAAAAAAAAAAAAAAAAAAAAAAAAAAAAGACCATTCGATTGAGAAACGCTCCTTTCTGAATGCTCAGTTTCGATGCGCTGGAACTCCAGCTATTCATTCATCGGACACCAAAGTTTAATCATTTGCACGGTCGGTCAAAATGTCTTTGCATATGCCATTTCATTCCAATCGGGCAACTCCTTGGTGCGTAGATATATTGTTGTAGATTGTATATATCTCTCTGTATATATATATATATATTACACGAATTTTTTGTTCTAGCACGAATCCCCAAAATATTTTTTTCTTCATTGTAATTTTGACAGTGTAACCAGAAGACGGTCAGTTTACGCCCATACATGAGTAAGTGACTTGGTCTACTTCATGGCTAATTTATTTTGTATTCTGAAGTTCTGGGAATACCCGAATTTAATAATCACTTTTTTTCTTCATTTCGTTGTACTTCATCTTGAATGTAGCATTTCGTACAACAGCCTTAAATGTTTGTTGAAAAAAAATTGTCAGCATGCGTCAAAAGTGGAAGTTTTGTAGTACGAAAATCAACTGTGTGTTCTGAAACTATAACTCTATCAAATGCAAGTATTACTACAAGTATGGAAAAGCATTTTCTTTCTCATGATCCTGACATAGAGCGTGCATTAAAATTTCAACGTATTCTAAAGTTTTGTGTAGTAGGATATCAGGAATTATTTAAACAACTTGAGAAACAAAACAATAAATAAAGAAATAAATAAAACGCTAATAACAGATTTTGTAACTACAAAAAAAAAAAAAAAAAAAAAACTAGTGGCGATAATTACGAATGAAATTCTTTATTTGAATTAAAGCGGACAGTTATGCTCGACATATCTGACGCATCTACTGATGATAGCATTTTTGATGCAATTGGTAATAAACGTCCACGCTTGTTATAAAGAAGAGATGAATAGATGTTAATTAGTAGTTTTATTTCCAATTTCAATTTGAATTTTTACATGTTGTACGGACCTATAGACTGAATTTTTATTGTAAACTTATTTTAATTTTTTTTGTAAAAAAAATGAATTGTTTTTGTTTCTTAAATATGTAATATGGATTTCATTACTATTTTTTGCACGGTTTTCAAAGGAACGTATCATACCTTGTAAAAAAAGAGTTGAGTATATATATATATATGTGTGTGTGTGGGTTTATATACATCTTTTGACTTAATGGTACAGAAATTAATGAATTAGAGTTTAATTACACATTAATATGAAATTATATATACACTCATTACCTTAAATATCTGCGCGCCAAGAAAGAGTTGTCAGTAAAAACGGAAATTTTAAGTCCCATATGATGTACTGCGACATCTTGTTCCACAGTTGCAATAAACGCGAGTTTAATTCAACAAAACTTGTTGGCTGTCTACCTTGCTGTCCTAAATAATTCAGGATATGTTCAATCGGTGACAAATATGGGGATTGAGTAGGACAGGGAAGGGTGGAAATGTAGCGGATGCAGTCCTGTGAAACCCTTGCTGTGTGGGGGTGAGCATTGTCCTGTTGAAAAATGATTTTTGGGTACCCTGCCATGAGTGGTAACACATGTAGCTGAAGAATGTCACGAATGTGTACCTCAAGGCTATCATGGTGCCTTTGATCAATATTAAGTGTGACCGTGTGTCGTATGAGATGGTACCTCATACCATCACATCTGTTGTGGGAGCGGTGTTTCTCTGTACAGCGAGGGCAGGATTGAGACGTTCACCACGAGGCCTCCATACATGCACACGGTTGTCATCACTGCTCATATTGAATCTAGATTCGTAACTAAAGACGAGCTGATTCTGTTCGGTTGTATTCCAATCTCTTAAAGCGTGACATCACTCCAAACGGAGGCGAAGGTGAGTGGGTGTCAATGGCAGTACACGTAATGGGCACCGCAATAGCAACTGTCCTTCAGCCAGGCACCTTGTGATGGTACGAACCGACTCAGAGTGCCATAGTGAAGGTGCTGCCTGCGTATGGATGGTAGACAATAAGACAATTGGGGCTATGCGTGCTTATCATATGATGTGACAGTACTCTCGACTATTGGTCTGTCGAGGGTGTCCTGAGCCTGGTCCTCGTGTAACAGACTTCTCTCTTGTCCACTGGTCACAACACCTCCTCACAGTAAATTCAGAATGGCTTAAGTGGCGAGCTACTCATGGAGATGAACATTTCCATCATCCCCATGATTCTTCTCCTCTTGAACTCTGACATTTGCTCATATTGTCTTCAATGGCGGCGTAAGGGCATATCCAGTTAAAAAGCGTCTGACACATACCTTTATGCCAAGTTCCATAACAATCTCACTCTTAAATATATATATATATATATATATATATATATATATATATATATATATATATATATATATATTCCATTGCCAAAAATCACATGGTGTGAGATCAGGAGATCATGGTGCCTGTAATGTTTGAAAATAACCTCTTCTTACACATGCATGTGGGGAATGACGTTTTATAAGAAAGCTTGAACTGAGCGAGTAGTATAAGGTGGCGATACGCCTTGCCTGAAAATGATATTTTGCAAGCAGCCTCGCTGTTGAAACTCTAGAATAAAACAACTTCACACCATACTGCAGTATCTGATCGCATTTACGGAATATATAATGGATCTGTGGGGGTTGATTTTTAAAAAAGTATGCCCTTCTCATGAAAGTAACTGTAAACCCTTATCCTACTGTCACTTTTGTTGCATGCAGAGGAACTTGTTGAAATGTATTAGGATATCCTTCCTCCCAAATCCAACAGTTGTTTGTGTTCATTTGCCCATTTAAATAAAAATACTCTTCATCATTCTACAGAATATTCTAGGGAAAAGTATTACAATTATTCATTCGTGTAATAAATTGTAATGCGAATATTATTTGAGTTTTTATATTTCCCTGTAGTAGATATTATACTCTCTGAATCTTGTATGGGTAATAGCGCAAAATGTTATATATCACTTTTTTCATCATAAAAATCGGCATATTGACTTCATTTGCAATAGCTGATTCATTTTCATTGCTATATAATGACTGCCCAATAAATCTACTTCAGAAGTAGAGACATCATCAACATTAGAATTGTCCCCTTATTTTCGTCCTCTGCCAGGAAGAATGTCGAGTCTCTTCCAGTTGCTTCAAATTTTTAATCATTTTGTTAACGCCTCGATCAGACATTCATTCATTCTCGTCTAACATTTTTCTGTCTTCAGAACTTATGAAGAGCTGCAGCTGAGTTGTCTTTACTTTGATAAAATAATTTTACGATAATCGTCTTTTCTTTCAAACTTAACATTTCCCACAAAGAGGGGAACCTTAATGCTTTTCAACAACAATGAACTTGTGGAGTATCAAAAGAATCACAGACACTAGTTACCTTGTTTTAAGTATTAAGTTGAAGTGAAGCGTATTTCAGGGTTTTGAAGTTGTGACGTTACTACCGCAACATAGTTGCTCAAAGATTTGAATAAATGAGGTATCTACTTCAGTGTTTTTATTGTAATTATAAAAACTCAAATGACTATTCAATTTTGATTCAATAATAAGAACAATTTGCATAAACAGCTTTAGTTATTAGCGCAGCACCACATATAGACGAAATTTTTAACTAGTTTTTTTTTCAGTTTTCATAGAACGCATTATTTGTATTACATGCCAATGAAATTATGTTTCGCTGAGAGACATAGAAACGACTCTAAATACACCTGATCAATCGAACTTTAATTCTAACATCTTTGTATATATATATATATATATATATATATATATATATATATATATATATGTGTGTGTGTGTGTGTGTGTGTGAGAGAGAGAGAGAGAGAGAGAGAGAGAGAGTATGTTTATGTAACAAAAGTGAACTGTGTCAGAACGAAAAAGACGTTGACAAAATAACGTATCTAATGAGGAATTGCCCCGAAAAGTTCTTAAAATTTGGAATAGATTAAAACAAAGTTCAATTAACACCCAGTTTGAATGAATTATTTCTACGAGTATCTTATATTCTCGATAAATTATACGATTGTAAGAACTTTAATTCCATTAAAACACAGAGCAGTTTTAAACTTACCGTTTGGTTTTAAGTTAAAGTTTAATTAGTGAACTAATAAAAAAAAACTAGTTTGTTTATATCATAATAATATCAGTATTTTGTCATGAATATTTCAAAGAAAAATTATTTGCCTTTTAAAAAGAATAAAACTAACGTTGTTAAGATATTAGTGAAGAAAAAAAGGCAGAGAGAAAAATACTTCACTTACATTTCTGAGTAGAAAATAATTCTTTTAAAGAAAGTATACTTTTCTATATTTTATAACTTTTGGTATCTATCAAAATAGTTGGAATTTTGTTAAATTCTTATAAATTCTTTATAAGATCAGACACACACCTCAAAAGTAAAATGAAAGATACCAGACACAAACTACAAAATACACGAAGTATGACAGATCCAACAAGAAGTAATTTTAAGTTTATATAATTCTAAGCGCATCTTGGCATGGCACATGGTTACCCTTCATCATTTTCAGCGCTTATAGTATCCAATAGATGACAGCTAGCCATTCGTTCCGTGGCTTTTAGAATGAGTTATTGGAACTATTTTCAGATCCTCTCTTGTTAGGATAGTGCGGGAAAGAGTGGATAACGGGAAAGTATTTCAGCTAAAATTTTTATTTATAGGAGATCTTTAGAAATAATTGATTTATGCTTTACTTAAATTATTTTGATTGTTTTACTAAAGATATAGCTACTATTTACTTTGGATTTGTTACTCTAGAACTATCATTATTTTTTTCTTATCAATATACTTCCATTATATCACAAATGTGAGAATTTTTTGAGACTATATTATTTGTAAGTATTTGACTTAATATTTTCCAGAAATTATTTTTATTGTATTATTAAAGAAATAAATACTCTTTATTGCGTGGGGTTTGTTACTCTAGAATTCTCATTATTTTTTTCTTACTTTTATTTTTATCTCTCATGTGAATATTTTTCATAATGTATATAACATGTGAAAATGTGATTTAAATCTTTATTTCAGAAGCATTTTTGATTTAATATATTTTCTTGTCGATTTAGTTCCGTAGACTTAATGAAACCCACTGTGTTCTCTTATGGTAAGAGTGTATTTTCTGAATAATCACGATATTAGTAAATTTAGTGTAAGTAAATAATGATAATACTAATGAGGATATATTTTTTTGTTTTTGGGTTTGGATTATAGTACATCGTATTTTTTAAGATCACTTTTAGAAGTATGTATTTTTGTCTTCTATATGGATTCATAACGGAAATATTAATTTTAAAAAGAAATGATGCCTTAATATTCAGGAAAATGTTGTTTTAATTAAATACATCCTAATAAAATATATTTAATATAGAAGTAAGATAATCTATAAATATATACTAATTCACTTAATATATTAACTTAAATCAACAATGCCTTAATGAAATTAATTAGAGTAAAATGTTTTGAGAGAGCTGAACGAATACATTAGGAAATGGAGAAATCAATGAATTATAAAATGTTATTAGCTCTCTCCCGTGAGATAATTTAAGATAAGATAAAATGTCTTTCATCTCTGAGTTACAGATATATAAGTACTGAAATCAATAGATACTTAGAAATTACTCCTCATTTTAATACTTTTATGTTCTAATAAACTCATACTGTTTAATTAAAGAGAGAAAAATCCATTTTGTTTGAAGACTTTCTGCTGCAATATCGTTGAGCGAAACTGATGTAGAAATATCTAATTTAGAGATGTGATGTAACTTTGCGTCGTTGGATTATTCGCAATTTTCTCTTCACTGACCCCGGGAATATTTTAGTAATTTGAATTGCATAAAATTACAATCCCTTGACAACCAAAATGAAACGTGATTAGGTAAATTAGATGAAGGTAAAATAAGTGTAATGAATTGAATTAAGGCTAGTGATATACTAGGGAAATAGAATGAAGGAATGAAGAGGGAGATAGAGGACAAAACAACAAGTTGATAGATGTTGTAAATTGAAGTGAATAGTCGAAATTAATCATTTATATTGAAAGTAGTTAGAAGTGACTCTTTATCAGAATAATAGAAGTTGAATCTGCTATAATACAGAAGTGCTTGAATCTTAAATGAGTGATTTGGTAAGCTAAGTCTTTATTATTTTAACAAAAATTACAATTAACTAAGTTAAGTGGGAATCGAGACAGCGCGATCTTGTATATTCCTCGATAGATAATAAATCGTGTTATCAATCTCTCTAACGTTTCTTCAATAGAACTCTTTTACTATTTAATTAGACTTAAAGATGGCTGCAAAATTAAATAATGAAGGAAATACGTCCCAACTTACGAGAGCAATTCAAAAAATACCTTGTTAGGTATAGGAAATGAGAATGGGATAACTTACCGTAGTATTGACCATTCATCTATTTTCCTTGTTTTGGAAATCCAGTAGTATGATATCCTTTGTATCCCACAAATTCATCGACGTAACTTTTCTGATGCCATAACTTTATGATATCGTCTATGCTTCCCTTGGAATAGATTCATCAGAAGCAATCCTTTTTGATTCTTTTTGATGAATCCAAATTTCATTTACAGAGTGAAATCGACGCAACATGAAGACGAGAATTCGACTCGGCTGCAATAAAAGTAACTTATGAATCAGTGTCAAATTTATATGAGCGCTGTTTTACAGATGATATCACATAAAAGTAACACCAACTTGTCTTTGCAACAAAAATGTTTTTTTTAACCACCTTCGTACTATCTCACTGAAATTGCTTGTTCTATGACTGATGCTTATTTCCACTCAATCTTATTGGAAATACATTGGAAATAATGTCTTGAAAAGAATTTTCTAGACATTATTAATAAGCATTTTTAATTCATTAGAAAGTAAAAAGACATTATTGGAGTCCATCATGATTAAAATGAAAAAAATGAAATAATTGATAAAATACTTGATATTACTATTTGAAATATTCATTATTATCACAGGAATAAGATTCTGTACGTTTTATTACAAATATCGATCTTTATAAACGTGTCTAGTTATTTTATGAGAAATAAAATTGAACAATCTTTAAATGATTAGTATTCTTTTTATATAAACCAAAATTTGTAAAACTTAAAAATAATATATTCCTCAGATTTTTGACGTAACTTAGGACTATTTATACCAGATTAGCTCACAAGAAAGTTTTCTTACCATACGCTTGTGATATCTCAAAAATAACACAAAACATAATCCTAAAATTAATATGTAATAAGAAATAAAACCCTAATTCATTCAGAGAAAGTGTCTGTTTCTTTTTACAATGTTGATAAAATTAAGGACACTAGAAGTATGAGCTTTCCTAAATCTAATTTTATGTTACAGAAAATATTGTTAGAAATAAATTAATTTGTAGTAATTATATATATAAATTGTTTTTCATGTCAAGTTATAGACCGTATTTCATAATTTAATAGCCTGATGTAACTTTTAACCAACACTTTTTGCTTTTTTTGATTTAATGAGGTAAATTTAAACTTAATGGGAAATTATTTTTCTTCAAAGACAGAAATGTATCCCCAAAACAATGTCTGTTACGTGGAACAAATGAGAATGATAAATGAACATTAAATTAGCATGTCATTAGTCCCAAGGGACTAAGTTTACTACTGATATAGAAAATGTTAAAAGGAATTTCAACACGAATGATTACTTATTCATTCAAAGTTTCATTCTGAAACTAAAACGGACTTCTTATGTTAGAAAACTCGGTGACACAAAAATATATATAAAAAAAAACTTTCCAATTCCTTTTGAAAAACTCTTTTTAATTAAACATGACATATTACTTTAAATAATTAGAGTTTGCGTTCATTCAGACGTTGGGTAATGTATAGTAATAAAATAATGGTAATGTATAACAAATAAATCTTTGCTTATTTGAATGTAGACAGAATAATCTTACATAAATGAATAATAATATAATAGTGCTGGAACATGTAAACCGCTTTTAGAATAATCATTTTTATATTGATTTTAAGAATCTTAGTTGGTATTTGTGCCTTTTGTCATTTTGTGATGATATCAGTTTTCAATTTTTAGCCAATTATTCGAATTAGTATATCTATTATAAAATATTGTTACAATTAAAATATTAAATTGGTTATGATTAAACAAGCATGTATATAAAATGTGTAAAAAGTTGGAAGAATAATAGCATGATATATAATTAGTGGTATTTTATCAACGGCATGAATTTTATGGTAATTGAGCTTATGATTGAAGAAAATAAAATTAAAATAGAGTATTTATCATAATTTGTTCCAATTTTTAAATTGTGTTCGGTCCCTAGAAATGATTCGAGTAAATGCCACCAAGAAAGCACTGTACGAAAAGATTCTACTAAGCCACGAATATTGACCATTAGCGAAAGAGTCAGCCTCATTCTGAAGAAGAAAGTTTTTTCCCCCTTCTATTTTCATTTTTATGGTTAGCAGTTAAAGAAGTAGAAACGCAGAGATCAAATTATAATTTTGAGCGGTAATGCAGACGGAATATAAACTTCATTTCATTTCGGATTGTTTCCAAACTTTTTTCTTTTCCTTTGTATTCTGCAAGAAAGTAATTCATTGATTACTGACTTGTTTGTTTAATCCTTACAGCGAATTTATTAAAGGGTATACAATTCAATGGTTGACATACCGAAAGTTTACTTACTCTCGAAGAAAGCATTTTATAATTTTTTTTCAAATTCCACATTTAGACTTATTTTATTTATTTTTAACTATCTACATTGAAGTGGTTTCTTTTTGGGCGTTTATCTGTAAGATAAATCCTTTTAAGAGAATTCTAGATAAAAGCGTGTAAATTTCCTTTGAAAGTACATTATCTGTATTTAATTTCATTAAAAGTGTTTACTATTCAAGCAATCTAAGAAATGTCTTAATAAAATTAAACTTAGTCGTAAACTTTATCGATAATAAACAAAGTAGTGCCACGTTTATTAGATAATCCTTAACTAAAATTATTTCAGACTTTAAATACTTATGCTTTTTTATAAGCGCCCGACATATGTTTCTTTTTTATACTTAAGATGGATTAGAAATATATTTAAAAATACAATCATACCTCGATTCGAGAACACAATTCGTCCCAAGACTAGGTTTGCATAATGAAACGTTCACGCACCAAATCAAATTTTGCTATTTAAATTAATGAAAACAGAAGAACAAAATTAATCTATTCAAGTCCCAAAATTAAGTTAACGTTACTTTTCTTGTAATGGTTCGTTATGCAAACCGATGTTTGCAAACCATTATGCTGAAGAGTTCATGAACCGAAAGAAGATCTGTCTGAAAACCAGCTTCTATTGGCTTTAAAACCTTCACGCTCAACACCACTAGTATTAAGTGTTTCTGCTACTAAATAACTGTACAACTTTTTAGACTTTTTAAATAATATATAGCCTTGCATCTCCCCATTATTACTTTCTCTCTCTTTCCACTGTATATCTTATATATAATAAAGAGAATAATGAATAGGAAGTCATACAATAAGGATTATCAAGTTATTGAACCAACTGAGCTCAAATGACCGTGGTAGCCAGTGATCCTGCGGCGTTGGTTTTGTCCAGCCATGGGTTCTAACCTGGTGCCGCTGAAGACAAGCCCTGTAGTGGGACTGATGCATGTTGTATTTGGTCGAGGTCCCAAGTCTGCTGCGAGGTCCGTTGCCAATGCCTTCATGTTGCTTTTCAGTGCGACGTTAATAAAAACTCACAACTCAATTGGGTTTAAGTCATTTGAAGGCTTATAGATGAGGATTCAAATCCTTGAACCTTAAAAGATCCTCTCTAAGATGACTCCTGAAGTTCATTATTCAGTACAAGTATGATACAGACGTCTTACATTGATGTATTTTGCTCATAATCTTTCACTCGACCACTAACTAAACTACCAAATAACTAACTTTGTACTAAGCGCTTCACTGATTATATAAGCATCTCCTAAATTCTATTCATTATACTTCAAAATTTCTAAGATAATCCACATAAGTCACATTTCTTATATTGGGAGATATTTTCAATACAACCTAATTTATTTAAAGTCCATACAGTGTTAGTAGAAAGGAGAAATGTTTTCGGGCCCACATCATAGCTTCACTTAATATTGTTACTGGTAAGCTCCTTTTAATGGATTGACACAAGTAATAGTTTTTCTACTTTTCCAATTATATGAGGTTTTTACTTCCTTAAAATTAGTCACTTTTTTTAGCTTCATCAATTGTCTTTATTGCCTCTTAGCTCCTAAGAGTGATACCAAAGGTATATTTCGCCAAATTAATTTGCGTGTAGAGATTAGAAATAAGAGCACCACTGTCATGTTTAGCTATTATTTTCTTCTTATTTCAAGAGTAATTCAATTAGACTTCTTAATGCCATCATCATTTGCTCTTGTTGAATTTTCTGGAGCCATGAAGCAAAATATGTACAAAATGATCTGTGAAATACGCGAGCGAACGACGTTTAAGATGTGTTAGAGAAAGTATATCTGAGCTTTAAATGTGGACTGCTCGTATGCTGAAGCATATTTTATAAACCCAAACAAGATTTGTCTGAAAATCTTGTTCATAAGCCGATTTATTAGTGATTAGAGTTGTTCATGACTCGAGGTATAACTGTGGTATTAAAACAAAATTATTATTAATATAAACGATACATTTTATTCAAGACATAATAGCATTCTTTATTCATTACAATATTGTTCCATATTGTGATATATTGAAATATATCAAACCAGTTTTTTATAACAATCGGCAAGATCAATAAAATACGGAAATAAATAATAAACTGAAACATTTGAAACCATTATTTCTCATTTGAAATAATGGTTTCACAAAGTTTTCCCAATGATTTTTTATGCTTGAAACAGGGCATTATTTTAACAAGTCTACCTTTGTGTGTGACTATTGTGTTTGTTCTCTGACAGTGAAACATATCTAGACTGAATGTTTTGCCTTTAACTCTGCTTATTTCAAACATTTTAAATCATATACACTCTCACCAACTGACTTGGATAGGAAATATTCCCAATCAAATATTTTAGAGTTTTTAAAAGGTATTGAATTCACAGCATTAACATAAAAAGTTTCTTAAAAATATTTTATTCTGTGCCATAAACTTCAGTTTTAATTTTTATCTAAAAAAATGATTCTATCTTCTCCTTAAGTTTGGCAAAATATATCCCCCGATGATTCAGTGACAGAAACTGATCGAGAGAATGTAATAATGAAATAATAAGGATCACTTACTTTGTAAATGTGTGTGTAAACATTAAAGTATGATAATTTAAAATAATAAGTTTTAAAACTCTATTATCCTAGCTATTCCTTAGATTCACGGGAGGTTATATGATTTTCGTGATAGTAAAGTGAGTAAATAAAGACAGGAATTTGTGTAGTGGAAGCATTTAATAAAGCGTGTAAATCAAAATTTCTCATAGTTATATACTCAGTTGAGCTGGAATTATTATACTTGTTTGAGAATGTCCTGAAAGTGTTAAGCAATCTTTGAGGTATTATATTATACAACGTAGAAGTATGTATAATATATACAACATATATCTCACACGAAAGTACCTCTTTTAATCTCATTTTATTTTTAATATTTGCTCTATTGTCTTGCCTTCTGTTTTGGATTAAAGGATAGTTTAGTGTTAACTGGAGATTTTGGAGTAACTTCCTTAAAGTAATGTTTAAATCTCAGTCAAATGTTCCTCTTTTGCCCAGCTTCATTCATTGCTTTCCATTATGAAAGTTCAAGATTTACTTGTTCGTAGAAGAAAAAATTTAAATCCATAACATTTCATTTCAAAATAGACCCACATTATGAGTCCATAGAAGTGATGAAAAAAAGTGTAACTTACCGTAAATTTATTAATCAGTTATTTTTATTCTTAGAGGTAATAATACATTCATTCAAAAAATTAATTTAAAAGTACTAATGTCTGGATAATATACCTTGAACTTAAATTATATAAAATTCCTCTTTAAAAATAACATTTTTCCTATTTTCTTTTTACTTTTTTTACATGTTCGCATATTTAATAACCACTTCCCCTTTATAATCAATATTTTCAATTATTCTATAACCATTTTTTGACTTACTTTCCAGCAACCCGGTGTTTGATACACTTTTCTGCTTAAATACTCTTCATGAGAAAGATTTAATAATAAACGAAAAAGGCTATATATATATATATGTGTGTGTGTGTGTGTAATGATCTCACATTAAACTAATTTAATTTTGTAAGTTTTCTCACTCTCTTACTCAAAACTAAAGAGTTCATTGCTATCTTATGATCCAATTCGAAATTATCCTTTTATTTATTAGGCCACGTGCTATTAAAATCTGTTGAATCAGCTTTCACGTAGTTACAAATCTGTCAGAAATAATCCCTACTAGATCGACCAGCGTCAGGGATATCCTTCACTGTCCCTTCATCTTATACCATGTGAGTTACCTTGTGATATAGAGAAATCCCTAGATATCCCTACCAATAAATTTGACTGCACGGTAAAATTTCTCCCTTCTGCTCTCTTCTGTTTTTCTATGTTCCCTTTTCCAACCTTGTGACGTTGGGCTATTCGCGGTTTTCTCTTCACTTTAATTAAGATCGATTTCTTTTTCTAAACAACTTTTCCCCAACCCAAAATGAAACCTGAATATTTAAATTACAGGTAGGTAGAAATAAAGTGAAGCAAAGGAGATAAGAAGTATATAAACTAATAGAGGTAGAGTGGTTCTAGCGTTTGGCAATTGTATCAGAATCGAAGACGCGGTCGAGAATGGCTACAAGTTATCGACGGCATAGTGAAGCTTAGAAGTCGAGACAGTCTCTACTCTAATGTATTAGTAAGACTCCGTTAAATTAGATATTGGTGGCACAAGTGAATACCTAAGGCGATATTTTGGGAGAGTCGATATACATTTGTCGTTATAGTAGTAAATTGTCCAATAAATATAGTGTGTGTAACCTGTCTAATGTCTTATTGACTCTAAGTGTTAGTCTACAGAGGTTAGCTATGGCACAAGAGGCGAATAGGAATAGTATTTTGCCACAACCTTATATATTACAATAATGTATACTTATTTCCTCTCTCTCTCTCAACGAAATGAATAATCTTGATGGAACAATTTTTTTTCTAACAACTAAGAAGTTGAAATTTGTATTTTTACTTGTTAATTAATATTTAAATTCGCTAAATACACACACACACACACACACACACACACACACACACACACACACACACACACACACACACACACACACACACACAAACACACACGTGTGTGTGTGTATGTGTATAGATATATATATGTGTGTGTGTATAACTTGTGTTATAATAATTGTTATTATATATAGGTATATAATAATGGTCAATATCAATTGACAATTGGTATTAAGTTTGAGACGTTGGACTATTTTAGCGGTTTTTTCTTCATTAACCTTAAAGAATTTTTATAATTTTAATTGCATAAAATTGCAACTGCTTTCCAATCAAATAAAACTTGAATTGGCAATTTAGATGAAAATCAAAATTTTTATGAATTTAATTAGGTTATGAATTTAATTAGGGTTTGTGATTCTATGAGAGAAAAAGAACTGAAAGGAATGAGAAGGGAAACAGATAATAAAGAGAAACCGATAGATATTTGTATGTTAATTAGTGTGAATTGTTGTAGTTGATCAATTGAAGTAAAACTTCTTAGAATATTTCCTGGATAAATTAAAAGTAACAAATGGAATCAAACTTGCTGCATTTAAGAAATGTCTCAATCGGTGTGAGTGAGTTGGTCATTTCTTGATAGTAAGATAGTATTTAAGTGAGTTAAGAGATTCAGCAGAGAGCATCCTTGCATATTCTGCGAAGACAGTTGCCTAGTGGTCTTGGTCGCGGACACGCGACGAGTGGTGGGTTTCGTCAAGTCATGGGTTCGAGCTTTGTGGCACTAAAAACCCACCCATTAGCCGGAGCTGATGCACATTAAATCTGTTGAGGCTCAAAGTCCTCCCGTTGGCATGGTGAGGAAGTTAGAAGAAGGAGGTGCAAGGCCAGGGGTTGTCCTCGTCACTTGACGGAGATTTAAAACTTATGAGATCCGTATCTAATAGCCCCCGTGTTTCTTCTAGCGCGACGTTATAAAACCAATCACTAAATAAGTGACGATAGTTAATAAACTGTGAGTTGTGTTTTTTCTAACGTTTCTTCAGATGGATTTGGGACTTCCTTGATTATTTAATTGAATTTTATGATGCTTGTAGGTTAATGAGTGAAAGACAACCAGCTAAGTGTTTATTTTAAAAATGAACTTATAACGATCGATTATTACTATCCGACTGTTGTGCCATAGTATAATTAAATGTAACTAACTCTAAAAGTCAATAACTGATCCAATCAAGCAAGTCTACTCAAACTCAACTATTTATTTATCCATTACTATAATAATATAATATTTAATGGGTTATATCTCTCTTTGGACTCTAAGTTTAGCCCACCAATTTAAATATCACTCTTTCCAAACCCTTCCAGATCGGGGTGCTTTTCTCCGTCAAATCTTCTGCGACATCTATGGTCAGTAACTACTATTGATATTATCTGCCTCTTGTTAGAACTATACTTAGAATTAACTACGCATTCTCTCTCTTTCCTCTAAATTTCCCTTTACTTATATATCATTATATCTGAGTTACTTCACTTTATTTCCATCTACATCTAATTAACATAATCACGTTTCATTTTGTTTGGGGAGAAATTGTTATTTCATGCAATCAATCTCAATTAAACTTCTCAGGGTTAGTGAAGAGAAAATCGTGAATAGCCCAACGTCACAAACTTATCCAAAAAGTTATTTATTTCGGTAGGCTGCTTATCAAAAATTATTTTATGTTCAAACTAATACTTTCTTAAATGCCGTTATTTTAACAACTTTGAGGAAAAAAAAAAAAAAAAAAACTTACAAAACTTTGAAGAAAATTTCATTTTGAGTTTTATAGCTTTCGTTGTATATTAGAACAGTCGTCAAAGTGTCGTTGTGAATTATTTTTAAAATAATCCGTTTCTGTATAACGTTAAAGCTAAAATTGCAAAGATTAAAACATTATTCTGAAAAATTCGACTGTTGATGAATACTTTATTTTTTGAAGCATTTAATCTAATAGATTATATTTACTATCGAAGAACGTTCGAAATGTTTGAACTGACATCATCTGAAGCTTTTGCATAAAAATACAAAGTCATGCGCTCAGTCTTGGTTGACTTGTTAATACGTTAAAGCCACACTAAAGATGCATAAAGTCTTGCTGGCCTTTATCCAATGTCTTACCCTTGGAGAAAAATATGCTGCTATTATATGAGGTCACACCACTTGGAAAACGCTTATTGGCTGACATCGGTGGAAGCGGATAGAGGTTTCAAGAGGATTTCCGGCCCCGACAGATTTTATGCATTATCAGTATAGCCCAAACATTGTAAGTTACCACTTTATAAGAATTCTCAATTTTTAAACAGGGTTTCTTTGTCGACAGATATTGCATTATTAATATAATCGATATATTCTTAGAGACCATTATCCTCCCCCCCTCTGATATTTTCTTATATTTCTTGAATCTTTTTTTAAATTTCCGAATTTCAAATTATCTTCAGAAATGTTATCTTTATAACTTTATAAATAAATTTCCCTTTTTCCCCTTGTGATGAAAAGTGATTAATCAGAGCTATAATGTTCTATATAAAGTCAATTTCTTCTTAAAGAAGTGGCCGTGGTATGTTAGTGGTCATGCACACAAACTCGCTGCCTGCATTGTTTTCATTCTGTCATGAGTTCCAGGCTTGATGCCACTAAAGATCTATATTGTCGGGCTGATGCAAGTTAAATCTGTTCGAGGTCCCAAACCCTCCCGTTGGCGTTGCGGAGAAGTTTGGAGAGGAAGGTGGGAACTAAGGTGTTGTCCTCATCACTAGACTGAGGCTAAAAAACACTAGATGCGTAGCCAATAGCCCTCGTGTTGCTTCTTAGTATGACGTTAAGTAATAAAATATTCTTACAGTAATTTGGCAAAATTAAATCGTTAAACAGTTTGATATATGTAAAACCTAAAGAGATAAGATCAGATATTTAAAATTACCTAACAAACACATTATTAAACAATTCTCATTTGGTTTTCACATGTCTCAATTTATTATTATTCTTAAGTTTAAACATTTATAATTTTACTTTCAAAGTTATTCTCAGAACTAATAAAATTTCATATTTTGAAACGTGTGGTACCTTTCCAAGTATGTATACTGAAATAAAATTTACTGAATACTATAATAAAATACGTTCAAAAATTACAGTTTTATACCATGTGTAAGAAATAAACAGTAAATATAACAAATAGACCTTTGAGAGAAGCAATTCACTTGTAAGAAGGAGAAGATGAAAAAAAACCTTTTTTATTCGTGTAACAGTTTATACAGCGAATGACTGAAAAATGAATAAAAGTGCAAGATTTTCCCTCTGGAGTTTATGATAAAACTAAAATATTATTCAAAAATCTGTTCAATATTATGCTGTATTTGTTTTAAGAAAATTCTTAGATAATATATTTTCGGATTTTGAGCATCTATAAGATTTTAGCGAGCATGCTCTATTGAAAATCATTCACATTTTCTCAAATTTGCTTTTTTATATCTGCACTTCGTATTCATTGAAAATGATTTTACAATATCAGATTCTGAATCTATTTTAAATAAGTAAAACTTCTTCTAAGAATGTCATAATAATTGACAAAAGGCTTAGTTGTGTGAGAGGCTTTGTAAAATGTATTTTGCGTGATAAGCTTATGTAAATCCTATCAAACTTTGCATTACAGAAACCCAAATCTTGTCATGGTTATAAAACAATCGGAGCTACTGTAAAGAATGCTTTACAATCTAGGATAATGTGAAGAGAAATTTACTGAATTCTGAAACAGGAAGTATTGTATTATTTTGAAACATATATTGGAGACAGAATGACTGTAGTAGAAAGAAATTTTTACGTACATGTCAGATTCTTTTCGTTTTTGTCTTCTCTCTCCCTCGTCACTTCAGTTTTTTAAGTTAATATTATTTTTATTTTTGGGCTGTAAGCTCGATATAAATGTAGAGGTGGTCGAATAGATAAAGATATAAATATTATACAGATTTGTTTTAAAAGAGAATGGTGCAAGATGTACTACCACCTTCTTTAAAAATGAGTCAACCAATCCATTTTATTGATTTGGAAAAGAAGAGGAGGCACATCTATGTGACACAACTTAATGCTGTCTTTATTTATAAGAAAATTAAATAAAAAAAACTGGATCCAAAATCGGTAAACTTTTTAAATGGAGAAGTGACAAAACATGAATGTTGAAGATGCCAACGTATTCAAATTTGAGACTTGCAAGTACTCATTTTTAGTAACAGGCACATACTCAAAATGGCAATTTCACGTACTAACTTTTGAATACGTCACATACTCAAAATAGTTCCGATCCCATCGTACTCATATTTAAGACTCGCACGTACTCATTTTTGTACGTTCTTAAATTGGAAACTTCACATACTCATTTTTAAAGATATTTCTGTATCAATTATGAGCGTGGAATAGAAAAATGAGTGTCATGTATTTATTTGTGAATCTGTTACTTCATCAAATATGAGAATCAAACAATCCAGTGAGTATGTTTTGAATTTATTTTCCGATACTGTGTTGTATCGAAAATGAATTTTAAACAGAAAAATATATATCAACTTAAATTTTAAGGGAATTAAATAAGCGCTCCTTTACTTGCAAGCATCATTTTCTTCATCTTATATATTATTTAACATATACTTTATGAAGTTTTTGTTATAAAACTTCCGATTCAAAATTCTTTTATTTACTGTGAGTAACAAAACTGTTACTTTTAGAAACAAAAATGCAACCCTTATGTGTTCATAAGCTGTAATTTAAACTTACATCTCAAATTCAAATAAATTCGAGTGGTTTAATAAATCTTTAATTAACGAAAATCGATTCGATTCAAGAGTTAAATTCTTTTCAAAACAAATGTGTAAGGAATCTGAGCTATTAGTTCCAGAAGCAATTGAGTTCATTAAGAATTATATTTATGTTTTTAGAAGCAATATATAGTTTGTTTCCTATACATGCAGAAAATGGATAAAAAGTTGTAATTTAATAATAAGTTATTAGAAATACTTTGGAAATATTATGATGAATATTAGATTTTCCATTATAAAAAACTTAAATTTTTTACATGTACATTATTTACATGTGTACAGCATTTTTTTCCCGTCTAATATACATTTATTTTTGAATTAACATCATAACTAAGCTAATACCTAAAATTAATGATTCGCTGCACACAGAAAAAATAAAACCGTATCATATTTTTGAAAAATTTATTCTGAATATCATACACATATATATCAGGCATTTAAAAACAAAACATTCACAATTTTGAAACAAGAATATTAAAAAAAAATATTTTAACTCCTGCAGATGAAGGCATGTAGGTTTAAAAATCACTTATAAACACTGCTATCTAATCCACACTATAGTCCAACTCCTTTCGAAAAAATATGTTACGTTTTAATGTAGTGTACAATGAGGTATCATTTAAAATTATTAGGAAGTTCTAATATGTAAAGGAAAAAGATTTTTTTATTTCTTTTAAATCAACAACATTTTGTCAGGTTACTAACTACGAGTGAAATAAATATGCTATTTATGCATCGTTATTATGTAGACAGTTCTTTAATTTTTCGAAAGAGAGGCAAGTTATCTACACAACCAATTAATACAGCTATATTTTTGGAATATACTTAACCATTATAGTATAAACTATTACATGTTAGAATTTCTGCTTGGTCTGTGAAACCATCCATTCTACATAGCAGTTCTAGCTGCTTTGAATTATGATACACTTAGATCCCAAAACATTTGTTATACAAGGACTTTTAAAGTTTTTTTCCTACTAAACACATGTGTCATTTTTAATTAGTGTTAGTGGATTAAAATTTACTTGGACAGAGCTTGTCTCCTTATGATTATAAAAAAATATCAATATAACAAGATATTTTTTAGAAATATCACAAGTGTTTTCAATTAAAGCAAAGCAAGTGTTTTCAATTAGAGGTCATATGACAGCATAGCTTTTTTTGTAATACGTATTATACAATACCATAAATCTAATTTAAACAATATGGATCAGTTCATAATTAAATCAAAATACACATTATGAATTAGTTTGTAAATACATTTAATTTTCATACATAATGTCACACATTGTAAAGAAATTTTGGAATATAGAATAATAAAAAGTATTGAAACTGATTAACATGTTTCATTTTGCCGATTGATTTTGTTCATTTTGTAATTTCAGACCTAAAAAAAGTATTATAAATTTTATACGAAATTATTCTCTTAGAAAGGTTAATTGCGTACAAAAGTATTTTGTTAACTTGCCTATTTCAAGACATGCAAGCCATTTTATTGGTTAGCCACATTTAAAAGCGGAATTTTAAATTATGTGATTTTAGCACATAGATTTGTGTCATGATATACATAAACTTTTTCAATTTTGTTTTGACCTATATTATGTTCTACTGCTACAACCACTGCCATAATGTTTGGGTGTTGCTTAAAATTGAGTTCATTTTTGACCAGAATGAATCAAATAGTATGACTTATTAGGTATCCAAGTAAATACGTAAAACTTGCAACTCAATATTTTTTTAAATAACGTGCCAAAATAAGGTGAATATTTATTACATTCAGCATATAATTAAATTTGTCATAAATCATACATAGCGAAAAATTAATAATTTTACCAACATATATGTGTACCAAAACAAACCTTTGTGGTATGTGTTAACATCGGATTTCTCTATGAGAAAGCTGTTTACATCTTGTACATCAGTTTTATTTAAATTCATATATTTAATATAATTCTCACATTATTCAATTATTTACATTCGATGGGAAATAATCTGAGTATATTTTTATACATCTATAGACTTATTCTCGTTTAATTGTGTAGTTAAAATGTTGCTCAGTAAGCCTATTTAAACTTGCTTCTGGCGTTTGTTTGTACACTTCCAATATAAGCTTTAAATTATTTTCTGCCTTAAGCAGATATATTTTTGAGCTGTTAACGGCTATTTCAGCCTTTTGTTTTGATTAAGCTTATTTTGTATTTCAAATTATTTCATGTTTTAATATTGTTTTGCATCATTAGATCATCGGTTGATTCTAACATGTTAAAAATAAAGCCCCCAATATTTTCTCTAGTATTGTAATTATTTTAAACCCTCTGAAAAATACATGTGAATACTTAAAGTTTAATTACGCTCTTCTGAATTATAGTATATTTTATATATAAACACTATATATTTATCAGGCTGATTGTTTCAAAAATAAAGCAATATTGGATTAAACTATTTTCTCTTTTAATCAGGATACATAATTAAGCTGTAAAAGTTATACCACAATTTATGATTTAAACGGGTGCAATTTTGTACCTTGAATTAAAATTTTTTTTATGCGTTTTGAAACAAAATTAATTTAACCATAAGTTGATTATAATGTTTCAAAAAGGCTTCGACAGTACTTAAGAAAAATATATGTGAATATGTAAATTATACATGCAATTTCAAATTTAATAATATATATTTAGCTAACATTAAATTCTTTTTCTCAAAGTAATATTTATTAACCAAATACAATTTTAACTTATATATTTTAATGTAAATGAAGTGCAGAAAATATTTTAACTTATGTAAACAACAGGACATATACCTAAACTTATATTAGTGATAACTTGATTTTTAAAAATATGTATAAAATGTTAATTTTTAAAAATATATTTGAATAGGAATGATACAGTCAGGGGTAAAAACAGAATTTTGAGGAAATAGAAAATTTTACATTCTATAAATCTTGAGTACTGTTTAAGAATCTGTATCGTTAACTTGTCGTGCAAATGTCATTCGTGTTTCTTCCAGCCAACACCAGAACTTCGGTTTTACTTTGTAATTCATCTCGGCACAAGCATATTTTTTAAGAA
This sequence comes from Nephila pilipes, assembly GCA_019974015.1. NCBI lineage: Eukaryota > Metazoa > Arthropoda > Arachnida > Araneae > Nephilidae > Nephila > Nephila pilipes. Next base: position 36,843 of record BMAW01006335.1, on the reverse strand, counting down.
CATTAACTTTAAGAAGTGCATAAATAAAGGGGTTAAATTGTGTAAATAAAAATACAAGTATCAACAAATAAAAGGGCTAGATAATATGCTTGGCCCTGTACTATGGTGAACATTTATAAGTGTTTTTACAATTTATAATGAATTATACATATCTATAGTATTTGTGTCATGTATCGAATACAAAAGAAATGATTTTATTTATTCGGTGTGCATGAAGGTTGGAGTTTATGAATAGAATAAAATCTGAATATACTGCTCCAAATATTTATTCAAATTTTTGCAATAATTTTGGGCCACATTATAAAAAGAAACTAAGATATAAAATGTCTGCGTATAAACCTTAATTATATAAAAATCAAATTTTGAGTTACAACACAAACAAGTAGTGGTTTCTAACCCCAAGTCATAGGAGTTTAAATCGGATTACTTAAAAAATGTGAGACAATAGTGCTGAAACACAAGACAATCACTTATAATATGATGAACAGCGAGACATTACAGGAAGGATGCCTGATTAGATTGTGAAAATTTGGTTCCAATATATACATTAGATTTGAGTTTAAATTAAAACCATATTCTTAAAAAAAATATATTTTAAAATATCTTACTCCTGTCATAAAGCATCTGAAATTTACTTCAATTCATAACAGAATTAATCAGGAATAAAAACTATTTTTGTCAATATTTTATTCTGAATGTATAATTTCTAACTTTATGATTGCCACGCAGTATTATTGGAACAAAAAACTGATGTACAGTAATTCTTCGAAAATAATTAAACCTTAACACCTTAAATACAAAAATGTATAATAATTTCTCTATCAATTAAAAAAGACAGTTTCATTACACACTTATGAAGTAAAAAAAAATGGAATTCTTGTCGAGCATCATCACTGTATAGTCATTGATTAAAAAAAGTGTAGCAAAGTGGCTCAAGATTTTTAAAATTTCCCAACACTGCTTTTTGAGTAGTGTAATGTTATTCTATAAGATATATAAGCGTCATACACAAATATTTACATGTATGAAAATAATTTTCAACACTGATCTATGCAAATCAAAGTAAGAAGTCACTAAGCTACGATTACAATGTAATATTTAGATAGTCTGTTACACACAAATAACTACTCACAGAAAATAATTTTCAAGCAATTCTTAAGATATAAAAGGATCTTTCTGAAGATGTGAGTGAGTGACTATGGGAAAAAAAATGTAAACAAACACAGACTCAAATTTGAGTATTTGTTCGTACTCATTTTAATATTCATGTATTTTACCGCGTGTAGCTTGGTAAATACGAAATATAGTTCGAAATATTAAAGCAAACCATATTTGTTTTTGAACCTCAATTTGTAAAATACGTAGTCAGTATACAAAAGGATCTTTTATAGTCCTTATATCTGTAATAATTTTTTGAGAATGCTGATTTCCCAGTTTTTTTGGTTTTGAATACTTGTAATGTTTCACATTCGATAAAGGTATACCTTTATCGCTCAAATCTGATACAAACATACTCATTTCAAAATGAGTACGTCTGGGTATTCATTTTTGAGTATTTCTATTTTCTCCGTGTAATGCAGAATGTAGCATAATTTAAAGTAAACAATTCATTCCTTTTTGAATAATCAATTTTTTACATATTATGTTTCACATTTCATTTCTCTTTAAGTAGTGACAAATATACATCAGCTTTGTTCATTTACAAGATTATTTAAAATGAATCCTCCAATTTCACAATGCTATATTTTCGTAAATCAATTATACTGGATGATATGTAATACATAAATACAAAGGGAAGCATTGGAAGTTCTTTTGCAAAAAGTTCTTTGCTTTACAATACACATGCAACTATAACCTCTTATAGTTACAGGTATAATGTTAATTCGATATATAAATTCTTACCAAGCACGTTGAAAAATGGGAGTGGTATTTGATTGCGCAACAGCAGAGATACGTTATTTACTTTCATATAAATTTGTGGGTAATGATACCTGCCAGACTTAACTTTTACAAACCCCCAAAGGAACAAATCGCATGGGACCATATCAGATGACTTTGGTGGCCAAGTGTGTTACATCAAGTCTTCTAGTCCACTTCGACCGATCCAACTGAGAAAACTTCTAAAACAGCTTTCGTAAAATAGCTTCACGAAGAATCCTTGGGGACCACCTATTGTTCACAATATAAAACTTCCCTTTTTTTAGTTTGTAATCATGTGTTAATTATTCTGCGTAATTTATTTTTGAAAATATGGAATTTTGAAATCAGGTTTTTTAATTTTGAATAACACTGTGTATTTAAATACATTTTTTAAAATTTTTTAAATCTGAATTTTCATAATTAGTGAATGTTTCTAAATTTAAAGATATTATTATAATAAACAATTAAATGTGTCATAAACGTATAAAATTATGGGAATTTTAAGATATTTTTCTATCTTAAAAATCTCCCAAATACTTGGTTTCTTTTTCGTAACATTAAACAATAACAATATTAATAAATGCCAAATAAAATTTAAAAAAACCCATGTACGTTTTAGAAATAGTTTCAATTTTCTTATGATTGTTTGGTTTGAAGTCTATAGTTTCTCTATTTTTATTTTACAAACTTAAGCTATATCTTCTTAAACAGTATACTGTCATTTTATCTAATAAAGAAGGGATTTTCAATCTTTGGTCTGGTGGATCGTCACTAGTCCACAAAAATTTTTTACCGATCTTTTGAAATTATTACCTGCCAGTGTTAAAAAAAATAACAACTATAAAATTTTGTACAATAGTTTTACGATTATGCCTGGCAGCACTGGAATGTGCTTACATTTGTCACTTGATATATCTCGTAGTTAGAGTGATATTTATTTCTAGACATTCGTTACAATACGTTTAACCCTTTCACGAAAAAAAAAACAGAAGTTTATTGATAATCTTTAACACTTATATACGCGCTAAAGAAAAGTGTTTAGTCTTTAATAATAAATAAACCGTTAACAAGGTACGCTATTGAATTTTTTGAACACAGTTCAATATCTCAAAAAATGAAGGAAAAACAAAATTTGGGTGTCTACCAGATAAAAAAAAACCTTTTATAAGGCACGACAGACGTAAATATTTAATATGTGGGTTAATTCTATAGCCGCATGTCCGATATGTATCATTTACAATGTGTGACCGTGGTAGCCTAGTGGTCATGGTTTCGGAATCGTGGCAGGTGGTTTTTGTTCAGTCGCTGGTTCGATCCTTGGTCGCTAAAGACCCACCGTGTAGCAGGGGCTGATGCACATTAAATCTGTCGGTACCCCAAGTCTTCCCATTGGCGTGGTGCAGAAGTTAGGAGAGGGGGAGCCAGCTCTGGTATCATCCTCGTTACTCGTCCTAATAGTTACGAGGTCCATCGCCAATAGCCCTCGTGTTGTTCTAGGGCAACGTTAATAAAAACTAAGCAAACAAAATCATTTACCTTTAAGATTTTGTAAATGATGTGTTCTATGAAACTATGAAAAATGTTACGACGTTTGAAGTCTAAGATTTCTGAGCAGGGAAATAAATTGTATGCATATTTTGGACATTAGAATTAGAAAAAAATTTGAATTCGAATTACAAAGAAAACAAAACTTTATCCAAGATGAGTCGCTAATAAATTGCTCCTATCTGTATATTTGCACTTCCGATTGCTAAAAACCAGTAAGTCAACACTGGAAAATATTTAATAAAACCTGTATTAATAGAGGTTTGTTTAGAAGTGCTTAGGTCCTTGGCTGTTGATAAAATTAAATTAATTCCCTTATTTAATGAAACAAAGGAAGAAGATGTGAAAAAAATTATGAGAGAATGTGGAATACCAGTTAATACACAAGATAAAGAAATCAAAACATTTTGCATTACAAATTGATGAATCATGCCACATTTCTACAAAAGACCGTGTTAGTTTTCTTCGTCAAATATATTGATTTTAATTCGGAAGAATTATTATGCTGTATAGAATTAGTTTCATACACAACAAGTGATGAAATTTCTAACGAATTTATTTCTCATGTTAATAAATACACTTTAGAATGGAAAAACTGAGTAGGTGTATGTATCGATGGGGCTACTAGTTATATTTGGCAGATATTTTAGCATTACTAAAAGAATTCATCCAGTAAGTAATTCTGAATTACTAATTATCCACTGCATAATCCACAAACAACATTTCGTAGTTAAACGTCTATCCACACTATTAAATGTTTTAGCGGAATCTATAAAAATTATTAATTTCATAAGAAACTGCGATGTAAACTGTAGATTATTCCCAATATTTTGTCTAGACGCTGGCGCGGAACATGGACAATTAATATTATTTTCAGAAGTTAGATAGCTTTCGCTAGGCCAGATTTTAAGTAGGCTTTTTGAATTAAGAATGGAGGAAAAAAATATTTTTAACAGAGGAAACAGATTCCTATTTAAAAATTCCATTGTCTGATGCAGAAATGGTTGCAAAATTGTTGTGTTTAAGTGATATATTTACCATTTAATTTGGGTTTACAAGGAAATGCTATAAATACCTTTTCATTTACTTAATAAAATAGTTGAAATTAAGGAAAAAATTAATTTTTGGTAGTTAATGTGAATAATAATAATAATGATATATTGATTGAATTATCCTAACAATGTCTGTCAGTCGCCTGGTAGTATCCACTCACCGCAGTGGTAACCTGTTAATTCGTAGTAGTATGGGGCCATGGTTACTATACCTCGAATTACGATACTGATATTATATTGACGTAAGAATTGAGTGATAATATAAATTCCAACATCGTTATGAACTTTCTGCGTTACGTTCACACATTTTCGGCATTATTTTTAATTATTACGCAAATCATTTATACAAGAAAAAAAAATTCTTTATAACTCGTAAAATTCGACCATTAAAAATAGTTGAACAAACAACTAATCTCACTGACCTAGGAATCTCGAAAATAATTTGTCATTAAAAAAAAAATCCCAACTGAACCATTTCACTTTTCGAAAAATGGTTATTCATATCCATTCCAAACAATCAAATCCATAAAAGATAAATAAAAAATAGTAAAATGGTCAACCTTGTTTCGGCCCCAAGCTTTCAAAGGATACATCTCAAATACAACCTTTTGTTAATCTCAGATTTGTGTCCTTTCGGCGCCTCTCCATTTGACTCAGACATTCATAGCGTAGATTTCTCCCCGCTCTCTTTTGTAACTTATTCTCGTCACTTTGCGTTTCCAGTCTCGTTTTAAAACTCTTTTGACTTTTTTTAAAGTTACCTGTGCTCGCTCACATTTTTGTTATCTTTCTTTCAGCTTGCTTCGTTACCGCGTTTCTTCGTAGATAAGTGACAGACCTCGTTATCTCTAACTTCCTCTTTTTCACTCTGATCGTCCATTTTTGGATGCTTTTTAAGGTTCCCCTCTTATTCTTCTTTATTAGGTTTTTTTTTTATTCTAGTTTTGTGAAAGATTCATACTCTACCTCTGGCTTGTTTGGCTTGTTTTTAGGCGTTCTGATACCATTTGACTTATTTCTTTCTACATGTTTTTGATTTATCTCGTTCGGAGTTAAGTCAAGTGTAAAAACAAAACAGATTGAATAAAGTGCCTTAAGGACTGGTGCTCTCTCTAATTATATGATTGTTGTTGTGGATTGAATAATCGTAATGAATCGTTTATATTGATAGTAGTTGGAAGAAATTCCTGATCAGAATAACAGCAGTCAAATCGGCTGTAATCGAGAAGTCCTTGAATCCGAATGAATAATTTGGTAAGCTAAGAGTTTATTATGTGAACAAAAATAAGAATTAATTGTTTAGAGGGATTGGATTTATAGTGATCTTGATCATTCTTTGATCGATAATAATAAAGCGTGTTGGCCATCTCTTATGTTTCTTCAATTTAACTTATTTATTATTTAATTAGACTTTAAGATGACATTACAGGTAAATAATGAAGGAAGGATGTTACAAAGTTACTGATTATAGTTTGTTTATTTAAGTCATGTTTAATTTGAATGCTTATTTTTAGTATCTGTTTATGTATGTCGAGTTAATTTATTTTTAGTGAGAGTTTTTGCTATTTTATATGTCAATTACGTACCTTTTTATAGGAAACTACCATGTAGTGAACTATAAATATAACATCTCAAATAATTATTGTAGATTATTATATACCATTATTATGCAGAAAATAACAGAAATGCCCTCATGAAATATAATCATTTTATTAAAAAACATTTTATTCATAATAGTACAGTCGAAAGAGAAAGACAAAAGGGTAAGGCCATTTGAAACACTTGATACGCAAAAGTTTGAAGTTACCATTTGACTACGATTTGACTGCCAAAAAACAATACATAAATGTATTTCGCTTAAGGCAAGACGTTTTCAGTTTTCTTGCAGATGCTCTCACTTTTGACAAGAATTTTTCAAGAAAGTACTATATTTCAGAATTTCCCTCTTTTCGAAGAATACTCATACAGAGAATTTTTATTGAAGGGAAAAAAGTTACATTATTCAATGATTTTACACTGGTCGTATTTTTTAATATATACCCGCATAATAATATAAATAAACTGCATTAAAAGGGAAAAAGTATACCTATGAACAATTCTCCATGTAATGCATAAAGTTATTGCTATATTTACTGAAAATATATGCAAAAATCTTTAAAAAGTATTGTTTATTAAGAATATTTATAAATAATTGAAAATATTATTTCTTTTTATTAGTTTTGATCTTAGTATTATATTAATAATTTTTAAGTTTCTCTTTGAATTGACAGTTTCTGGTGATATATCTTACGACCTCGGTAGCCTAAAGGTCACAGTCGCGGAGATTGCTTACCTCGAATGAGGGGTCGATGCCACTAAAGATCCTTCATGTAGTCGGACAAATATTTCGAGGCTAAGAATCCTCCCATTGGCGTGGTGTAGAAGCTTGGTGAGGGAGGTGTCAGCTCATGTGTCGTCTTAGTCGCTTGATCGAGGTTCGAAATTCAAAGGTCTATCGCCAATAGCCCTCGTGCTACTTTTCAGTGCGACGTTAAAACACAATCACAATAAATTCTTCAATAATCTTGTATAAAAATAAATTAAATGCATATGAATTGGTTATCTCTTCTAATCTAATTATAATCATAAAGCTATCTGCCTATTTTGTAGACTCTTAAAAGTGAACTGCAAATAACTTGATCCGATTCTAGTAGATTTCTAAATACCGAAATGAAGTCAGGTAAACGTGCTTTGATGACCTTCTTCTTATAGTTGGTGTAACCGAAGTCTGGCTAACCCGAAGGCGCATAAGACTCGCTAGCTGTCAATCTGCGGCCCACGGATAAGGGTCATCCGAATAAAGATTTAAACTTTTATTGCACATAAAAGTACAAAAGAACATCCCACCATAAGTCATTCGTATCGCACCCTACTACCATGGGAATGTCTCACTACCTGACTCAACTTTTATCATAATTTTTCTTCTCTAATCTTGTTAAAAACAATTACAAAACTCGTTTCAAAAAGCGCACAGGCCATTGGGTGCGACTGGGTGTTACACAATGTATAACTAACCACTGCAGATCGCGGGTGTGTATTACTAGAGGTGGGGGGTTATTGCAATACGGGGAACATGCGAAATAGCAGCAGCCAGTCTGCAACAAGTCTAACATATTTGACTCAGAAGCACATTGTTCCAGATAGACTGACTGCTCGGTGTGTTTTGATTGCTAATAATTTATAGAGTCAGTGTTATCTTGTAACTGTAGGACAGTTTTTTAAATTGTATTTCGTGTAAGTACATGAAATTTAACAAAATGTAATTACCCTTACACACACGTGTAATTATTATTATTAATTAATAATTAGACTTAATTATTAAGCAGTATTAAGTCTTTTGGGTTGGAAAGGCTTGGTCTAATTTAATCTATAAGGACTCTCTCTCTTTGATTCTTCTGCACCTCCTCCATCCTATTCACTAAAATTCTTATGTAGTAAGACTTATTTATATGCATCGTGGCTTTTTTTACTAAGGCAATGTTCTCAAATAAAACATTATAGTAAAGCAAGTCGAACGAATAGTTAAAGGGAAATAAGAGTCAGAACCTGTAACAGACTTAATTATTAAACAGTATTAAATGTTTCCTTATGTTTGATTATTTATTCATAAAATAGAACTCTATCTATTATTTACCGATATTAATAGTAAAATGATGCGAACTGAAAATTTGAAAAAACATTTCACAGAATATTAGAATGAGTTACTGCAATAAAAAATTCAACTTAAAGAACAATGAGTCAAAATGTTTCATTAACATAAATAAATATTAACGAATGCCCGCAATTTCCTTTCAGTTTTTGTTCTAAGGAAAAGTATGATAACTTAAAAGCAATCTAAGATTTTAAAATATTTTTAAAAAAATACCAAGAACAAAATTGATTGAACTTACTCAAGTATTTTTACAAAATTTTTAAGTGAATCTATTAAAAATAAAAAATGTAATAAGCTAACAGCAAAAACTGGCATCAGGAAAAAGTTAAAAAGGTTGAGTAATGTCATAAAGAACGAAAAAAAAATGTAAAGAAACAGGTTGTGTAATTAGTGGATTTCCTACTACTTTGATAACTTTATAAGTACGAGGGTCGTTCAATATGACCTTAGAAATTCCAAGCAATAGTGCACATTGCATCGAAAGTTGTTTGTTTTTAGTAAGCAACAAGACTCACTGGACAGCAGTGTAAATCTTAGTTATTCGTTTTATTCTAATTGACGCCGTTCGCACCTCAAAAAATCTTCTTCATAACTTTTCCGGCCGCTGAGACCATCTTCGCCTTTTTTTGAAAAGATGCACCTGAAATAATCTACTTTTTAAATTTTTGCTTGATTTCCAATGCATAATGATGAATCCAAGTTTTACTGGATTCATCGACTCGACACTGACAATTCGACATAAAATGACGTCGACAACTCGACACGGCAGCTGTCAGATTTTTATTTGTTAGCAAATGACTTCTAAATCAAACTTAACGAATGAATGAATGTCAATTTTGTTTTGGTCCCGTTTAACAGATGGAATCACCCAATGGTAACAACAATTTACCTTAATGGTGCCATCTGTCTTCAAATACAGGTACTTTTTGAATCAGCCTCATATAACAAATAAGAGTATACTTCAATAATTCGTATCTTTCATAACAACGTTCAAATTCTCAGAGAATATTTGCTTTTAAAAATAACAACAAAACTCTGAAAATTATGTTTTCCCTGAGAAATGAAGAAAAAATTTGATTGAATTAAATTATAAGGTGCTTCTAAAATACAAAATCTCGCAAAATTGGGGGGAAAAAACTATAAACTAAAACTGGAGTATGAGAATCTCAATTTAGTGTTATGTTTTAATGGACTTATATTTTTGTACCATACAGTAAGCATGCGTTTTACTAATTAGTTAATTAAAAACTCCCAAAAAATTGAATATACGATGATATTTAATATGGGTACCTAATAGTACATATAATTTCTTAGTTTGATATAATGTATTCAATCCCTTTTGTCAACTTATTGACCAGAATTTATTTAAATTGACTTAAATATTTTATAACCTCAAACTATAGAATGGCAAAGGGTTTCCAGAAATCTATTAACTGAATAAAAGGTTTAAATATAGACTTTTTTAGAAATATGCCATCTGTCTACGCAAGGAATTTTCATCAGATGGCAAGACATTCATAACCACACATTTCCTACAGATGGCAAAGAATTCGAGTCAGAAAGAAACCACATTGAGAGATCCTTGTGGTGACCAGTAAGGTCACTGAAGTATACGTGTTTCGTATGGTGCTTTGAAAGTAGGTCGCTTCGCTTTCAAGAGCAGATGACGGGAACTCATGAATACTGCATAGAGATCGGGACCAGTGGCACAAGAATCTGCAATGACCATGTCGCACTCTCCTTCACAGAATTAAATGAACCACTGGATGTGAAAAATATTGTGAGTGCGAGAAAAAGGAAATCTATTTTTCAATCCTTTACTTTCTGTTGTAATCGATAATCTCGCTACAGAGTTTTTTTTTGTTCAGGTAACTTGTGAAAGAACGAAGATTTCATGGAAGAGAGTGGCTTTAGAAAAGAGGTTGGAAGATCTTCGTTTATATAAGATATTTCTTTACTGATTCTTGGGATCTTTTTATTAATGATACCATACTTTTAGTAATAGAGATTTAGTCTTGTTTAAAAACATTAGATGTTTTGTAGTATTGACGCGAACATTTATGATTTTAATATAATATATACATTTGTTAATAAATATTGTGATATATATATATATATATATATATATATATATGATAAACCTTTCTTACATTTAAGTTACTTCTTATACTACTATTTTTGTATGTATATTGTAAAAAAGTGCATGAAAAGCAACAATCTTATACATATTTTTAAATAATACTTTGAAATTGTCTACTTAAGAGTTATGTTAAGAAAGTATGTATTAAATTTTTAAAAAAATTGTTCTATATATAGTTCCGCATAACTCCTGTAATCTATACTTTTAGAATTAATGTCTAATTGACAGTTATGTTAAAAACTTATATATTTAAGTATCCTATTATAAATATGTCTTACTTTTAAATTGATAAGTTTGAAGGAAAATATAACGAGAGCGAGAAAATATGAGTTACCTAAGTAATTTGATAATAATTCTCAAAATTGTTTTTTTCTTTCATTCCTTAATGCATATTTTAAATTTAATTTTAATTTTGTTCTATTTATGTTTTAATTGTGAATTTGGTTTACTTTCTGCTGAGAACTTTATGTTTCATTTTTCCCTTTACTTACTGAAATGACGCAAAATAATTTCTCCAAAGGAGAGAGAGATTTGATTTAATGTTAGCGATTGGATATTATATAATTAAATTTATAATATTATGTTACAGTGAATAAAGTTATAAATAATTGTTTCGTTATTGGAATTAATATATTAAATTTTTTTTGTCAGAACTGTATCGGGAATAATATATTTTCATTTGAAAACCAGTCGTTGTATATCAATCAATGTTGCAGAAAGTCTGGACTTTATCATAGAAAATCTAGATTGAGGCAAATAGTATTTTTTTCGTTCCATTCTTGCTTCTAAAATTTTAGTCTAGGGTATAGAAAAGGGACTGAAAAGCAATCTGCAAAGGGGTTAAGTTGAATAGAGAGAGAAGGGGGTTTGATATTCAGCCTACAGGATTTTTTAAATTGAACTCTGAAGTGATTCAGTCAAATGGAGCTTGAAGATCAGAAGGGAGAGGCGACATTAAAATAGTTCTCTTTGAAATCCCAAAGAACATCTGGGTAAAAAGTAAATTTCTTCCACATAGGGAAGTAAAATCGTTTCTGGAGTTATGGATTATATATCCAAATACAAAAAGGGAGGCGTGTTTCATAACTTGACACATTTCGTTCTCCTCTATTCAATGCAAATAATCTCGGTTATATCTTGGGAATTGTGCCCTGTATCAACATGAACTGATTCATTTACACCAAGATCAAATATATTTTTGAAACTTCTATATTTTTGAAATCATATTAACTTCTTTCGTGTTATTAAAGAAACATAACTCAGTCTGTTTTTGTTTTTCTACATTACGTTACAAAGGAAATTATATTTTATAGCTTTAGCTCTATAGTGTTTCTCCTTTCAACTAACACTTAGGGGACTTTTCGTAAATGTTTGAATTGAAAATTTTTCCTAATGAATGAAACTTGATTTATGTAAATTGGACTAGAGTAACTAAAGTTTAATGAACAGAGTCGAAGACGTGCACATATAAGCAGTGAATTAATTATTAATACAGAGGTTGGTAGTTAATGAATGATAAAGATAGTGAATTGAAGCTATCGAGTGAAACTGCTTTAAGAAAGAAGTTTTAGGATTGAAATCAGATAGGATATATTTGTACTTTATGTCAAGAACTTGAATTTGAATGGTCTGTTAAGACAAAGATACATTTATTATTTTAAACGTTGAATCAGACGCGTACAGGGACTAATTGCCACAGATAAAATGGTTTAGGGATTACATTTTAATTATTAATGTAACCTAAATGTTGATTCACAATGGGGAATAAAATATCTTTGTCATCATCGTTGTATATCTCTCTAATTATTTTATTGTGTTGATTAATAGCTGTTACATACTGAGAAGTGAAGGAGAAGGAAGTAACAAGGGGCGTTACAATTTGTTAAAATTTATTGAATAATATTCAACCATTGATTTAACTTTAATTTGCAAAGTATTTTAAACATTACGTTTCTTGTATCTATTGTCAGAGATTATACATTTTAGTTGGTCTCTCTATCTCTTTATAAATATATATATATATATATATACATACATATATACATATATATATATATATATATATATATATATATACATACATACATACATATATATATATATATTAATAGAAACCGTCTTAGAAAATATATGTTTGAAACTTGGCAAATAAATAGTTTCTAACACAAGACAGACCTCTAAAAATGCTTAGATTAGGAATATCAATATTAATTTATATTTTTTTGATAAAAATAAATGAAAAGTTTTCAAAAACGGGTTAAAGTAGGAAAATAACGTTTTCTTTTTTAATTGACTAATCCGATAATTTCGCTTTCGAAGGTGATGCATGTAATATCAGAAGCAGTTATTGTTTATATGAACACTCAACTTATATTCATATAAAAACTAATTCAAAGTAGTGGCTTTTTATGGAGACATTACTCAGTTTATTTCTATTTTCAAGAAATGAAGCGTATTATAATTATCTACATACCCAAACAGTAGTACATATTAGGTATTGATACGGAGATGCCTTCTTCGATTGTAGTTTAATTATTCATTGACTTTAACTTATTTTTGATTTTAAGTTTGAATTGAAAATCTCTCTCTCTCTCTCTCTCTCTGACAACACATGGCCGAATTATAGTGGTTTTAGTATAAATCTATAATAATGTAATTTCCGAATAATCAATTTATGATTGAACGCGTGAGTATCTTTTAATAATTTCATTTTATTCTCTACATTTTTTTAAAGTGTAATAATTTAAGATGATGCAGCTGACCCCAATTTTTTGAGGAGTGCGGCGTTGGCCTCAGCACGATGTTGCAGAAATCGTGTGGTTTTCTAGATATTGATGATACTAGTAAGTTAAGAAGAATTACATTATTAAGAGTAAGAGTGTGTGAAGAGTTGTGATTCAAAATGAGCCACACTTGTTTTTAAGTGGAGGCAAATTATTGCCAAGAATCTTAGAACGATTACCAGAAAAGAAAAGTTATCACACTCCCCTGGCGACATAATGAAATGATTAAGTAGATATTCAACCCAATATGAGGGTCTGATTTAAAATTTAAGGATAACGTGGGAAACGAGAATTCGGAGACTTTAACGAAATTGCACTGCTCCCGAGGGCACCGTGTTAATATTAAATTTGAAAATATCTCTAAATAAAAAAAAGTCAGTATTTTCTCCAGAAACCAAGGGGTCTAGTTGAGGGGTCAGATCTTGCAATACTTTTAAAAAGAAGACAGTTCTTTTATTTTTTCCTTTTTTTATCATAGAAATATCTATGTTTTGATAACAGAAAAATGAGTAAGAATATGTAAGTAAATTAATAACATACAAATCAGCTATTATTTATTTTTCTCGTCTATCATGTTATTTTTATAATATCTATAAGAATAGAAGTAATTACATATTTATTGTTCTTCTTCTTATGATAAGACAATAATTTGAAATTATTAAATTATTTCACTACTTTATGTTGTTAAAATATTTAAGACTAATCAATTTCTTTTACATGAGATTTTTCAGAAGTATGCATCGGTTAAAAGTCTTCTGATTATTTTATCCAAAAAGTTCCTATATGTCTTTTTAATTCAAGAAACTTTGATCTATATCAGCTAATGTAATAGAAATATTAATTCTAAATTATAAATACGATCCTTAATTAAATTTCGGATTTACAGTGTTCAACCTCAAAAGTATTACTAAACTATCATTAAGTTTTTTCGTATTTGATTTTGTAATAAATAATTAAGTTTAAAAGTTATATTTCAAAGCATTTTATACCTTTATATTTTTATGATAATTTAAGATGATTGGATTAATAGAACGATTTTCTTTTATATTCAACATTATATAAGAAGGTACGCACTAAAATAAAACTTTCGATGGGTTTAAAAATTCTTTCTTTAACTTTCTTTGACAAGATACCGAAACTGATAAATTATGCATTGTTCATCATTCCAAAAGGCGACTTCTGTTTTTGGATGCAGTGAGATGAAAGGTAGACGCTCTACTCTCACTCACAGTCTCTTCATTAGTCTCGGAAGCAAGTAATTAATTTGATTGTACTGAAGAGGTAGCGCCTAATCATGATGTAAAATGTAACGTGAGTTCCAGGTGAAATTTAACTGCCCATTTCTGAAGATAATTAAAATACTACGACGCCCTTAACTAATCATTAGCGTTGATCAGTTCCTTTGTATTAAGAAAAGTGAAGAGAATTCAGCTTATACCGGTGACAGTTGTTAAGGTTTCCAAAAGCGCGTTACTTTAGAAATTGCATCTGGTTAGGAAATCAAGTGGAGTTTTATTCAGGTAAAATGGATAGAAGGAAGATTAGTACAAACTGATCTGAATGCCTACGACTGACTAATTTATCAGTTAGTGATTAAATGCGTAAGAGTTAGTTTAATGATTTTAAAATTCTACTCTGTTTCTCGTTACTCTAGAGTTGTCTTTTAGAGAACAATAAACGAGCTTTAATTCATTCTGTTTAAAATATACTGCCAAATCAATCCTTTGCTGAAGTTGGACAAAAGAGTCAAATATTGTTTCAAGGAGTTATTTAGAATTGTGATAACTTATCATGTTAAATTTTAATCGGGGTTAGAACTAACAGCTTGGATGTATTTTGGAAAAATAGTTAATTAATTATAAAAAAAGGTAACTTGCTATCAATCTGTTAAACAGTTCAACACACATATATTGATGACAGAAATGAAATAAAAACTGTCAACAAACCTCACTTGAATTTAAGCTATAACAATTTACTTGTAATTGAATTTAATTGGAAGGGAAGTTTTTAAAATACAATATGAAAAAAATGGAACCTGATTTAAGTATAATATTCTTCTCAAATATAATTCCTTTCTCATATAGAATACTACTTATAAATGGATAACAATTATTGACAGAGTGGAACTTAAAATCTGAAACGTGGAATTTATCATGTGGCTTACTATGGTAAAGCATTGAAAACTCCTAAAATGCTTGTAAAGCTAAAACTGATTGGAAAAATTAAAGTCCTTATTTCAGTTTAATTTAAATACATTTCATCACAGCATAGAAGGAAACATACTTCTTAAAGATTAGTTTAGTTAATACTTCTTACAATTAAAGAAAATTCTAGGATTAATGTTGTGATTGTTTGGAATAATTGAATTGTTAAAGTAGCAATACATATCCCCATGCTTTTTACTCTGAATTCAATATAAAGTGTTAATTCATGTTAAAAACAATTTAGTATTATCCTTGCATAGTGTTTATATAAAAGTATTTTATTCAATATTTAATCATTAATAATTCAAAGATAATATTAATGATAATTACATCATTTCGTTTTATCATTTGTCAGTCAAATCATTTAAAAAGTGTCGTTAAAAATATAACACATATTTTATGCCTTTTAGGATTATCAAGTACTAATTTGCTTAATTGGTTTCCATTTTCGTGCAAAAAAGTATTGATGTTTTTTGTAACAGTAATTTTTGTTATCCGTTTACTTGAATGGTAGAAAAATGTATAAATATTATATAATAAAGAAAAAAATATAAAGTTTATGTAATATAATTTTACGTAATTCAAGAAGATTTGAGATTCATCTAAGCTAAAGAAAATTGCAATTTACTATTCCCATATATGTTGCAAAAATATATTTAATAAAGTCCATCAATAACTAACAATGGTTCGCAAGATTTCCTCTGTTAATTATCTTGAACATTGTCTAAGAAAAATCATCTAAAGGAAGGAAGTTATAGAAAATATAAAAGTTATCATCGAAGACGGATTTGATGGTTTTCGCCAGCGGCAGAGGAGACTGACTGATAAATACTTATAAACTGCCAGACACTTGCTATCTCAAGGTTTGGAGACCAAATTTGATGCAATTGTTGGTTCTCTCGGTTTATTGGGAGACTAAAATGATTCTGCCCTACATAGGTTCAAAGCTGATAGGAAATATGAACATCTTGCGAAAAAGTTAATCTGCTTTAGTGGCCAAGAGACATGTCTGTTGATCACGTTTCTAGTAAAAAATGGCAAGAATATCTCCAGAATTTCTTAGTTTCGAGATTCATTGAGTAAATCCGAATGGATCTGCTTTTTTTCTCGTAACTTATGCACTAGTCATTTATATAAGAATGTTTAAAACTGGATTGATTGGACCTTTCTGTGTTTTCAATTCCTCATGTAAAATTTTGTTTTTAGTCTGTCTTTAATTTACAATAGTAAATGAATAGAATTTGTTTCTCTTGGCTTAGTAATTCACATTTCGATATATATATATATATATATATATATATATATATATATATATATATAATTATCCCTACGAGTTGAGTTTCTGAAGCCAGATCTCCCTACGTTCAGTGAAAAAAAAAATGTAAATCTTGATAAGTGCATCATTTATAAATTTTTATACTAACATATGAAAGTATTCTGAGGCCCATTTGAAATTAACAAGTAACATTTCATTTTACTGCATCGCCGTCTTCAATGAAATTGAGAATCGACTTAAGCCCCATTGGATTTTGCTCCTCGGATTCCTTGATTCCTTTAAATGCAAGGAAGTATCGTAAATCTTTAATTAGTTCAAATAATTAATAGAGGTATTTGGATAAAATTTATTCTGCATGTTAATTTATTCTTATGAACATAATAATGTAAATTACAGCTATTAATATTGATTTGTTTGTTTTCAGGAAGCCGTAGATTTAAATACCCCACAGTATCTTAAAGTTTTAAATATTATTCTGGGATATCGCGGAATTTTAATTATTTCTAAAATAATCGAGATAGAAACTTATAACTTTATTTATTATTCTTAAGGCTTCTCTACATAGTCACCTCCAGAATTATACATTTCTTCCATCGTTTCTCAGCCTTTCAAAGGCTGTCATTGTAGAACTCGGCAGATTGAATTCTATCCTCTGCACACGCGGATTACTTCACTTTATGGCTTCCTGAAACCAAGCAAATCAACATTAATAACTATAATTAACAACATTAAGTACCTAAGAATCAATTAATATGCGGAACAAATTTTATCTAGATATCTCAGTTAATTCTTAGTAGTTATTAATACTTCACAACACCCCTTCGTAGAAAATATCAAGTTTTACAGAAATGTTCGAGCTTTTCAAGTAGCTCTCCATGTTTGGTTGGAATCAAAGGTTATGGAGTAAATGAGGGTTATTCATAACGAAACGAGTAATATTAAGAAACGATCAATAAGCAAAATCACATCAAAGCCTAATTCTCATAGCTTTTAAGCTCCACTATGTATTTTTTAAGACTTTGATACCTAGTTAGATTTTATATGTCACAATCTGAATAATTCCAAGCTACAGTATTTAGTGAAATCTGCGTTGTGATTACATTTAAAAAGGCATTAAGCTCTATATTTTAAGACTGTGAAACCACAAACCAATAGTGATCTAAATTAAACTGAAAAAAAAATTTGATTTACTTCTCAGCAAATTTATACAAAGTCTCTTTTTGTTTTTAGGTATTTTTTACCAATGTATGCTCCTTATAACTTATTTGGGAAATATTTCTTAATGTTATTTACTAAATTATTTTTTGTTTTTAAAAATCAAATAACTGTGTTATGTCACATGTGATTTGAATGTTAAAAATTGAAAAGCTCCTTTTAATTTTCAATTTTTACACCTTAATTTTATGTGTAATATATTTTGCCATTTTTATTCAATTTTATTCTCATTGTTTACTTGAAAATTGATATTTTTTGAGTTAACTATATTAAACTCCCCGATAACATAATTTTTCTTTCCACTCATTTACTGTAGTCACGACTTCACACTTTTTCAATCTTGTCATTTTTAATCACATTGTCAGGCTGCCATGTATTGTTTATCGTCTTTAAAAATTTTTAAATAACTTTACGAGGAAGAGCTTAGGAACAACCTGTCTCTTACAACTTATTTTATTCGTGAATTTCTACCACGATGGATGCGTAAATTAGATGTTAATGACTTAACACTCCATGAAAAAGAGAAGTGTTTCGTGTTAATGTGTTTGCTTAATAATGGTGTTACTTATTTTTTATCGTTTCGAAGAAGAGATTTTCTGCTTTGTTTCATTTCATTTTTTTCTCACTTACGTTGAAATGTTATTATCTGGAGATCAATTACTAATCAACATAATATACCGTTCAGATACTTTTATGTAAGAAATGAGGGGCCGCGGTAGTCAAGTGGTTAGGGTCACGGACTTCCGGCCGGTGTTGTTTTTGTCGAGTTGTCAGTTCGAGCCCGGATGACACGTCGTGCATTGAGGTTGATGTTAGTAAAATCTAGTAGAGGTCCTAAGTTCTCCCGTTCGTCTGGTGTGGCAGTTTGGTGAGGATTGTGCTATCTAGGGTATTGTCCTCGTCACTTGATTGAAGTTGAAAATTACGAGGTCCCTCACCAATATATATATATATCGTGTTGTTTCTCAGAGTGAAGTTACTAATCAATAAAATCAAAGCAAATTGTAAAATATAATTTTTTCTAAGCTGCTCCATGCGGATGATTGCTAAATAATTTTTCCGTAAGGTTACATTTATTTGAAATTAATGGAAAGGAATATAAATTGAAATAACTGAGAACAAAAAAATTATTTTTTTGTTACTTAGGCACGATTTTTAAGGGATGTAAGAAATGTAGTAATTAGATATTAGTAATTAACACCTTTAATTGTACATATGTTTAACATCTTAATTGTACATATGTGTTAATTGTACATACGTTTAACATCTTAATTGTACATTTGTGTGAATGTAGTAATTAACACATTCACACATATGTACAATTAAGAAAATACAAACACCTGTTATATAAATATGCTTTCTTTTAAGTTATTTGACCTTCTCTACAAGTATTATTCTTAAAATATTTAGAAATAATTTCTTTCTAGTGAAAAAAAATATAAAAACATATAAATCTATCAAATTAGTTTATTTATCAGAAAGCAGAATTTTAAATAAATATATTTTTTGAGTAAATTTCAAGGTATTTGACTTATCTTTTTTCTTGGAAATGTTGGAAATGGCATGGGAAATGGTGTACTTTTATTGAAATGTTATTGCCTCAACTGATGCTTTCTGTTTTCTTCACACAGACGTATGTCACATTTTTATTTTTTTAAAAAAGTTTTTTCTCATCCAAGATTTCAATATTTATCTGGCATCTTGTTCTGAGTTCTCGCAATAAATTTTGAAATGCTCGCATCTTTTTTGAAAATCTAACCTTTTTCTTCGAGTCATAAACAGGTCAGGTTACCTCAGAACTTACTAGGCTAAGGTAAGCTTAATTCCTTTTTAAAAATTTCTGTAAAATCAACAATCTTACTTAGCCCTATTTTTGCAGCTTTAAAATTTTGTATTTTGTTCTATCACTGTTTTTGGCAAACAATCTCTCATTAAAATAATAAAGAAAACATCTGAAGTTTTTTCAGTTCATTTCAAATATTAAATATTTATTTGCTTTTAGTTTTTTTGAGGATTTTTAAGCAATTGTAGTTTAATTCCTTCAGATTTAATTAATCTGATGGATTGCTATCATAGTTTCAATCTATTGAATTTTTTTCCTTGTTCCTAAAACGTTCGTAAATTGTTGTCTTTAATTTACCTTTAAACACACAAAAAAAGAGATTTTTTCCCTTATGTTTATTTAGAATTTAATTTTCAAAAAAATTATAATCTTTAATTCCGCGGTTCTTGATTTTATCGAAAACTGATTCTGATAGAATTTAATTTAAAACAAAGTGAACCAATTAACAATTAAGAAAATGGAAATGAAATAAATAAAAGCACTGCTTTTTAACGCGTGAAAGGAAAAGAATATTTGTTTTTTAACACAATTTTTTTTTCCATAAATTAAAATATATTTTTCAAGACTGAGGAATCTTAAAATTGTCTATTATTCTCCAGTCGTTCTAAGCCTTTGCATTTTAAAAACTCAAAATTCATTTATAAAGTCAATATTTAAAAACGAACTCTCTTTGACTGTTATTTACTTTCTTAAGTTTAACTACATCTATCAATAAAAGGTAAAACATTCCCTACGTATTAAATTCTACTTTTCTGCTGCTGTTTAGCGGACAAAATTGAATAGCAATAAGACGTATAATTTTCAGGTATATGTTTATATCTATTTTGAAATAGAATTTCTTTAAAAAGTATATTAATTCACGGTTCATATCATTCTATGAAGTGAGAAGAATACGTTTACAACGATAATAAGTAATAACTGTTCTTTTAGTATTCGAAAGCAAATTGTGTGATGACATTTAATAGGATTTTAGCTAAATATTTGCTCTAAAATGTGTAAGATAGTGTGGTTTTATACTGATAAAGTGTTTTCTAAGTCGTTTTTTTGAAATATGACCATCTATTTGCTTAACTACAACATGTTGAAGGTTCTAGTGGTCAAGCATTTGTGAAACAAAGAATTCTTTATTTATTATCAACTAAACAATTTATGATACAAATTTTCTAGTTGACAAGTATAACAAAAGTGAATTTCGGCTTGAAAAATATAACTAAACAGAAACGAGAAATCAAAGCAAGTGTCAACACAATTGTTTTAAGAACTAATGATCCAACTTAATACAGATTTGATGTGTCCCAAGTTATATATGTAAGCTACTATAAGAAGAAGTGTTATTATATTTCATGATCACGATATGGGATTTCAGTTGTCACTCTCCTCTCCATTGTATTTGAGAAGATAATTATTTTATAAACTAGATGATGTAATTCCCACTTCAACTCTTAACATATTTGCCTAAACCAACTTCGGAAAAGGAACGTTAGATCGCTGAAAGTAAAATCAATTCATTAGGTTAAAATCGTATTAAATTAAAAACAAAACTATAAAAATGAAATCCTATATCAAAAATCACAAACACACACATCAGTTAAGGGATTTAAAACGTTAAAAAGGTTAATTAAATTAAATCACAATCTTTTATCTTTTCAAAAACTTATTTGAGATATTTTACTTTTTATCTACACTTGCAAATTCTAAAATAAATAAATTGCGATTTAAAACTTGGTAAAATCTTATAAAATAAAGCGTGTAATAAATGCATTTAATTGAAATTAAAAGTGTAAAATATATGTTTCTTGACACACACATATATAATCAGTTCACAATTTTCTTTTAATTGGTTGATTTTTATTATAATTTTAATTTTTTCCTAAAGCTTATGCTTTTGCTGTATTTATTGAGCTAAATATTGTATTGTTAGAATTTCTCAAAGCTTCGAGTAAAAAAAATAGCATACAGAATTGGGAATTTAAGCTTAAGTATTAGTTTTAAACGTTTAAATATTTTCATCCGAAACAATGCACCTGCACTGACATGTTAATATTTAACCGAAAAAAATGTAATGGAAAATTCTTGTAAGTGTAACAAGATAATGTATCATGATATTTTTCATCTCTCAAGTGCGTATTTCATCTTTTCTTCTTCCATCACGAGAATTTATATATATCTGAGCAATAAAACCTGACAAAAGAATCGTATTTTTCCTCAATGAAATCTTTCTCTGCCCCCTAACAATCTAAATAGTTTATTTTTGAAGAAACTCCATTATTTTCTGCAGGTTGTATCATTGGATGCTGAGACTATAACGAGCTTGGACAGTAATACAAATTCTGCTTCTGTGTGAAAGGGAGGGAAAAAAGGGTCAAAATTCCTTCAGAGGTGGAGCATTCGACAAAAAGCCAAGCTTGATGCGGGCGAACTCGATTGTAAACGATCAATGGGAAAAATCAATCTAGAAAGCTAAAATACGAAGGTTTCATTCCTTTGGCGCTAGACATGCCGTATAAACCAAAAGAAATACTCGAGTCACTTAAAAACACAATTTCCTTTTTTCTCAAAGGTAAAAGTTTCAGCTCAAGGGAAAAAAATAGAAAGGAAAAAGACCATAAAAAGTTCCTCGAGTTCTTCCATTTTTTCTTGTACTTTTTTTTACTCTTACTTTTTTCCTTCTGGAAGCGACGAAGTATTTTTTAATTAAAGTAAGAAACTTGGGCTTCTCATGCAGAAGGAAAGTAAAAAAAAGTACAACATTGAATTCTATATTATGCGATACAATTAGTGTTTAATCCCAAGTAATAACGCGTTAAACAAAGCTTTCAAGTATCAAGAACTTTTACGAAGTCTTGCGATAAAAGAATGGAGAAGGATGTAAAAGTTTAATTTACATTATCGTTGTACAAAGTCGTTTGTTTCTGTTTGATGACTAGGCTCTTCAAGAGTAAAATTATAGATTCTTCCTTTGTGTGTGTGAGAGAGAGAGAACTTTTTCAATCAAATTTTTATTAAGACATTATTAAGTATATTGATTTCTTCCCTGTTTTTCTGGATATTGAAAAGAGATGAAACTCACTTGTGGATATTAATGCATAAGTGTCTGTCTGAATGATATTTAATTATCTTTCCTGACAACCAACGGGTATATTCATGCAACTGTTCATACACAAATAAGTCATTTCTGTCTTTGCACTAGTACACATATAACTTTGATTCATTTGAAAGGACAATTACGAGATTCTCTCTTATTGTTGCTTTACTTTGTATGATTTTACTGTTTCTCGTAAATCAATTTTCTACTTCTTCAGGAAAATCTACTCTTTTCCCTCAGTTTCCAAAGCATATATGCCTAAAGTGAGCTGCATGATGAGATGAAGTGAGTATGAAGTGAGCTGCATGATGAGATGAAGTGAGTATGAAGTGAGCTGAATCTTCTATTGTTAATATATAATGTTTTTCTCAGATGCAGGGGAAGTAAGGAAGTTCAATGTTAAGGTTTATGGTGTAATCATGATATATAGTTATCTTTTATCTTATTGTAGATGATGCAAGTTTTACTTGGAATGCTTTGAGTCTGAATTATGGCCTCTCTTACATGTTCGAAAAAATTTCCATTTATTTCTATTTTTTGATGTTTGCCTCAAGTTGAGGATTACTTTAGTCGTTCCTTTCAATCTGAGAATTTGTAAATAATTCAAGTTTCATAAAAGGAACTATTTAGCTCTTAGTACGTTCTCAGCGAGAATGACTTTCAAATCCTGGAAATACTTAAGTCAGTTAAGAAAATATAAATCAAGCTTCATTCAATTATTCTTTCCTATGTTCATACCCTTGTTAAATTATTTTGATGGTGAAGTAAGAAACTTAATAAAAATGCCTTTGCCATTATTGAAATGAGCGAATAAATATTAATACATTTAAAAATCATCACTGTAAATTTTACCATCATGTAATTTAAGGTTATTAAAATTTCCCTTTATATAATTATTACAAAGAAATGCAATATTCGTACCTAATTACTTGTATTATTTAGCTTTTATAAATCTCAGAATTAAATATGGGACTTGAAATAGACCTATCCATTAAGTTAATTGTTTCTGACGGTGGATTTATCATATTTAGTACGGCATGACTTAGAAAGAGCTTTTGCTTATTTTTCATAGGCAGTAATGTAAATTACCATAAGTTTTAAATTTAGAGAGTTTTACAATGAACGGAAAAATTTATAAGTCAAATAATTTTTAAGATAGCAAAATATTTTTTTGTTATTTTACTTTAGAAAATGGCTGAGTTTCTATTTTAATGCAATATATATCACAAAAATGTGATGCATATTAAAAATTATAAAGTGTTCTTCTTTGTAACTTTTATAAGAAACCCAAAATTTACAGCAAATGCAGATATTTTCTGTTCATTTCATATATAAAATTTCAAATAATTAATAAAGACATTTTATCTTAAAAAAGCCTAATTATCGAGTTCAAAGATTAAAATAATAACCAAGCAACTATTCTAATAGTTTACTTAAAGTAGCTTTAACCTAATGGGAATCATTATAACCTATATTAGGTACAATTATTCAAGCAGAAGAATGTACATGTTTAACATTATACTTTAATAGCATTAAGAGGGTTTCACATTTTATTATGTTTGAATCACACACACACAGTCCATTTTTTCCTGTGTGTAAAATATTTCATGTTTAGTCCCTTATGATGTAATTGCAACCAGACTTTTCGCTTTACGTGTTAAAGCAAACAGTAGAGTATTTAACAATTTTTTAAAATTTTTTTAGCAGTACTTTAAAATAAACTGATATATGCGCTATTAAAACATGAAGCTACATTAATAATGGACATTTTGCTGCATGAAAAAGTGCTTGAATTTATTACTTGCTTGACTTTTGAATTACTGTAGCTTGAATTTTTTTTTTGTTAAAATATTGGTAATCAACTTTTTCTCTCTTATATTACCTATTTCAATCAGTATTTGTGTAACATATGTAAATACCTGTTTTGTAAATTTGTTGGTTTAAATAAGTGTTGGTTGAAAGGCTGGAGTGGTTGACTTTCCGCGGGCAGAATTTTATAGCTCTCTTGTTACTGAACTCAGTCCCTTTAGGAAAGAGAAAATATAGTCTTAAGCTTATATATCATCATAAAAGCTGTTACATCATCTGTTGCATGCATCATAATTGGCAGAAAAAAACTTTTTCCTCTAATATTTTTGTTGGCATAACATCTGATTTTGGTGCTGAATATTCTGAATTTTAAAAAGGAATATATGGAACTTATTTGGCCATTGTTTATTTCTTACAAATAAAAACTATTTTTTTAAGGCAATACAAAGAAATTATTTATTTAGCCTTCAAAGTTAAAAATTGAGTTTCAATGAATATTGCAAGTTTTATTTTCAGCGCATCATTATTGTATGATTTTCGGCTAGTTTTTATCTTATCTTAAAATGTTTATTTTTATTTTACTTGTGGTTGTGGTTTTTTTTTCTTAAAGAAATTCTTCAGTCGATATTCGATAAATCTAGAATAAAGATGGTAGATAAAGATACTTATTCAATAAAAAAGTTTTTGAAATGCATCAATATCGGGTCATTAAAATTTTATGAAGTCGTAACTTTGTGAAATCATCCTATTTTACGACAGAGCATTTTTATTTCAGCACCGAAGGTTTTTTTAAACAATAAGTTTAAACTTTTAGGTGTTCTATAAACGAAAATTTTCTGTGCAGTGCATTGCTATTTTTTCTTTTTTAAAATTTCCATTTTAACTTTTTTTCAAACGAAGCAAACTGCAAATAAAACATGTTTTATACGCTTAAAATGTTTATTCTATTCACGAATTAACTATAATATGATTCTTTTCAAAATATCTACCAGTTGCCGAGAAAGTTTGAGAATTTATGTAAGTACTTTAAAGAACTGATAAAACTTGAAAGTGAAAGAAAAAAAACATAAACACAGACTCAAAGAATTGTAAAATTTTTGTTATAGTTTCCTTACTAGAATTAAACCTTTTTATTGGAAGTAGAGAAGTAAGCAGCTTGAAGTTACTTTAAATTCTGAGAAAAGGTAAAAATATACAGAATGCGCATTTAGTAATACTTGCTTGCTGCAAGAAAGTAACATGATTTCAAAGGGTAAAAAAAGTTTATAAATTTTACATTGGTATATATAAACTGTACGAATAAAAGTGCAATTGCAAATATGGAGTGTACAATTCAATTAATATTAGAATCAATAAATACATAGGATTCACTAAGCAAATTAATTAAAGAGTAAGGGTAACATACTTGTTGTTTCTAATATGTGTAAATGATTCAGAACTACATTAGAATGAGAAGATACTTTTAATTTTGCAGAGTAAAATAATGGTAGAATGGATTAAATCATCTTCAATATAGTTACCCCATTGGCTGGCGTCTAAGGTTAAACCACATCTCCATGGCTCCCATTTGACAAAAAAGTTTTATAAACCTCTTCTCTGTTCTTAAAATCTTAACTCTTCTGAAGTATTTTCTAAATATAATTTAAATTTTTAGATAATAGTACAATTTCTTGAATTAAAGTGTTTTTTTCTAAATTGTACACTACTCTTTTTATTAAAATTCTATAACAAAACGCAGTTCTAGGAAAATGAAAAACCAAAGTCAGTTCAAAACAGTCTTTTTCATCAGATATGGAGATTAAGAGTGGAAAGGTTCATTGGCCCTTCAAAAAATCTTTTTAACTTATCTTCAATATACATTGATGAAATAAGTAACTGCTTTGATTCTCGGCTTGTATTTGTACCTTCGAATAAAATGGTAAACATGTTACAGATATCAATCAGCAATAGCATCGCCGTTTCAAAACTGGCTAAACTGAAATAGCTTGGGTAATTCTCAAATATAGTTTAAAAGTTCTTACAAAATTGAGGTCATTTCGTCCAATTTTCATTATTTTAATTTGAAATTAATTCATATCACTGCTAATTGCTTATAAATGTAGTCATAGAGTGTGTGTAAAATTTTTTACTGTGCATAAGAAGCAGTACCATTCAAGTTTAAAACTAAAGATAAATTCAGCAGCTTCAAGTAAACATGTAGAGATATACAGAACGTTATTTTAACTGTTTTAAGAATGGAATTGTGTGTTTAAAATCGCAGGAATTGAAAAGAATTCATGCTAGGATAGCTAAGAATACAACGTTCCGGCCGATTAGACCATGTTTACCTTCTTTGTAACAGATTCATTGGAATCAGTCAATTGTTTTGATGGTTTCTTGGTTTCTAATGTGCAGTGATAAATCCATGTCTTATCGATTGTGATAACTCGATAATAAAACTAACATATAAATCAAAATCAGTTTTGCGTTGGCACCGTTTAACAGATGAGAGTTCACAATGGTGACGACAACTTGCTTGGAAACTCTGCTTGTCGTCAAAAACATTTATTTTTTGAGCCTTGCTCGTATAAGAGACGATTAGATTAATCGAGCTGTAGCAAAATTTGTTATGTAAAATTTTTGAAAAATATGCTCTTCCATAAATATACTATTCTTAAAACCTTGAGATAAAGCCGAGGAATAGCAAAGATACAGCTGAATATAATGTAAATCTAATTCTAAACCTGGATAATTTCACACCGGCTGTGTGTATTTAGTTTTAGAATTAGTATTTAAAAACATGAAATGAGTAATACATTATCTGGCGCATGGTGGCTGCACTCTACTCGAAACATATTCAACTAAACTGAGTGTTTTGTAAAATCTTTCTGGCAAAGTGACAGTACTCGCTTACAAAATAAGATACAATCATTTACATCAACTTTGTTTAAACCTACGCCACCCTCACTTCCAAAACTGCCAATTTTGAGTTTTATACAGCCTACGCCTTTAACCTTGATGTATTTTTGTTGTTATTATGCTTTCCACATTAAGGGAATGCTAATAGCGTCTTATCTTTTAACGAGCGTTTGCGATTCAACCCAACAGCATCTTTAAGATGCGCAGAACGCGCCGAAAAGGAAATTAGAAACTTTCAAGTGGTGTTTAGCAGATTCAGTTTTGTAGGGAGGTGGGTGATTAATGGACTACTGAACTGAATCCGATTAAATGGGACGAAAATTGATTATTCAAAGAAGTTTACCCTCAAGCGGTTGAATTCCTTAAACTCGAGATAAGATGAAACAAAGGGATGTTGGGAGGTAAGAAGTTTCGAAGCGCTTTGTGTTATGTGTAGAAACCCTCTTTTTCATCATTCCTTCCCAAGAATTGTTTATTCACTGTTTCTTATTTTTTTTCCTTAGGGATGTGATGGACAGACAATTTTCTCTGAGAGTTTGCTTTGGTGAGTTTTGAATCTTCTTATTATCTGAAGTTGAACGACAGGATAAGAAAAAATGTTAAACTACAGGAAATATATGCTCGAATAAACGGTTTGGAAGAGAAAATCTAAATTATTAATGGGGCTTCGTAAGAGTTTTGTTTGTTAAAATGACATTTAGTACTAAATTAGTAATTAAAGTGTCAGAATTTTAACTTCTTGAGAAGTCTAAATTTTTTTTCATATTTAGATTTTAAAATTGCCATATTAATAATGATATGAAGTTCATGTAATATAAGTAGTTTGCATAAACATATTTCAAAAACATCATGCTAATATCAACATTTTCTTTTCTTTTGTTTTGTATGAAAAATACTCTCTTCGAATAGTTTCAAATTTTATTTTTATCGAAGTTACGAAACTTGTCAGAGTAAATTTTTGATCTGTCTAAAATAGTTGTGTCAAAGTCATAAAATGTTTTTAAAGAACAGAATATAAAGATTCTTACGAATTCGTGTAATCTTATTTGTGATGCGTAAATTTTCTTAAAATTTTTCACATTTTTGAAACGATATTGAACAGATGTATCATTTTAGAGAAAAATTGAGCGCAATAAAGATCTTTCATGGCATGTCATACGCTGGTTTTATGATTTATGGCACAATAAAATAAAACATTTCAATTTTTCCTGTTTTCTCGGCTAAAGAACAGAATATGCAAGTTCTAGAACAGATGCTGATGCTTCAGTTGGTAAGTTTTTCCGCTGTAGTTTTAAGATAGTTTAATATATTGGTCTTGAAAACTTTCTAAAGAAATTCTTTTGTTTTATAGATTTTTCTTGTATCGACTCAAGCTTTAAATATGTTTGTAAAGCTGGTAACTTTATCTTGAAATTAAAATATTATATATATTAAAGAGAATATTTTCAGCTATAGTTAGATCTTTTTTTGTTGAAAAATTAGACTATAATCATAACAAGGATAATATATTTTGCAAAAACTTACAATCTATATAGCATTAAATAAAACTGGAATTGATAGCAATTTTATCAATTCAAGCTTACACTTAACTCAATACTTAATATAATTTTTTAAAAAAATTAGCTCAATTTAATACTTTTTTTCTAGATATCAACACATTCATGAACAGTTTCTAAGTATTATTGGTTATGTTTTTGTGTGCGATTTCTAACGGGTAACTCATTATGGCAGATTGACAACTGGACATCGAAATAATTCTATTTATAATCTCCAAATTAAAAAACAAACAAATTGGAAGTACCATTTTATCAATACATTATTAGGAATGAAATGCTTTAAAAATACACGAACAGATTATCATTAAAATGTAATCGTATGTAAATTATTCAAATTTACAGAATTAGGATATCTTGAGAAATACGAAATCTCATAAACTGATGATAGGAGAAAATATATCGTCAATAAGATGGAATCTAGGAAATAAACTTAACATAATAAGCGATGTCATATAATATCTCAAGACAAGCTCGCAAACTTAAACAAAGTTAGATGTAATGAAACATCATTTTCATCGGCTACATTGATCACAATATCCTTACATCTTAATGCATTTTAGTTGTGAAATTGTCATGTGAAAACAAGAGTAATACCGCGACTGCATTTTGGAAATTCCCTGATGACAAGATTTACACCGAGGATCATTTGCTTTACCCGGTGTCAGCAGAATAATCACTCAATTAAAGGAAATAGGATGCTTGAGAGTTTTAGTCGGTGAGGATTGTACAGGCTCCCTTCATTTCACAAATCGTTGAAAATGGCTGTACAATTGTTGTTAAACTTTCGATGAATGCCGTAGCATGACACGTTTGGGGTGTAGTCTACAATACGACAGGGAAGGTGGCAAAATGCACTGGGGGACAAGAGGGAATTCTCTCTACCAATTATATATATATATATATATATATGCGTGTGTTGCATTTTATGAATGAACACATTACTCAAGACACTGAAGTCTTAAATCTTCATGAAATTACGAGTAAACATTTGTTTTGATCCCTCTTTAAAATTTTTTTAAGATATTGCATATATAATAAATTATAAAGTACTGACATAGCTTTATTTTTCAGCTTTTTCTGTTTTTTTTTTTTTTTTTTTTTTTTTTTTTTTTTTTTTTTTTTTTTTTTTTTTTTTTTTTTTTTTTTTTTTTTTTTTTTTTTTTTTTTTTTTTTTTTTAATGTTTGATGGTTTTGCAACTAAACCTATTCCTTCTTCAGATTTTTTTATTTTTCTACTTATTGGTAAATGAAGGAAGTTAAATATTACTCTGATTATTTCTTAAATCAGAGTTTAAAAGAATCTGAATATGAAACTATGAGAATTCATGTTTGGGACAATGATGCTTCTTACCTTAAAATTATTGATTATAAAAAGAATAAATTCCATTTTTCATATTGTTCGATTCTGAGTAAAGGAACTAACGTTTAGTGAATTTATTTAATCGTTTCACTTGTCGCATTTAACAGTATTCTAATTTTTCACAGGTGTATATGAATTACATAAGGAGATCGATTTCAATCCTCGTTCTTAAGCTTTTGGAAAATAGTGAAATACTATTCTTTTGGAAAAATTTTACACATTTCGAACATTGATTTGCTTGTTAAATGTTTTGTGATGATGATGAGAAACTTTTATATTAATAAGGAGCATTCCTATTTCCATTCGTCAAATGAATTTTGTGTGTGTTAGTTTCTCTTTTAAAAAATAGGTATCTAACGCTTTAGGATAGTTTCTAGTGTGTACATTATTTCGTCCCTGGCCTGAAAATCAAAACACTATTTTGGAATAGAATACGATTATAGGAATATTTAATTTTTTTTTCTTCCACAGCCATCTTTTTATGTATAACTCACGAAAAGGCTTAAATCAATACAACACATTTCATGCTATATTATTGTATATATTGTACTTTTACAACGTTTCAACATAAATGAAATCAATACTGAAGCAATAAAATCACCCTACAAAATCATGAATAATAAGTCTCCCAACTAATTGATCTAAATAGAAGAGTTACATCGCGAATGTATTTGATAGAATAAATCTTTAAAACAATATTCATTAACGACTTCCTTGAAGAAATTATTTATCAATTTCAGTCCAGTTCAATGGGTCTTTATTTAGTTATAAACATTCTCGTTATATAAACTTACGAATTTATTAAACTTATAAGCATCTTAAGCAAGATAAATTAGTTGCATGATAATTTTTGAGTTTCCCTTAATTAACACAGTCAAGTAAATCTTGATCAAACAAAATGACTGTTCGAGATATTTTTAAATAAAGAATTGTGTTTTGTTAGTAGCAAATATTGATGAGGAAACATTCAAACAATAAACATAATTTCTGATTACCTTCGAATATTTGAAATTAAAATCTGAATGAACAGTGCGTGAATGTAATAAATCCACATAATCGCATCGGTTTAAACTGAAATCCAAAACAGAAATGATTTGTTAAATAAGTCTGCTGCTTAATTTCTGTTAATTTCATATCGACATTCAACAGAGTCACATTTATTTGCGTATTATTAATTCTGCTCATATGATGGTCATCACTGTGGGCTAAATATGATGTTTATAAAGTTCATTTTGTAACATTAATCCTACATCGAAACAGTAATTAACTGCGGCTATGTTCGTTATTTTAATTTTGGTAATAAAGTAGATATAAACACTCATCTGTCATCTTGTAGATACATTCGTAACTAATGACTATATGCACCTTTAATACGTATGATTTAAATCGACAAGGTTTACAGTGAGGATGAATGTTGAGGATGACCGGGAAGCTTACGAAGTATTCAATTATAAGCTGAAATCGATCTTGCAACACTTGAAATTAGCTTTGCTAATGTAATCAGATAAGGGCTTTCTAATCTCCATAGCGTCATTACGCTTCCCAGGTCACGTAGATAAATTAATTACATTTACTTATATTGGAACCTGATATTGAGCAAATACTCATTATAAGAAATATTCATTATATTGCAATTGAATATCTCTCGAACACTTTTATTTTTTGAGGAATTATTTCAAATTCTTCTAACATATTTCAGGTATGCAAGGTAAACGTAAAAAAAAGGCTTAAAATATGTAATTGAATAGTATGGTTATTCCATGATGTCTTCAATTTTTTTCTACAAAATCGGAAAAGGAATACAAGTAAAAAACTTTTTCAATCATACTTCTATTTAAAGATGGCCTAAAAGGTATAAAAATAATTTTTTAAATGTAAAATAATATATATTTTATAAAAGCTTAAGATGCATAATTAAGATACTTTGATAATTACAAATGAATTAAGTACCATTGCTACTTCTATATTTATGTATGAGATCAAAAGAAGTATAAAAGACTCAAGATTTTACAAATTACATTTTATTTTACATGAAAAGAATTTTTTATACTTTTTCATCAATCTTTAAATAAAAGCTTGATTAGAAATAACTTTCTTACTTATATTCAATTAATTATTTTTAGTCCAGAAAATTAAGATTAAAAAATTAATTACATGATCTATATATGCGTGCAAACTTTCATCTCAATTGGATGTTTTAAAGTGCAAGAGCTGGTCTCACAGGCACTCCTAAGTCCGTTACTGCTTGAGCATAGTATTTTACTGTCATTTATGTTATTTTTCATCCAAAATTCAGCTCGATCGGATGGTAAGAAATGGGTTAGATATCGAATATAAATTTTGAACTTAAAAGAAAATACATATATATGAACGTATCAAGTAGAATAAAAGTTTGTAAAATCAGAGGAAAAGAACATACATTAATAGAAAGGTTTTTCAAATTAAGATAAGTTTAGATTAATATATTTCCAGAACTCAGAAAAATTATTAAAGTAGGATAAAATATCGAAGAAAGATTCATAATTAGTAGGATGTTTAAGATGTGCTCATATAAATTGTATCCTAGAAGATTCTTATATTTCTTAAAATACTTTATTAATAATTTAAAAAAATTAAATGATAACAAATAGTTTTTTAAAGTTAATCTGTATGCGATTGGCATGAGCTGTCATAAAAACAGATGATATTTTACATTATTAAATTTATGATTCGATTTTCAAAGTAAACTTCAAATTATTATGCTTAATATTTTCAAAAGAAAAAAAATGGATATTTAAAATTAGCATTTTAATATAACCAACAGTATTTAAATAAATTACGAACAGAAAATAAATATAAATGATTTATTTAACACTTCTAATTTTTCATTGAAATCTATTTTAATGAGTAATTATGATCGAAATACTTACGATTTGTTTGTTGTGCCAAATTAAACATGTTTACATTCGAAGGGTATGTAAAGGATAGAAAGGACTTTTTTCATTTAATATATATCTTTTTCAACAAATGCCGACTTTTTAATTTATTATTATAAATGATCGTAAAGGTGTGTATCTAAAAAAGAATATTTAGATAATAATCATATATCCGATGTATGGTAATTAAAATTATTGAAATAGTTATACTTATATTTTCCTACCAACAAAATGTTCATACTTTTCTCTATATAATTATCATTTTAAAGTTATTTATAGAATAACTTAAGAATAATCAAAATGTATGTAACTTTCTTTCAGTATTTTCTTATTTACTGGACATAATTTTAATTAAACTTACTGAAAGATTTTTTACTGACGTAATTTGCTCTTTTTAAATATTTTAGTCGACATACATTTTGATAATTTCTTAAAAATAGTTGAATAGTTAGCCTTCGTAGTAATTGTAACATAATGTCAGAATTGACGTCAAAAATAAGTTTCTGTAAGTCATTTTAATGCAATTAGTGAATCTTAATCAAATAAATACCAATTCCAGAAACTTTTTACCGAATGAATTCCCTTTTGTTTAATTGCTTTTGAATGATTTACAGGATGTAAGGAAAGAGTTTCAGAAAAAGTAAAATTTCATTTCTCAGTTATCTTTAAGAGTTTGAATTACGAACTTATTAGATTCTTCTTGATTTAATTAAATTTAAATGTTATCTATGAAGGGTTGAAAATATGTAGCGTCGTATTTATCATGATAGTTGTTTCATCTTATTTAGATTAATATTGTCAATTATAAGCCCCTATTATCAATTACTAAATACTGAACATCAGAAAATAAAGATAATTTATTGAAATGTTTTGTACGTAATTCAAATGGGAAGTAGAGTTATTATTATTACAAATAATATATATATTTGAAATTTTTATCCAATACATTTAATATAGAGGATTTTTTACAGAAAATGAGAGTTAAGCATATGATAACCATAAACTAAGATGTGAAGTAGAAAAATGCTAAACCTGAAAAGTAATTAAAGCACAATTATCAAAATCTCAAGAGCCTTATATTATACAGTAATCTAACAATCTGATAAGCATAAACACAAACAAACATCCGCTAAATACAAACTAAGAAATGAAATTGAAATAAATGTTCAAATTTCAAAGTAATTAAAGCACAGTTACTAAAAACATCAGGGGCTTACATAATACAGTGATAAATAAATTGTAACAAACTAGTGTTGTTATTAATATTAAAGAACATGATCAATCAAATATACATATTTCAAATTTTAATCAGTTTATTCAGATTTCGAATTAGTACTATCCAAATAAATTATTAGTTGGGGGTACTCACCTAATTGCGTTCTTAACAATATTATAATTGAGAATTCTACCTTTCTTAATAATAGAAAACAGTAGGGAGCAAAAAAACTGGATCAGATTCCAATATATTTCTTGTGATGAGATCAGAGTCAGATATACTATTTTAGAATATATATATATATATATATATATATATATATATATATATATATATATATATATATATATATACATATATATATATATATATATATATATATATAGAAATTCCTGTATCTCCTCTTACCTTTAATATCTCTAATACCTCCAGTATGTTTACCTTATACACTAATCTTCCTATCTAGTTATAACAATTTTTATAAGACACGGTTGTTTTACATAGTAAGGTTCTTAATTCAAATAACGTAGTAAAGTGGCCCCAGGGGTTTGTTAAAGTTAAATACGAATGGAATGCGTAACAAAATAAAAATGGAACTATGTACTTAGATTTTATTATGTGAATCAAGAAAAATTTAAAAAAATTAAAGAGATAAATCTTGAATAAGATCGTGGGATATATTTTAAAATACATTTACTAAAAATAAAGGAATGAAAATTTTTAAAAATGATAGTTTTATCATTAATTTTTTTTTCTTATTTAATATTCATTACTTATACTTTTTCCCCTCAAACTTATAATTGTTTGGTGAGTTCCAAAAAGATTTTAAAAAACCAATAAAAAGTTGGCAATAATAATCCATCATAATTGTAATATAAATTTTAGAAGAGAAGCTTGAATATGACTTATTTGTATAAATTCTTACGTCTTGTTTAAATAAAATAAAAAAAGTTTTTTTTTCACCCAGTTTAATAACCACATTTGCATCTTTACTGATAATTTGCTGGTATCAAAAGCAAAAGTATTTCCCTTTCATCAGAAAAAGAAATGAAGTATACTGAAATCAAATCTTCAGTTCCCTTTTAAATTTGTAAATGAATGTATCACTATATTAAAATATATTTAATGGCATCCAAATGATGTTCTTATTATGGAGTCAAAATTATATTTAAGAAATGCCTTTTGAATTTTATAATTTATCACTTAAGAATTTTAACTTCTTGTGTAAATTAGATTTTTTATCAGATTTGTACCTAGAAAATGACCATTAGAAATTTCTCATCCGATTATTTTTAGTGTGCATCTTCAGTTTTTAAGGAAAATAAAAATGTAACTTTATATTTTAAAGTTCCTTTACATTTAAAATGTATTTTACAATTTCAGGAAGAAATACTCTTAAATATGCTTCCTCGCAGTATATCCTCTTTTACAATGCAATTCTAAGAATAATTTAAGAAAATATTCTTATAAATGTATACAAATTATCATATGAATAATGGTAACACAAAATATATGCATTCTTATTCTAAAAGTAATCATAATGTAGTATATTGCAATATTTCAAATGCGTGAACTTGCACACAATATTCAATTCCTACCAAACATGATCGTCAAACCTGTTCTATGTTATCACACGTAAATCGATTACAGAAACGCCTAGCGATGAATTGACTCAATTGTCCCCGCATGCTCTAGAATTATTTGTCATAGAGAGATGGTTGACATTTGGAAAAGCCATGCCACTTGCTATGAATTTCCTAGAGAATCATGTCACTTGTTTGCCGTTGCGCGAGAGAGACTTGTCACTGATTGTTATATTGTACAAGAGATGTGTCACAAAACGTGACTTTTGGTATGGGGTTAAATACAGTTCTCGTAGATAGCTTAGAAATTGCGGTAACTGGTAAGAATATAGTTACACTGTTTGTTGCTCACGTTCTGTATTTCGAGCTACCACTGCAATGCTTACAATAAAGGATAGTATAAACGTGTGTGACAAATTTAATTCAAGCAATTTAGATTACAAGCTTATTTATCCGAAAAAAGCTCTACTCTTACAACTTTTGATTATATAATTTAATAATGAATATTATGAATCTTCGTTTACCTTATATAGTAAAGGTATTAGCCTTGAAATTTTCCTTTCAAAAAGAGTGGTGAATTGTTCAGTTTCATATGAATTCACGAAACCCAACAATTTGTTACTCCTTTGATTGATAATCAGTCTTTAAGTAACTATATTACACCATTAATTGTAGAAATAAATTAATCTATACATTTCAAAGTATTAAAACATGACTTACAGTGCGATAAACATACTCTAAAAAATCATCTG